>OAMR01000099.1:719649-742177 GCA_900205405.1 Echinochloa crus-galli | reverse complement strand
TCAGTGATTGGTAAAATTTCTCACTATTTTGTATTTAAAGTTCCTGCTTCAGAGAAAGCCCCTTAGCCGAATGGCATCCTTCTACCAAATCCGGCCCACATGTCAGCCTCTTCCTGGTGCTAATTTTTGGTGTTAACACATGCCCCTTCAATTTCGGGATAAAGGATACTTTTATCTCGGAATTGACCAGGAATCCCCAACATTTCCAGGCTGAATCTGCTCGACATCCGTTTTCCGTTTCCAAATCCTCAGAGTGCGCTTTCCAAATTCAAACCCTAGTTCGTCGAATCCTTCAAGCTCCAATCTTCAAATGGCGAACCAGGATCAAATTCTTCAAGTAAGTTTTGTTTCCCTCAATCACATTCGGCATTACTCTTTTCGAGCTGCATTTTAAATCTCCGATTTGCTCTTCCTTTGCCCTTGATAGGCTCTGGCCACCGAAATCTTGACCCCCACTGAAGAACAATCCGCATCTTTCTTCCTCGGCCCCTCAGGGAATCCAGATCCCTCCGAAATTATTGCGGCCGAGTCTCAGAGGATTCCTTTCAAAACTTCTCTGATGAGACCTCACGAATGGCAAGATGCATTCAAGAACTGGCCTCTGCCCCCAATCGCTGGCTGGAGAAACTGGTACAAAAGGATTCTTGAAGATAAAAGTCCTCAGACACAGAATTGGGACAGTCTTCGTATTTCTCACTGCTTGGAGCTATCTCTAGCCGAAACACCCAAGAATGAAAATCTCCTGATTGCAGCTTGTCACTTCTGGTCCAATGGCATGAATGCTTTCCTTTTTGGTCATGGACCAATGACTCCAACTCTGGCCGATGTTTACATGATAACCGGCCTGAACATCACAGGGATTACACACCCATACAGGTACAAAGGTTCTTCCAAACAGACAGGGGTGAAGACTGGAGTCGGCTATAAGAGATACATCCAGACTTACATGCATGATGGTCCTCTGACTGACGTTGAATACAGGGCCTTTCTGAATATGTGGCTGTGCAGATTTGTTTTCTGTGGTAAAGCCAATGAGCCAACTCTGAATCACATAGTAATTGCCGAAGACCTGGCTGCAGGCACACTTATCCCTCTCGGGAAATATCTCCTGGGAAGTGTCTATCACATGCTCCATCAGACCATTTATCAGATGCACACCAACAAGAAAATTTCATGCGTTAATGGTCCTTGGTGGTTCGTTCAGATGTGGCTGCAATTGTACATGCACCAAATCGTCTCCATTGACCTCAACAGCCGACATTTCCCTTCGGTCAATTACCAGGAGGGAGAAAACCAGATCACCAAAGGCTGTCAAACCTATGGGGAGGCAGCCTCCACTATTGCCATCAATAAGAACATTGGAGAACTGTTTGAACTTTTCTTCAAAGGCTTTGCCAATCCCCTCTGGTTCCCATATATGGATAATGACAATCTCACTCTCCCTTGTGAGTTCAGCTTTGAGACCGGATGCATAGATGCAGAGTCCTCAGCAATTTTTAACATTTTCATTCGGCCTTGCATTTTACCAGCCGAATTCTGTGGAGGAAGGCTGGTTCAAAGTTCATATGAATATTACCAGCCGAATATAGTAGCCAGGCAATTAGGATGTGGCCAAGTGCCCCCAAGATTATTTCTCCATGAACTTCTCAAGCCTAGGCAGATCACCAAAGATTCCACAGAAACAAGAAGAATTTTTGATTACAGATGTTGTGCATCCATTTATCAAATTGAACCTTTTGTGCCAACAGCAGTTGTTCATCCTCTCTTCATTCTTTGGTGGCAAGAACTCCATGATCATATTTTCAATGCACCAGTTCACCCTCTCTGCCTCGAGTTAATGCCTGACTATCAGCCGAATTCAGAGGTAAATACGCTTTTAATCCATCTGTTTTTCTAATAACATCCTCTTTCATCGACTTTTGATTCTGTTATTCTGCAGGACATAATACCTGCCCCTCTTGCCAGAGCAATTACAAAGCTGCAGGCCCAATATCTGCTTTGGGGCGCCAATCTCCTACCTTGGCTCAACTGATGTCTAGGCCTGCCAGTCTGGATCCAATTCTTGCTGCACCACCTTCTGCCAAGAGGAAAACATCTTCTCTAACTGCCCCTTCGGCTATAAAGAAGAAAAGAACAAGCAGCAAAAGAATTGCTCAGGTCAGATATCTCCTTCCTCAAGTAAAATGTTAATTTCATCCTGCTCACTTTTACTCCTTCACGAATTCAGGCCAAATCACAACAATTGGCCATTAGCACAGAACCCCTTGACAGCTTTTGCCGATTCAAACCTTAATTCGAATTCAGATAAGGCCAAAATCCATTTGCCAATCCTTCCATTCAAAATTGGCATTGACAACATGTGCTTAATTACATCAAATTTTGAATATACAACGCATTCGGCATTCAATAAATAGTGCCGAAATTTTGTACATGAGTAATAAACACATAAGCAAAGCTTCTCTATAGCCGAATACCTTGTCTCTGGATCTAGTAACTTTCGGCTAAGGTATGCAACTACTCTTTCCTTCCCTTCAAATTCTTGAATGAGGGCCGATCCAATAGTTTGGGCATCGGCCGCCACGTACAACTTGAAAGGCTTGTTCAATTGTGGAGGCACCAATACTGGTGGCTTCTTCATGTACTCTTTTATTTCATTAAAAGCCTTTTGTTGTTCGTCACCCCATACAAACTTTTGATCCTTCTTTATTTTCAATAGTGAGGAAAAGGGCAACACCTTTTGTGACAAGTTTGATATGAATCTTCTCACAAAATTTATCTTGCCAAGCAGTGATTGTAGCTCTTTAAGATTAGTTGGAGGAACAATTTCATCAATTGCCTTCATGCTTTTCTTACCAACTCCTATTCCTCCTTCATGTATCAAAAATCCCAGAAACTCTCCAGCCGAAACTCCAAAAGCACACTTGTTCGGGTTCATCTTAAGCCCATGTTTCCTGGTGCATTCTAGAGTTTTCCTTATGTCGGCCAAATGAGACTCATGATCCAGTGACTTGATCACTACATCATCAATATATATTTCCACAATCTTGCCGATCAACTCATGAAAAATATAATTCATAGCCCTTTGATAAGTTGCACCGGCATTTTTCAATCCAAAGGTCATGACAACCCACTCAAACAACCCTATGTGTCCAGGACACCTGAAAGCTGTCTTTACTATATCTTCCAATGCCATATAAATCTGATTGTATCCTGCGTTACCGTCCATGAAACTGAGCACTTTGTATCCAGCAGCAGCATCAACCAATGAATCAGCAATAGGCATTGGATATCCATCCATGGGTGTAGCCTTGTTTAAGTCTCTAAAGTCTATGCAAACCCTCATTTTTCCATTTTTCTTATAGACAGGAACGATATTAGAGATCCAATCCGCGTATTTACATGGCCGAATGAAATTTGCATCTAGTAATCTTTCAATCTCTTTTTTCACATCGGCCAACACTTCTTCCTTGTAGATTTTTCGGGGTGGTTGCTTGTAAGGCCTGTAACCAGGTTTGATCGGCAACCGATGTTCAACAATAGAACGGTCTAGACCGGGCATCTCCGAATAATCCCAAGCAAAGCAGTCTTTGTATTCTTTTAACAATGTTACCAATTTTTCTTTGAAAACCGAATCCAAGTTAGCACTGATAAATGTCGGCCTTGGCTTGTCACCATCTCCAATGTCCACTTCTTCCAATTTATCGGCCGATACAAATCCACGTCCTAATTTTCCATCAGTTCCATCAATTGGATTCTCCATCAAAAATTACTATGAGAGCCGACTGCTTCGATCGGCTGTTGATCACTGCTGGCTGGTGCCACAGGACCTTCTCCCCAGTCTTTGCCTGAGAAACAATCTATGCCTTGATATTCCCAGAAAGCTGGTTCCATATTTGCCACGCTTATTGAATCATCTGCTTGGACAATCTCCACCTCATCATCTATCCACTGAATGAGCTGTTGATGCATGGTTGATGGGATACAGCAATTTGCATGAATCCAATCTCTTCCAAGCAGCAAACTATATGCCCCTTTGCCTTCAATGACAAAGAAAGTTGTAAGCAGAGTCTTGGACCCAATCATCAGATCAACATGTACGCATCCCTTGGTGTCCGAAGGATTTCCAGCAAAATCATTAAGGACTATGCTTGTTGGTGTCAAATCTCCAGGGCCCATACCAAGCTTCCTGAATGTGGTATATGGCATTACATTGACAGCAGCTCCTCCATCGACAAACATCTTGGTCAATGGTTTGCCATTAACATATCCCTTCAAGTACAGTGGCTTCATGTTCCGATTCTGGGTTGGCTTCTCAAAAACAGCTTGTTTGTTCAGCATCAATTGTGCCATTAACCCAAATTGTTCGGCATCATCTATATCGGGCAATATCTCCTCCTGTACAATTTGTTTAGCTGGAGCCATGAATTCATTCGGCAGAAAACATACCATACACGTAGGAGCCGAATGACCATGTTCGTCAGGCTTGTCTTTCGGGAGCCATATTGATTTTATTTTAGGCCTTGCCTGCTTCAATTCCCGATTCCTCAAGCGCTGCACTCTTCTCTTCTGGCTCCTCCTCAAACCAGGTGGACACCATTGTCCTTCTCGCCAAATATAAGCATGATCTTCCCCTTCTTCATGATCAACCCACCTGTAATCAGCATGCCTCTTTCTTGGTTGATCATTATAACGCCGATCATCGCTAGGATGCATCCTGCCAATTCTTTCATGGACAGATCGGCGATTGACAGTTTCCTGCCTATATTCATCATACCTATTATTGCATTCAGGACAATTATTCCATATCCTTTTTTATTTTCAATAGTGAGGAAAAGGGCAACACCTTCTGTGACAAGTTTGATATGAATCTTCTCACAAAATTTATCTTGCCAAGCAGTGATTGTAACTCTTTAAAATTAGTTGGAGGAACAATTTCATCAATTGCCTTCATGCTTTTCTTGCCAACTCCTATTCCTCCTTCATGTATCAAAAAGACGAATCATATGCAAATCTTCCAATTCGTCCATCATCAAGTTACTGTAATCTTTAGAACTTAAATCTTTCTGCAACTGTATTCTCCTTGACTCTGTTTGTAACTCCCATGGCAAAATGGCATGATGTCCATACACTAGTTCATAAGGAGACGTTTTTGTAGCCCCATGAGGAGCCATTCGGTAAGCCCACAATGCTTCATTGAGTACCGAATGCCACTTCCTTGGCTTCTGATCAATCTTCTTTTGTATAATTTTAATCATAATCTTGTTAGAAGCCTCTGCCTGACCATTAGCTTGAGCATAATAAGGAGAAGAATTCAGTAATCTTATCCCCATACTTTCAGCAAAATCTCTGAACTCTGAAGATGTAAATTGAGACCCTTGATCTGTGGTAATTGTCTGAGGAATTCCAAATCTGTAAATGATGTGCTCTTTGACAAATTCAATCATATCTTCTGATGCTACCTTTCTCAATGGAATCGCCTCAACCCACTTGGTAAAATAATCTGTTGCTAAAAGTACAAACTTATGCCCCTTGCTCGATGGAGGATTTATTTGGCCAATCAAATCTATTCCCCATCCTCTGAATGGCCATGGCTTGATAATGGGATTCAAAGCCGATGCTGGAACTCTCTGAATGTTTCCAAATCTCTGACAGTCTTGACATCCCTTATAATATTCAAAGCAATCTTCCAACATTGTCGGCCAGTAATATCCAGTTCTTCTAATAACCCACTTCATTCGGTAGGCCGATTGATGTGCTCCACACAACCCATCATGTACTTCACCCATCAGCCTTTTTGCTTCTTCATGATTTAGGCAATGTAACAGCACTCCATCCAGGGATTTATAATACAAATTATCATCAAGAAGAACAAACTTTAAAGCTTTATACCTGAGCTTTCTAGAAACCTTTCGGGACGGATTCTCCAGATAATCGGCAATCTCTTTTCTCCAATCATCTTCTGCCAGATTACTCCCGAATGCATATACATCATTAGCAAAAACTTCTCGAAGCTCTTTATAACCTGATGCACTTTGGGCCAATCTATTTGCCTCTCCATTATCCCCTCTAGGAATGTGTTGTAGAATTACTGACCGAAAGCTCTTCAATATTTCTTTGCATTCTTCATAGTAATTCCTCAAGGTATCACTTTTGCACTCATATTCACCATTCAATTGCTTTATGACCAATTCTGAATCTCCAAAAATTTCAACCGCAATGGCATCTGCTTCTTTCAAATATTGGAGTCCTTTAAGCAATGCCTCATACTCAGCTTGATTGTTAGTAACAGCAGATTGAATAGGAACAGCAAACTCAAATGTTTCTCCTTTGGGTGAGATCAATAAGATACCTGCTCCACCACCTTTGTCGCATGAAGATCCATCGAAGAATAACACCCAAGGAACAATGTTAAGCAAATTTATCGATGTATCATGATGTTCAGTAATGAAATCGGCAATAATCTGTCCCTTAACAGCCTTTGCCGATTCAAACCTTAACTCAAATTCAGACAAAGCTAAAATCCATTTGCCAATCCTTCCGTTCAAAATTGGCATAGACAACATGTGTTTTATCACATCAAATTTTGAATACACAATGCATTCGGCATGTAGTAAGTAGTGCCGAAATTTTGTACAGGAGTAGTAAACACATAAGCAAAGCTTCTCTATAGCCGAATACCTTGTCTCTGGATCTAGTAACTTTCGGCTAAGGTATGCAACTACTCTTTCCTTCCCTTCAAATTCTTGAATGAGGGCCGATCCAATAGTTTGGGCATCGGCCGCCACGTACAACTTGAAAGGCTTGTTCAATTGTGGAGGCACCAATACTGGTGGCTTCTTCATGTACTCCTTTATTTCATCAAAAGCCTTCTGTTGTTCGTCACCCCATACAAACTTTTGATCCTTCTTTATTTTCAATAGTGAGGAAAAGGGCAACACCTTTTGTGACAAGTTTGATATGAATCTTCTCACAAAATTTATCTTGCCAAGCAGTGATTGTAACTCTTTAAGATTAGTTGGAGGAACAATTTCATCAATTGCCTTCATGCTTTTCTTGCCAACTCCTATTCCTCCTTCATGTATCAAAAATCCCAGAAACTCTCCAGCCGAAACTCCAAAAGCACACTTGTTCGGGTTCATTTTAAGCCCATGCTTCCTGGTGCATTCTAGAGTTTTCCTTATGTCAGCCAAATGGGACTCATGATCCAATGACTTGATCACCACATCATCAATATATATTTCCACAATCTTGCCGATCAACTCATGAAAAATATAATTCATAGCCCTTTGATAAGTTGCACCGGCATTTTTCAATCCAAAGGTCATGACAACCCACTCAAACAACCCTATGTGTCCAGGACACCTGAAAGCTGTCTTTACTATATCTTCCAATGCCATATAAATCTGATTGTATCCTGCGTTACCGTCCATGAAACTGAGCACTTTGTATCCAGCAGCAGCATCAACCAATGAATCAGCAACAGGCATTGGATATCCATCCATGGGTGTAGCCTTGTTTAGATCTCTAAAATCTATGCAAACCCTCATTTTTCCATTTTTCTTATAGACAGGAACAATATTAGAGATCCAATCCGCGTACTTACATGGCCGAATGAAATTCGCATCTATTAATCTCTCAATCTCCTTTTTCACATCGGCCAACACTTCTTCCTTGTAGATTTTTCGGGGTGGTTGCTTGTAAGGCCTGTAACCAGGTTTGATCGGCAACCGATGTTCAACAATAGAACGGTCTAGACCGGGCATCTCCGAATAATCCCAAGCAAAGCAGTCCTTGTATTCTTTTAACAATGTCACCAACTTTTCTTTGAAAACCGAATCCAAGTTAGCACTGATAAATGTCGGCCTTGGCTTGTCACCATCTCCAATGTCCACTTCTTCTAATTTATCGGCCGACACAAATCCACGTCCTAATTTTCCATCAGTTCCATCAATTGGATTCTCCATCAAAAATTACTATGAGAGCCGACTGCTTCGATCGGCTGTTGATCACTGCTGGCTGGTGCCACAGGACCTTCTCCCCAGTCTTTGCCTGAGAAACAATCTATGCCTTGATATTCCCAGAAAGCTGGTTCCATATTTGCCACGCTTATTGAATCATCTGCTTGGACAATCTCCACCTCATCATCTATCCACTGAATGAGCTGTTGATGCATGGTTGATGGGATACAGCAATTTGCATGAATCCAATCTCTTCCAAGCAGCAAACTATATGCCCCTTTGCCCTCAATGACAAAGAAAGTCGTAAGCAGAGTCTTGGACCCAATCATCAGATCAACATGTACGCATCCCTTGGTGTCCGAAGGATTTCCAGCAAAATCATTTAGAATTATGCTCGTTGGTGTCAAATCTCTAAGACCCATACCAAGCTTCCTGAATGTGGTATATGGCATTACATTGACAGCAGCTCCTCCATCGACAAACATCTTGGTCAATGGTTTGCCATTAACATATCCCTTCAAGTACAGTGGCTTCATGTGCCGATTCTGGGTTGGCTTCTCAAAAACAGCTTGTTTGTTCAACATCAATTGTGCCATTAACCCAAATTGTTCGGCATCATTTATATCGGGCAATATTTCTTCCTGTACAATTTGATTAGCTGGAGCCATGAATTCATTCGGCAAGAAACATACCATGCATGTAGGAGCCGAATGACTATGTTCGTCAGGCCTGTCTTTTGGGAGCCATATCGATTTCATCCTAGGCCTTGCTTGCTTTAATTCTTGATTCCTCAGGCGTTGAACTCTTCTCTTCTGACTCCTTCTTAAACCAGGTGGACACCACTGTCCTTTTTGCCAGAAACTCCAAAAGCACCCTTGTTCGGGTTCATTTTAAGCCCATGCTTCCTTGTGCATTCTAGAGTTTTCCTTATGTCAGCCAAATGGGACTCATGATCCAATGACTTGATCACTACATCATCAATATATATTTCCATCAACACTGGGATAATACCTTTTCAAATATCTTCCATTTATAGCAGAAGCAAATTCTTCTCCCAATAATGTCTTCAAAATATATGCATTTCCAGGCACACATCTAACCACTCTGAAAGGACCTTCCCAATTTGGAGACCATTTGCCGAATGCTGCATATTTGGTTCCAATCGGCAATAGCATGGGTTTGTATTTATACCCAGGTCTTGATACAACTCCTAGTCGGACACGACTACAATACTTGCCTCCAAAAATAAACGATGAATCTTCGTGTCCATATCGCGTTTCTTGTTCGAACCGGCCTTTTCCTTGCATTGATCCACGTCATCACGCCTTCTTGAATGTTACTTCTTTTGGCCTGCGGAATAACGCCTCTGCCGAATGATGACGCGTTCCCGACCGCAGAGTGCCTTTGCCGAATGCTTTAGAGAAATTCCCTTAGCCGAATGGCATCCTTCCACCAAATTCGGCCCACATGTCAGCCTCTTCCTGGTGCTAATTTTTGGTGTCAACAATATCGATAATTATAGATCAATAGATGGACAAACATCATTAACATAGGGGTATTTTTGGAATTTTGGTCCTAGATAACACAATTTAGCAAGTTCATGGACTCAAATATGCATTTTGAGAGTTCGGGGACCTAGATGACACTTCGGGACAAGTTTGAGGACCGCTGATGTATTTTACTCATCTAAAAAAGTGTGGCATGTCTCCTCATTTTCATATCAATTCCACGCGTGATGAGTTTTCCTCTCTGTTTTCTTTATGGAACATGAATCTACTTTGAACAAAGAAACTCATGCCCCGCTTGGATGCTAGATTTTGGAAATGTCTCTTTTAAAATCTGAGTAGGATTCAAACATAATAGATTGTGTGCCGGATTTTAGAATCTACATCTTGTTGTGGAATTTGAGAAGTTGGTTTTGGTCTTGATTATCTTAGATTTTAGGCTTACACATGAGAGGGAGATAGAAGCGCTATAAAAACTAATGCGCCAAACAGCTCTATCAAATTTTATATAAAATCTAGCTTCTAGAAACTACACTCAAAATTCTGATTCTCATAATCTAGAAGCTGATTTTTTTGAAAATAAAGATAGGAACACTGCTTATTCATATAAGGAGGTGAATGCGAAGTTTTACTTAGATAATATTACATAAATAAAGGAAACACATGTGACATATCTCAGATTATTCAAACGGTGCCTCAGATGATGCATGGAGATCGATCGGTTGCAGACCAGGTAGCGATCCATCAGACAGACAAAAGGATCCCGATAGTGAGAAGTTTGAAGTGGTTACCACAATATCAGCCACGATATGATCCGTCCGTCCCTTCCCTGTTTGGCTGCTGGTGGAAGGGAAAGGCCGGATACGTCACTGCAACAGGGCCGGCCGGGCGCGCTGGCGCTGCGGGGTGATGGGGTGCGGGACTGCGGGGTTGCAGAGAGGCAGAGAGCAGCTGGTCGGGGGACGTACTGGCGCTTCATGCATGCCGTCAAATCACCGCGGCCGCCGTCTCTCATTTTCAAACTTGCACCAATCCCTCATATTTGGCACCACTTTGAACTCAGAGAGAGTGAGTACATGGAAACCGCTCACCCATTCACACCATTGATTGAGGCTGTGTTTAGTTCCAAAAGTATAGGAGAAAGTTTGGAAAAAATATCACATCGGATACTGTAGTGTACTGTAGCCCCTTTCGTTTGTTTGTGATAAACATTGTCCTATCATGACCTAACTAGGCTCAAAAGATTCGTCTTGTTGTGTACATCAAAACCATGCAATTAGTTTTTTTATTTACTCACGTTTAGTGTTCCATGCATGAGGAGAGAGATTTGATGTGATAGGTGGATAGTGACGTTTAGAGAGAGAATTTTGAGAATTTTGGTGATGTGACGGGGACTAAACACAGCCTGAGGCAGCGTCCCATACTCCCATGTCCTGCTGCGATCGAGCCGTTTGAATTGATCGACAAAAAAAAAATACTAGTATATATCAGCCCTTGCTGCTACACGGCTTGGGAAGGTGGAAGATGACAGGGCCACAAGCGCGGCAAAGCAAAGCTGCAAAGGGCGGGGGCAGGGATGAACTGGCGCTGTCCTGGTGCAGACCACGGTACGTGCACTACCAGTCCACCACGCCGCTGCGTGAAGAGCCCATCGCGCTCGCCTCGTCGTCTCGTCTCATTCGCTCGCAGGCTCGCAGCAGGCTCGACCGCCTCGCTCTCGTCTGGCCTTGCGCGTGCGGACAGCCACAGAGACAGCATGTGCCACGTACGAGATCGTGGCGCCGGAACCGGAGCCTACCGGACACCCAGATGAAAGGTTTGTTTCTTTCTGGACGGGGGGTGCCCACTTCCTGGATTGTTGGCTAGCGAGGACATCCAAAACTGCAGCATTGACTGCCCGAGGAAAGGGTAGTGAACTGGAGTAAATCTTTTTCAAAACCGTACGGTAGCAGTAAAAACTACCGTTCCAGCTGTGTAGTTTCACTCCACGGCACAACTGACAGAACAGGACTAGAAAGAGACGACATTCGGAACGAATTCGAAACGGTATCCAAACAGTTACACAAACTTCATAAAATTCTCTCTCCAAACTTCACTATTCATCTATCACATCAAATCTCTCTCTTCATGCATGGAATATTAAATATAGGTAAATAAAAAAACTAAGTACATGATTTTGATGTACACGACGAGACGAACCTTTTGAGCCTAGTTAGGTCATGGTAGAACAACAATTACCACAAACAAACGAAAAATGATACAGTGCGCTACAGTGTCCGATGCGATTTTTTGACCAAATTTTACCCACCCATTTTTACAAGTAAACACACCCTGTTGACACGAAAACGCGCCAACACACTTGAGATCGATCAAACGCGCAGCACGGCCGTCACAACGGCCAACTCCTGATCACCCGGGGCAAACCGGTCTGACCGGTCTTAAGAACCGGTCAGACCGCTTTTGGTCGGGAGACCGTGAAGACCTAGAAACCCAAGCTCGGGAGGGACCCCGTCGGAGCTCGAGCTAATCTAGGGTTGCTCTAGGGTCGGCAGGCCACCTAGAACGCCCTAGAACGCCGTAGAGACGAGGAAAGAACAGAATATGGGGGTTGGAAAAGATTAGGGTTTAAGAGATATACAAAAGTAAAGATAAAAGTGTTTGATTCGATTGGGAATACCTCAATCGGCCGTCTAGCCTTTATATTTATAGGCCGGGGAAGTCTTACCCCTTTCGAATAGGTTACAATATGGGATTAAACTCGGAATCCTAATCCTACGTACAAATAATTTCACAAGTGAAAGTGATCTTATGATTTTTCCCAAAAGAAAAGTAAAATTGATCTTATTATTTTTTATGTATGAACATTATATACGTACAGTAAATGCACTTAAGGAAGATACGGATGGATCAATTCTTCCGGAAGCTGCATATCCCGTAAAGTGGGATAACAACGATAGTCCTCCAGTGGCTCCACCTGTGACTGAGAGAGGTATATGCCTTCAGTACCACAAAAGCTGCATATCCAAGAATCACGTTATTATTTTTCTACTCATAGAGTAAAGTTATATCTTCAGATGTGCAGTCTATATTCCGATTCAGTTTCTAATAATTGAGCCATCGTTTTGTTCACACAGCTGCGCCAGCGCCTGGTCATGGTTTACATGTCCAGAAGGGAATGCTCTTCCTGCGCACGAGTCTGTACCCAGGTGCAACATTACCGCAAGGCACGAAGCTTGCCACCAATGGATCGACAAGCCCCAGGGAATTCATGTCCAAGGTCAATTCTGACGTGGCCCCTTTCGGGTACGGTCACCTCGACGATATTTTAGCTTTGTTCAGCATTCCCAGTGGATCCAAGATGGCTGCGCAGGTCGCGTCCACACTCCGTACTTGCGAGGAAAGTTTTGGCCAACCCCACACCTGCGCTACTTCGGCTGAGGCAGCAGCCGAGTTCGCCGCGGCCGCCCTGGGGACAAGCCACCTGCGCCGTGTGGTCTCCATTGTCCACGGCAACGAACCAAGCAGATACCTCGTCGCGGCGAACGGCATCAAGCGCATCGGGGCTCCTGGAGCTGCCCTCGTGCCGTGCCACCCGATGCCTTACCCTTTTGTGGTCCGGTTCTGCCACAAGCCAGAGAACGTAGAAGCCCTGAGCATGGAACTGATTGGAGAAGCCGGTGCAAAGGGTTCCGCAACCGCTGTCGCCGTTTGCCACAAAAACACAGCCATTTGGGACCAAAGGTACTTTGAAATGCTTAACGCCACCCGTGGCGATGAGATCTGCCATTTCATGCCAGAAAACTACCTGCTCTGGGTATCTGCGGATGCTCAGTAGATGGCTCATTGCACACTGCTCTTAATTTATAGACCCTCAGAGTAAAGGGTGTGAAACTATGAACAGTCACAGTCCGTCACTCACCACTGTAATAAGGGTGTACTACTTTCCATCGCAGTGAAAGGCTTTCCATTGCGCATGCGTTGCAAGGGTGTGCTACTTTCCATTGTAACAGATTAAATAATGAGTGACCAAGACAGTCATATTGCTGTCTGAATAAAGTTTATATATGGATATGCATAGGCTTTCCTTTCATTCTTGTTCTGTTCTCTTGAATGACCTGTTGATTGCAGTCTTATTCCCGTTTTCGGGAAATTTCGGAGGTGATAGATAAAAACAAAATTTCAGAAATTTCACTGTAGCATTTTCTTTTTTAAAAAATTATTTAACTTTGCGCTAAAAAACAAAAAAATAATGCTATATTGGTATTTTCTTATATTTTGCTACTCACCGATAAAAGCGATATTCCGGAAATTTTGGTGAAATTTGGCCGATTTTTTTTCCATTCGCCTGCACAAGTGCAACTGGCCAAAAGCAACAGTTTTGCTTCTTCTTTTTTTTCCCCTTTGAACAACTGTATAAATGTCATAGGCATTTGGTGCCCCGGACATACACCAGGTTGTCTTCACTTCTCAGCAAACTCATTTTGACGTCGTCCAAGTACAAGTTGTTCTCAAAACTATTTCTTTGTCACGACCGTCAAGATGTATCTGTTGACACAAAAGCGCGCCAACACACTCGAAAATCGATCAAACGCGCAGCACGGCTGTCACAACGGCCAACTCCTGACTTCCCGGGGCAAACCGGTCAGACCGGTCTATAGAACCGGTCAGACCGCTTCTGGTCGGGAGGTCGTGAAGACCTAGAAACTCAAGCTCGGGAGGGACCCCGTCGGAGCTCGAGCAATCTAGGGTTGCTCTAGGGCCGGCAGGCCACCTAGAGCATCTCACGGTACTCCCAAGCAAAACAATCGACATACTCTTTCAACAAATTTATTAACTCGGCTTTAAACTCAGCCGATAAATTTTTGTTTACAAAAGTAGGTCTAGGAATAGTACCATCACCAATTCTATGAATAATATTTTGTGTAACAAACTCAATCACTTCTCGATGTGTCATATTCTTCAATGGAATCGCTTCGGTCCACTTAGTAAAATAATCCGTAGCAACCAACACGAAACGATGTCCTTTTGATGATGGAGGATTAATTTGTCCAATAAAATCCAATCCCCAACCTCGGAACGGCCATGGCTTAATAATAGGATGCATCAATGCAGCAGGAACAAGTTGCAAATTTCCAAACTTCTGACATTCCTCACATCCTTTGTAATATTTGAAACAATCTGCCATCATAGTAGGCCAATAGAAACCGGCTCGTCTAAGTAACCACTTCATCTTTGGAGCCGATTGATGTGTACCACAAATACCTTCATGGACCTCACCCATGGCAACTTTGGCCTGATCCGAATTAAGACATTTCAACAGCAAATCTTCGGCGTTTCGACGATAGAGTTCATCGTCAAGCAAAACGTATTTAAACGATATTCGCCGAATATTTCTTTCTGCACCACGACCAGGATTTCTCAAATAAGTAATAATAGGCACCCTCCAATCCTGATCTTCAACTTTGGATTGATTAGCATCATCCAAAGGATTTTTGCTTCTGTCAGGGGACGAAGCGGTCAGACCGGTTTCAGAACCGGTCAGACCGGTTCTTGCAGTCAGACCGGTCTGACCGGTTTCTGAAACCGGTGTGACCGGTTCGTCCAGAACCAGAACCTCGGCTTTCGTTTGCATCGGTTTTTGGAGATAGAAATATTTCTTTGCAACCATATAACCAGATGCTTTCTGAGCCAGAGTATTTGCCTTGTCATTCTCTTCTCTTGGAATATGTTTGATAGTAAATTCATCAAAAGAAGCAATGATACCGAGACATCTATCAAGATATGCATTTAATGAACCGTTATAACATTGGCATACCTTTGATACTTGATGTACTACCAGGAGCGAATCACCAAAAGCTTCAACATGTTTTACTCCCATGTCTTGCAAAAATTCCAAGCCAAATAGAAGAGCTTCATATTCAACTTGATTATTGGTTGCCAGATCCGTGGGGTATACTTCCCACTCAAAGACGGCACCACTTGGAGAGGTCAAAACAGCACCAATTCCTTGTCCATCATTGCAAACTGATCCATCAAAGTATAACTTCCATGGGGTACAAGTAATATATCCGACGTCGAAGTTGTTTGTATCATTTATCCGATGTTCAACAATAAAATCAGCTACAATTTGGCTTTTCATTGATTTTAAAGGTTCACAAGCCAAATCATACTCAACTAAAGCATAAGCCCATTTACCGACTCTTCCACTAGAAATCGGCTTTTGCAACATATGTTTAATCACATCGGTTTGACACAACACGATGCAAGTACTAGATAGTAGATAATGCCGCAATTGAGTACAAGCATGATACAAGGATAAACATAGCTTCTCAATGAAAGTATACCTTGTTTCTGCATCGATGAGCCGTCGGCTTACATAAGCAATCACATACTCCTTATCGCCGATTTCTTGAGTCAAAACAGCTCCAATAGTTCTATCTTCAGCCGCCACATAAAGTCTGAATGGAACTCCTCGCTTAGGCGCCCTAAGCACCGGTGGTGAAGACAAGTACTCTTTGATTTTATCAAAAGCTTCTTGCTGTTTTGCCCCCCAAGTAAAATCGGCTTCATTCTTTAGCCGAAGTAAAGGAGTAAAAGCATCAACCTTTCCAGACAAGTTAATTATAAATCTTCTCAAGAAATTTACCTTGCCTAGAAACTTTTGCAAGTCCTTCTTGCAAGTAGGAGCTTCGACTTTCTTCATAGCTTCAATTCTCTTGGGATCAACTTCTATGCCGTTCTCATGAATAACAAACCCAAGAAACTTTCCAGCCGAAACACCAAAAGCACATTTGAGTGGATTCATCTTCAAGCCATACCGTCGCATCCTCTCAAGAGCAAGCTTCAAATCGGCTAAATGAGAATCCAAGCCATCCGATTTAACTACAATATCATCAATATATACTTCCACAATAACACCAAGTAAATCATGAAAGATTAAATTCATAGCTCTTTGATAAGTTGCACCGGCATTCTTTAATCCAAAGGTCATAACCACCCACTCAAATAAACCAATAAATCCCGGACATTGAAAGGCCGTTTTGTGCATATCCTCTTCGGCCATGAAGATTTGATTATATCCGGCATTACCATCAAGAAAACTAACAACACGATGTCCAGAAGCTTCATTGATTAAGACATCGGCTATAGGCATAGGATATGAATCTTTTGGAGTGGCTTTATTAAGATCTCTAAAGTCAATGCAAACTCTAAGTTTTCCCGAATCTTTCTTTTCAACGGGAACAATATTAGAAATCCACTCCGCATAACGACAAGTCCGAATAAAACCAGCATCTAATAAACGATTAATCTCTTCTTTTATTCGGTCATAAATAGCGGGATTAAAACGTCTAGCCGATTGTTTAAAAGGTCTAAAACCGGCTTTTATTGGCAAACGATGCTCAACTAAGTTACGACTTAAACCAGGCATCTCACGGTACTCCCAAGCAAAACAATCGACATACTCTTTCAACAAATTTATTAATTCGGCTTTAAACGTAGCCGATAAACTCTGGGTTGCCATGGCTTAATAATAGGATGCATCAACGCAGCAGGAACAAATTGCAAATTACCAAACTTCTGACATTCCTCACATCCTTTGTAATACTTAAAACAATCTGTCGTCATAGTAGGCCAATAAAAACCGGCTCGTCTAAGTAACCACTTCATCTTTGGAGCCGATTGATGTGTACCACAAATACCTTCATGAACCTCAGCCATGGCAACTTTGGCCTGATCCGAATTAAGACATTTCAACAGTAAATCTTCGGCGTTTCGACGATAGAGTTCATCGCCAAGCAAAACGTATTTGAATGATGTTCGCCGAATATTTTTATCTGCACCACGACCAGGATCCCTCAAATAAACAATAATGGGTACCCTCCAATCCTGATCTTCGACTTTGGATTGATTAGCATCATCCAAAGGATTTTTGCTTCTGTCAGGGGACGAAGCGGTCTGACCGCTTTCAGAACCGGTCAGACCGGTTCTGGCAGTACAACCGGTCTGACCGGTTTCTGAAACCGGTGTGACCGGTTCGTCCAGAACCAGAACCTCGGCTTTGGTTCGCATCGGTTTTTGGAGATAGAAATATTTCTTTGCAACCACATAACCAGATGCTTTCTGAGCCAGAGTATTTGCTTTATCATTACCTTTTCTCGGAATATGTCTTATAGTAAATTCATCAAAAGAAGCAATGATACCGAGACATCTATCAAGATATGCATTTAATGGACCATTATAACATTGGCATACCTTTGATACTTGATGTACCACCAGGAGCGAATCACCAAAAGCTTCAACATGTTTTACTCCCATGTCTTGCAAAAATTCCAAGCCAAATAAAAGAGCTTCATATTCACGGCCGTCACAACGGCCAACTCCTGAGCTCCTCGGGCAAACCGGTCAGATCGGTTCCTGAAACCGGTCAGACCGCTTTCAGGCAGGAATTCGTGAAGACCTAGAAACTCGAGCTCGGGAGGGACCCCGTCGGAGCTCAAGCAAGCTAGGGTTGCTCTAGGGTCGGCAGGCCACCTAGAACGTCCTTGAACGCCGTAGAGACGAGCAAAGAACAGAATATGGGGGTTGGAAAAGATTAGGGTTTGAGAGATACACAAATAGAAGATAAAAGTGTTTGATTCGATTGGGAATACCTCAATCGGCCGTCTAGCCTTTATATTTATAGGCCTGGGAAGTCTTACCCCTTTCGAATAGGTTACAATATGGGATTAAACTTGGAATCCTAATCCTACTCGAATTACAGAATAAAACCGGTCTGACCGGTTTGGCAAACCGGTCAGACCGGTTTGGCCTTTGGCCCAATTTGAGTGTCAACACACCCATGTTTCGAACGTAAGGTCTGAGGTCCTTGTGACACGAACGCGAAACAATGCCATCTACTCCTTCCCTCTCGAAATATATGCAATTCTAAGATCGGGCACGCAAATTAATGCTAGGTGTAAAATTACAAAATTACCTCTTGTCTTTTGTGAGAAACATCTGAATATTGGCTTGTCTTTTATATGAGAAACTTCCGGAGACTCTTGTCTTTTGTGGTTGGTAGGTCAAAGTTGCATTTTTTTGGGACAAATTTTGAACCATAGAATTGCATTTATTTTAGAACGGAGGAGTACTCCGTAGTATTTATATTCAAGAAAAAAGGGAAGTGTATTTTTCTCTATAGGATTCTTCATGTAATCATCACCATATTAATCCATGACACTCACTCTAACAGATGTGCGATCCATCAGCCTGGACCTGGATTTCGCATGAAGTATAGGGTCCTTGCCTACTCCGACTCCAACCAACTGGTGCTGATTGGTGAGTGGTGACG
Source organism: Echinochloa crus-galli (assembly GCA_900205405.1). Taxonomy (NCBI): domain Eukaryota; kingdom Viridiplantae; phylum Streptophyta; class Magnoliopsida; order Poales; family Poaceae; genus Echinochloa; species Echinochloa crus-galli. Next base: position 723,383 of record OAMR01000099.1, on the reverse strand, counting down.
CTGTATGTAGGGGATGCCCAGTTGCGGGTTGCCTTGCCCCGCCCCCACCCCTGGCAAAAAGCAGCAGGGATGGGGTCGTGCGGTGCGGGCCTACGAGCCTCCCGGCGGCAGACCTGAGCTGCACAGGCGACGATGCGGACTCGGCGCGCAGCTGCCAAAGGGGAGAGAGAAAGCAATCTGTGCGGTCGTGCGGACTGCGGAGCACGCCGGAGCCGGCTCGGCATCGGCAGCGTGCCGGCGTGCCCACTTCCCAGGCCCCAGGCAGGGGACGACGACGCAGTGCAGGTGCAGCGGGCCACCCCGCCGCCGCAGAGTGCAGTGCAGGTGCAGCGGGCCACCCCGCCGCAGAGTACGTTCGGAGAGGGACAGGCACGAGGCACCCACGGCATGGCGCGTGCTCCCCTGCGTAGCAGCCATGGCCTGATGGGCCTGATGGCCTACCATGGTACCTGTAGCTGCCAGCCCCACCCAGGTCGGCTCGGGTCCCAAGTACACGCGTCGCGCGGCCCAGCACCATTCCCTCGCCGTTCGTGCGGTGCGAGGGCGATGGACAAGACGGCAGTCCCAATCGACATTAATGGTGATGTCCATAGTCTCACATATTGGCCCTGTTTAGTTCCCATCAAAAGTGAAAATTCTCTCTCTAAACTTCACTATCCACCTATCACATCAAATCTCTCTCCTCATACATGGAGTATTAAACGTGGGTAAATAAAAGAACTAGTTGCATGGTTTTGATGTACACGACGAGACGAATCTTTTGAGCCTAGTTAGATTATGGTAGAACAATGTTTACCACAAACAAACGAAAAGTGCTACAGTGTCCGATGTGACTTTTTCACTACACTTTTCATCTTTTCTCAGAAACTAAACACCCCCATTATCAAAATACGTACAAGAAACTACCCCTTCAACTTAAATATTGCTATTTTAAACTCAAATTTAATGACACTCGTCTCTCACTATATCTTGAATAATGTGTAGAAACTAGTATGTCTCATGCAAACAAGACCTAGTTTTCTTCTCTTTCTTTATTGACTCACTTGATATATCATTTTTTAGCCTATATAACATGTCATTTAATTTTATGGATGACTAGAATTAATTATGAGGTTGGAAATGGCCTAGGGCGACCCAGCGGAAGACTCGCTGTGAATTTGTGATTCGAGGTGGGCGGAAGATCCTTCTGTCCCATGGCTGCGTTTAGTTCCCAAAATCAATCCAAAATTCACTATGTAAAAAGTCTTATTATATTACATCAAATTTCTTCTTATGAAGCATTAAATGTTTGATGTACACGACGAGATGAATCTTTTGAGTCTAGTTAGGTCATAATAGGACAACAATTACCACAAACAAACGAAAAATGCTCCGATTTAACCCATATGACTTTTCAACCACACTTTTCACTCTAAACTTCACTATTTATCTATCACATCAAATCACATCAAATCTCTCTTCTCGTGTATGGAGTATTAAATATGGGTAAATGAAAAAAAAACTAGTTGCATCGTTTCGATGTACAAGACGAGACGAATATTTTGAGCCTAGTTAGGTCATGGTAGGACAATGTTTACCACAAACAAACGAAAAATGATACAGTGCACTATAGTGTCCGATGTGACTTTTCACCCTCCTTTTCACCCTCTGCAAACTAAACATCTCGGTAATTGAAAAAATTTGCTCATGGGCATCAGAGAAATGTGATATTGACCGTGTTTAGTTCCCAAACTTTCTCTCTCCAAACTTCACTATTCACCTATTACATCAAATCACATCAAATCTCTCTCCTCATGCATGGAGCACTAAACATGGATAAATAAAAAACTAGTTGCATGGTTTTGATGTACACAACGAGATGAATCTTTTGAGCCTAGTTAGGTTATGATAGGACAATGTCACCACAAACAAACGAAAAGTGATACAGTGCCCTGCAACGTCCGGTGTGACTTTTTCACTCCTTTTTTTCACCCTCTTTTCATGGCTGTGTTCACTTCCCTCAAAAAGCCAAACTTTCCATCACATCAACATCACATCAAAACATTAAATATAACAAACGACGCATGCATGTATTGACAGACCCAGGATAGATGTTTAGGGTAGGCACACAGTGCACTACAGTAGCTGCTACAGTGTATAATTGCATTGATCACTAGAAATTTGGGGTAGTCCTTAGACTATCCAGAACCTGGCTGGGTCCGTCAATACATACATGGAACACTAAACATGGATAAATAAAAAAACTAATTGCATAGTTTTGATGTACACGACGAGACGAATTTTTTGAACGTTAGGTCATGGTTGGTCACCCCTCTTTTTAGAACTAAATACAGCCCACGAACTAAACACAGCCATTGGCCATACGATACGGCTCGTTTGTGCCGACACCAACAGGAATAAAAATATTAATTTATGGGCTACGTGAATATGAGAAGTCAATTTCGCCCTTGTTAAAGTGGGGTTCACAAGTCCATTTTGACCTCTCTCTGTACCCTGTTCTTCTCTGCTGCTCTTGCTCGGCAGGTGGATGCCGCGGCGGCACGGCCGCAGGCCGCAGCAACGTCTGCACTCAGCACGCCAGCACCAGCTCCGCAGTCGCATGGAGGTGCTCTACGGCTGCTTGTTCCGTGTCATTGCGCTCGATCTCCTCGTGAGCTCCACCTCCACGCTCAATTTCATGCTGTCAGTGCTAACAAGCCAGGTCTTGTTTTGATTCCAAATTCCACTACGAAAAAAGCAAGATTTTCATCACATTAAAATATCATAACATATATGAAGTACTAAATATAGATGAAATCAAAACAATTACATAGTTTTGTTGTACTTTACGAAAAGAACATTTTAAGTCTAATTAATCAATGTTTGGACAATTTTTTAGAAATACAAACGAAATGCTACAGTGACGCAATGATTAGAAAATGACACCATACTTCCAATTTGACCAATCAAATTTGGGATCTAAATAAGGCTTTAATGTGCTTCTGTCAGCACCATTGTGGGAAAAATACATAATTTGAGTAAAGTGTACGGCCGGTCCCTAAACTATCGCGGGTGTCATTCCAGTCCCTAAATTCTCAAATTGACTATTTAGGTCCTCAAACTTATTCGACTGTGTCGTCATTTCGGTCCCTAAACTTGCAATAAACATTCCAAAACTTTTCAACTACAAAGTTGTAGATCACGTTGAGGGCTACAATTTTGATATAAAGTTCGTCTTCATTCGAGTTTGTATGAAAAAAGTATGAATTATTTTTTGATACAAAGTTTTTAGATCACCCTGTGTTGGTCCAGACGAGATTCAAAACCAAGTTTGAGGATCGATGTGATACAACCGAATAAGTTTGAGAACTTGAACGGATGATTTGCAAGTTTAAGGACCGAAATGACATAGCCGAACAAGTTTGAGGAACTAAATAATCAATTTGAGAGTCTGGACCGGGACGACACACCCGTAATAATTTAGGAACCGGCCATACACTCTACTCTTTATAAAATTCCTGCACCCCGGATGTTACTACTGCATGTTGATTCATGTCAACTTTTATGCAACCTTGTTTGATGTATGACTGCGTATGATTTGATTCTTCAAAATACTAGGGGCTTGTATGCAAAATATGCATGACGTAAAATAGAGAGAGGGCCGAAGCGTTCCTCAGCATCTCCGGCAAGAGACTAGCCAAATTATTTTCTAAAGTTAAATTTAGTTATTGTTAGAAAAAAAACGTTTCCAACAG
>OAMR01000099.1:677702-718198 GCA_900205405.1 Echinochloa crus-galli | reverse complement strand
CCTGTCTCTTATACACATCTAGATGTGTATAAGAGACAGGTTGTATAAGATCGCATTGAGGGCTACAATTTTGATATAAAGTTCATCTTCATTCGAGTTCGTATGAAAATTATTTTTTGATATAAAGTTTTTAGATCACCCTGTGTTGGTCCAGACGAGATTCAAAACCAAGTTTGAGGATCGATGTGATACAACCGAATAAGTTTGAGAACTTGAACGGATGATTTGCAAGTTTAAGGACCGAAATGACATAGCCGAACAAGTTTGAGGAACTAAATAATCAATTTGAGAGTCTGGACCGGGACGACACACCCGTAATAATTTAGGAACCGGCCATACACTCTACTCTTCTAATTTTATCACTATATATTCTACAATACTCTATAAACTATGCGCCAGATGATATTCACCGCCGCCTCCATCTTGCGCCGCTCCTCTTGCATGCGCACTGTGCGTGCTTTGCATCGATCGCGTCCGTGGCGTCAGCAGCGAGCAGATTGGCACCGGCGGTGTACTCGGGGCGTCTGTATGGCAATGTGTTCTTCCTTGATTTGATGATTTCCCATGGAAGGGCATATCAGTGCCACAGGGACAAATCAAATTGAAACCTACAACAAAATAATGATACAAGAATAAAACAAGTTGCGATGGAGAAAACTATGGTTATACCTGCAAACAGATATATCTTGCAAGTATGATATAACCTGCAATTCTAGATAACACAATACAGCAGCAAAACAAAGTAGATTAATGCCTGGAAAATGGTGTAGCACTATTTCGATGACAGAAAGTGGTACTAATAACGGAGAACTATATCTACCAGAATTGCATCCCTTTTAGCTAGTTTTAGAGTAAAGTGTACGGCCGGTCCCTAAACTATTGAGGGTGTGTCATCCCGGTCCCTAAACTCTCAAATTGACCGTTTAGGTCCTCAAACTTGTTCGGCTGTGTCATTTCGGTCCCTAAACTTGCAAATCATCCGTTCAAGTTCTCAAACTTGTTCGGTTGTATCACATCGGTTGTCAAACTTAGTTTTGAATCTCATCTGGGCCGATCTAAAAACTTTATATCAAAAAATAATTCATACTTTCTTCATACGAACTCAAATGAAGACGAACTTTATATCAAAATTGTAGCCCTCAACGCGATCTACAACTTTGTAGTTGAATTTTTTTTGAATGGAAACTGTTTAGGTACCAAAATGTTGTTATATATTTGTATCATTCGAAATTTAAAATTAAATTTTGGGACATTAAACGACTTTAAATAAAAAACTTTTCAACTACAAAGTTGTAGATCGCATTGAGGACTATAATTTTGATATAAATTTATCTTCATTCGAGTTTGTATGAAAAAAGTGTGAATTATTGATATACAGATCATCCTGTGTTGGCCCAGATGAGACTCAAAATAACGGAGAACTATATCTACCAGTATCTATTATTTCAGTGTCTGATTGAATTGAAATTTGTTCATGGATAAGCAGCAAGGCAGGAATATGATTCTGGGGCTGGCAAAACAGTAGCACTTCATTCAAGATAAGTATATTCCCAGTCTAAACGGTCACCGCTGCCCAACCATCCTCGATGTTTACCCCCTTGGTGAACTAAGGTTCATATGATAGCATAAAAAATAAAAAAATTCTAATCAAAGCTGACCTGTATGCTGTTGTCTGGGTGCATGGGGTGACATAGATCTGGTCTTGGAACATAGCCTTCCTCTCTTAGTTCTTGAAGAAGGCTTCTCAATGACATGTAGATATCTTCAGAGTCAGGGTGGCTTTTATCTGCTGCGACAAATAAATGGCTGCTGTTATTAACATCTACCCAGCTGTATCCAGGTATCTTCTGGACCTTATTATCCTTCATCAATCTTCTAACTTTCGACACACCATCCCATCGTCCAGCAACAGCATTGATATTGGACATGAGGACATAGTAACCAGAATTACCAGGATCCAATTTGAATAATTCTTGGGAGGCTATGTCTGCAAGCTCAATATTGCGATGCACACGGCAAGCATGGAGAAGGGCACCCCAAATGCCAGCATCTGGCTTGAAAGGCATATCAGCAATAAAATCTATAGCTTTATCTACCTTCCCAGAACGACTGTATAGGTCAACCATGCAAGCAAAATGCTCCATTCGTGGTGCGATCTGATATTCCTTAGTCATGCATTGAAAAAGTCGAAGTCCTTCTTCAACCTGCCCAGCATGAGCACAGGAAGATATCAAAGCCAGGAATGTTACATGATCTGGCTTGAATCCTTCCTCCTGCATACAATGCAATAAACTCACTGACTCTTTGAAAAGACCATGAGCCCCATAGGAAGAAATTATACTATTCCATGACACTTCATTCTTATCAGTCATGGATTCAAAAACACGAAGAGCCAAAGCCAAGTTCCCACATTTGCCATACATGTCTATCAGAGCACTCTCAGCAAATATGTCTGCCCTCATAGGACCCTTTATAATAACACCATGAATCTCTTTTCCATAATATATAGATGGTAAACTCGCGCATGCTGATAGGGCAGAGGATATAGTTACACTATTGTACTTTATTCCTTCTGTACTCATTTGACGGAAAAGGTCAAGAGCTTCTTCTGGTTCTCCATTCTGTGCAAAGCTGGAAATCATTGAGTTCCATGTCACCTCATCCTTCACAGTCATCTTGGAAAAGATATAATGGCTAAGGTCAAGTCGACCACATTTTGCATACATGTCCATTAGTGCACTCTCCACATAACATTTTCCTTCGTATGCATTTCTTAGAACATAACCATGGATCTCTTGACCAAGAGCCATAGCAGCCATGTTAGCACATGCTGGCAAGACGCTAGCTACAGTAACGGCATTTGGTTTGATGCTCTGTTCTAACAAGTACCGGAACATCTGTAGTGCCTCTTCACTCATCCCATTAAGAACATAACCAGATATCATTGTACTGCCAAAAACCACATCGATTGCCCTAGCCTCATCATACACATTCTGTGCCATCCTCACATCCCTGCATTTGAAATAGATGTCTACCAAAGCACTCACCAAAAATACATCCATGTGCACACAATTCCTGACAATATAACCATGCACCTCCTTCCCCTGCTTGAAACCATTCAAGTCAGTCAAAGCCGGTAACAAACTCACCAGAGTAACTGAATCTGGTCGAACGCCACTCCTCTGCATATCACAGAACAATTCCAATGCCTCATCGAGAAGCCCATTCTGAACACATCCTGAGATCATTCCATTCCAGGTAACCAAGTCATCCCGTGGAATCAGGTCAAACAACCTCCATGCATCATCCAAGCACCGGCATTTGGCATACATCGACAGCAATGTGTTAGCCACTGCCACCTCTGGCTCTAAACCACATTTCACAGCTAGAGAGTGAAGCTGCACCCCAGACAGCAAGTCAGCCTCCGCGGCACTCAAAGACAGAAAGCATGCCAGTGTCACAAAATTGGGCTCACAACCAGACGCCCTCATATCCCGGAACAAACGCACTGCGCCATTCACGTCTCCAGCCGTCCGTCCGGCGAGGCGGTGCTGGCCGTCCGCTGTGAATCCGCGGATGAGCCAGTTCCAGGGCAGCGCGGATGCGGCGGCGGCGCGCGGGAGCGCGGAGAACACCGCGACGGCGTCGCGGAACCGGCGCGCGAGGACGTACATGCCGATGAGCCGCGTCTGGAGCGCCAGGTGGGAGTCGAGGGCGCCCGACGCGACGGCGCGCGCGTGGATTTGGAGGCCCAGGGGGAGGTGGGACGCGGAGACGCAGCTGCGCAGGAGCGCCAACAGGCTGTCCGCGGAGGGGGCATTCATGACGGCCGCCGCGGTGGAGAAGGTAGTGGAGCGGCATGGCCGCGGCGGAGGCTTGAGACGGCGGTGAGCGAGGCGCATGGCGAATTGGCGACGCCGACGAGGCGTCGAGGCCGTCGCCGTTGAGGGTGGTGGAAAGGCGAGGCCGCGAACTGACGAAGCGAACGGTTTGATTTCGAGCTCTCGTGGCTTCAGTTGTCGCACGTGCGTGCCCTTTGAACCCCCTCACGCGCCTCTCACGTGCCATCCATCTATCCATCTCGCAGCTCTCGTCTCTGACAACCGTCCGCCCCCACCGGCTTCCCGCGCCGCCCACGCACTCCTCGCCGGCGCGCCCATGACGACGATGTCGCGCGCGCTCGGCTCCGCGTTCGCGGGCTTCTCGCGGACCCCCGCCGCGGCGCCGACCCTTCCCTCGCCGTGCGGCTCGTCGGCGCTACTCCGGCACTGGCAGTGGGGCCGTGCCAGCCGCGCCCGGCGGTTCTCGTCCGGCCGCGCGGCACGGATTAGCATGAGCCTCCGCGCAGGAATTGTCGGGCTGCCAAACGTCGGCAAGTCCACCCTCTTCAACGCCATTGTGAGTAACTATGCTTGTTTCGTTGCTTCCTGAGGAGGAATTCGTGTTGTCAAGATCATTTATTACCCGGAGATTGCTAGCGAAGAGAGAATTGGATATCGGTTCTTTCTTCTCTCGATATGTTCTTCCTGTTTTCGTGCATTGGCTTTCTACAGGGTAGTTTGTAGCGTGCATGTTGGGTGGATGTCGGTGGACGCCAACTGTTCGACGTTTTGCCACATAGATGTTGTTGTTGAAAAACTGATATACTGTAGGTGTGATTACTTTATATAAGAGTGGATAGGGTTCACCGATTTCTCTGTTGGTTTTGTGTTGTTTTGCTGCTGCACAAGTTGTGTTCTTGGCTTATTGCAGTTGCAGTAAGATGTTTCAAATGGAGAAATGTATTTGACAATTGACATGCATAGGGCAAGTCATTCCCTGTAATAATGAGATGCAATTTTGTTTTCAATGTTCTTAGGTCGAAAATGGGAAGGCACAAGCTGCAAACTTTCCCTTTTGTACCATCAGCCCAAATGTTGGTGTGGTGGCTATCCCTGATCCCCGCTTGCAGGTGCTCTCAAAATTAAGCAAGTCACAGCAGACGGTCCCAACATCCATAGAGCTTGTGGACATAGCAGGTCTTGTCAAAGGAGCAAGCAAAGGAGAGGTACTAATTTCGGCATTCTCTTCAATTTACATGCAGGACAGCTCCAAATCTGCTGTCCAAAGTTTTATATGGCTTCCAGTTAGTTTATTCATGGTGTTAAATTTGATGTTGACATCAGGGACTAGGAAACCAGTTTCTTTCAAACATCCGTGAAGTAGATTCCATACTTCAGGTGAGCTTTTGATGCATTTACATATGCTTACCAGCTTAAGCTCTCCTATATCTGTCAAGTTTTAGTGTTTGTTGATTACAGTGTACCATTCTGCTGGTGATATGCGAACTAAAATTTCAGCCAGATTGTTATCCAGCACTGCCACTCACTGCTGGGACTCATTATCACTTTTTTTCATTTGTTGGAGATTGCAAAATATTAGATGACAATAATTATCAAGGCTCCAGGAATAACTAGTAATATATTATTTATCAATGGACCCTCAGGTTGTGCGATGCTTTGAGGACGATGATATTGTTCATGTCAATGGCAAAGTTGATCCCAGGTCAGACATTGATGTCATTAACCTAGAGCTGATATTTTCTGATCTTGAGCAGGTAATTTGGTGACACCAGTCCACTTCTACTGCTAGGTATGATCCTGAGTTCCTGACCAACTGCTGACAGTTTTACGATAATTTCAGATAGAGAAGAGGTTAGATAAGCTGAAGAAGAGCAAAATTAAAGATGCACAAGTAAAAGTGAAGGTAAGACATACAGATTATTTCATTTTGATGACCTTCTCATTTATGTTCTAACAGTTTGCTCTATTTAGGAACAAGCAGAGAAAACAGGATTGGAAAAAATACAGGAGGCACTTATGGATGGAAAGCCTGCAAGATCGGTTGAGTTGGCTGACCATGAGAAAGAAGCTATACAGCATCTTTGTCTGCTGACTATGAAACCTGTCATTTATGTAGCTAATGTAACAGAATCAGATCTTGCTGAACCTGATAGCAATCCTCATGTAAAAGAGGTGGCTAAAGCAGCATCAGACTTGCAGTCTGGTATGGTTACTATATCAGCTCAGGTTTGTTGTATGCATCTAAGCTACGAGAAGCTTTTGAAGAAATGCATGTCTAATTATTTCATTTTGTTCCCAAATGATGTTGCCTATCTAAATATACTCTATCTATGCTAACAAAATCATGGAATGTGTAACAGGTTGAAGCTGAACTGTCTGAGCTACCTTTGGAAGAGAGAGTAGAATATTTAAAATCTCTTGGTGTTTCAGAAAGTGGACTGGGCAATTTGGTAAAAGCAACATATAACCTACTGGGTCTGAGAACTTATTTCACAACTGGAGATAAGGTGCATCTTTTTTCATGTTAATTTTTTTTGTTCCCACAGCCATTAACACAAACCTTTAACTCTGTATATTTTTATCAGGAAACAAAAGCTTGGACTATTCTTTCAGGTTTCATTCTTCTTCCTTAAAATTTACTCATTGTCATAATTGCAAGGATTTTAGGAAAGTAGGGATTGCTATAACTTCATGTAATCTTACGTGTAGGAATGACTGCTCCTCAAGCAGCTGGAGTTATTCATAGTGACTTTCAGAAAGGATTCATTAGAGCTGAAACTGTAAGTGGTGTACAAATTTTTAAGAATTTAATAACCGAATTTCAGTTTGCATATTAAGATCAATCAGAGTTAAAATTGTATATACTTCACCTGTTTGGATATTTAAATATATTGTTACCTGCAGCTTTTTAATTTTACAATGATTGCTTCCGAAACCTCAGGTAGCCTATGATGATTTCGTTGCGGCTGGTTCTCTCGGAGCAGCAAGGGAGAAAGGGCTGGTAAACAAATTTGTGTTGCTATACCTTACATACTGTGATTTGAAACGTACAGTTAAATATATGCTTATTCTTGTTTAATCAATTAATTTGTCCTGTGCCTGCAGTTGAGGTTGGAAGGGAAGGATTATATTGTGCAGGAAGGCGACGTCATGCTTTTCAGATTCAACGTGTGACAGCAATAGTAGCACAGAGCTTCAAAATGCTTGAACTTTGTACAAGACAGATTGGCAGGATATAATTTGCCGATACTATGACAAAATTTTTGAACTTATGACATGACTATTCATGTACCGGCATTATTCCTTTTCTTATATGAGGAAAAAAGATACAATGGTCTATTGTTTAAGTATCAGTTACCACATACTGAGAAATATACAATACAAGAGTTCTTCAGCGTAATATATCTAAGAATTCTTATTGTTTCCTTGTGGATCACTCGATATATTTAACTTCTCGTTTTTTCAATAAGAGCATGCTGAATTTCGCATGCTTGTTAGTTGTTACGAAAAATTATGTCAGTATTTTGTTCAAATCATGCTTGAAGTTTGGAGAAATATTGCAGAATGCAAGAGGTTAACTATTGACTGTGGATTCTGAAGATGAGCTCTCTTTTTTGAGGAAAGATGAGCTGTTAATTTTCAATGTATTTTCGAGTATTTTGTTCCAATAAGGTTTATATTCTCTCAACTTTGGTCGCTGCAATGTGATTTAACTTGTAGAAACTTTTTTCAAAATAGTTTATCCTCAAGGCCTTTGATACAAAATGGACACATCCCAAAAGAAGAAAGACCGGCGTGGCGGCAGCGCCAGCGCGGGTGTACATATGCTAAAACGCCCCTGCAAAAACTGGAACAGCAGATTTGAAACCTTCCCCTGCTCCTCCAGCACGCGCGCAAGCCGCAAGCAGCTCACTTCGCCGCCGCCGCCGCCGCCGGAGGGATGGATGCCCGCGGATTCGATTCAGCCGGCCGCGTCTTCTCCAATGCCACAGAGATGTGGGTGGAAGAGCTGGGCTCCACGGCCACCGCCACCGCCTCAACCTCCTCTGCCGCGGAAGCTGAAGCCGCCACGACCGCCGCCACCGCAGGCAACGGTGGTGCCGGGGAGGAGGCCAGCGGCGAAGGGAAGCGCAAGGAGTGGTACTCCAAGGCTATCACATACTGGCAAGTAAGGCACCCACTCTTCCTCCTCCCAGAGACCCTGAACCCTAAACCCCCCAATCCAAGCACCATGCGCACTCATCACTGCAAATTTAGCTTAGAATTTTGTCGAAATGGTGCCTAGGGCGTGGAGGCGTCGACCGAGGGGGTCCTGGGAGGGTACGGGTGCGTGAACGACGCGGACGTCAAGGGCAGCGACGCCTTCCTCCGTCCTCTCCTCGTTGAGCGGTTCGGCACCGCGAAGCGTCATCTCGTTGCCCTTGGTGAGTTTATTACTGCGAGGAGGCTTTGACTAGCTCGATAAAGCTTGTCTCTGTGCGAGATTTTTTTGTATTGATCTAATCCTGTTAGAGTTACTGTGTAATGTTCAGTTATAGAATGCTTATGTGCAACCTGCAATAGTCTTATGTGTCATTTTTCAAACTGTGTCAGATTGTGGCTCGGGTATTGGACGCGTTACAAAGAATTTTCTTCTTAGGCATTTTAATGAGGTATGCAACTTATCCCCTCTCAGGTTGGTTTGAGGTTATGCTTTAATCATGAAGATAAATGCATACACATACATTGCAGCACCTTGTAGCTGTATGTCTGTATGCATACCGTACCATGATACTCACAAGAAAAGCTAACTAAATTTTTATTTTATGTTTTACTGTAATATTTGTGGTGTGCATTATTTGTATGAACCTTTCTGAAAACCTGGAATTTGGTTATTCAGGTTGATCTTGTCGAGCCAGTATCCCATTTTCTCGAAGCAGCACGGGAAAATCTTACTGGATGTATGGACCAAGGAGAAGACTCACACAGGGCTGCTAACTTTTACTGTGTACCTCTTCAGGTTGGTACCTGTATATCATTTTCTCTGGTTAGATATCTTTGAAAAGTAATTCTCTGCTTCTACTTCTTGCTTCAGGACTTCACTCCCGAGGAAGGAAGATATGATGTGATATGGATTCAGTGGTGCATAGGGCAACTTCCTGATGATGATTTCATTTCATTTTTTAATCGTGCCAAGGTGACTTAACTAAGACTTGCTTAATTTATTTTCAATCCTACCCTTCTTTTTATTGGGCTGTGTTAAAATATTAAGTTGTACTTAAGGGCAAATTTTAAAACTTGTATAGACAAATAAGTGCTGTAAATTTAAATTTTACAGAATTCTTTTCCATGGAAATAATTGTTTGCAGATGAAGTTCTTGTGCACTGGTAGAAATATCCTTGCTTATTTTTCAGACAATACCTGGACAAATTTACTAGTTGGATACTAAATCATACTTTATATCGCTTTAGGCCTAATTACAGTTCAATTGAATGAAGCCTTCCAACTGTTTTTGTTTTATGTGCCTACTACCAGAGCTCTAGTATCAATGCATTCTGAATTTCTAATTAGACATACACTTGTAATGTTCTTTCCAGGTTGGGCTCAAACCTGACGGATTTTTTGTTCTGAAAGAGAACATTGCAAGAAATGGTGAGTTTGCTGTACCAAATAGACTCTGTATATCTAAGCATACTTTTCTTGAGAAAATTGCTATAGTACTCATCTAGAAATTGCTACAGTGCATTCTCTCTAATGTTACACTTCTTTGAGAAGACCATATGGTTGATGTTTCTCTGAGAACACATTGTTTGGTTTTTCAGGATTTGTGTTAGACAAGGTGGATAACAGTGTCACTAGATCTGATCCATACTTTAGGGAGCTATTTAAGAAGTGTGGATTATATATCCTCAGTGTTAAGGTAAATGTTCAAAAGTGCCAATATTTTTTAGTTACATTGCATTCTTGATATTTCCCATTACTCGTCTAATCCTGGCATCCTGCAAATCAAACAGGATCAGAAGGAGCTCCCGAAGGAACTATTTGCTGTCAAAATGAGATGTGTATAAGAGACAGGGTTATTATCAGATGACGAAGCATACTTTTCAGTTAACAAAATGCCAAGCCACAACGTTTGGTACATGGAAATGACAAGCTCTTCATGCCTTTCTCACATGCACAAGTTCGCGGCATTCTCCTGAATGAGCAAACTCACGCCCAGAATATCCATCAGATATACCCATTCTTCCAACTGTATGCTCCATGCTGTCATACTCAGACAACTCATGATGGGGACCCAAGGGGAAAGGGGAAAGAGAATCTTGCATCTGCAAGTATCTGACGATTTGATTTTTGAGAAAAGGGAAAGAATTAAGGCCTTGTTTAGTTCCAAAAAGAAACTCCCAAATTCACTATAAAAAAAAGATTCTCTATCACATCAAAATGTCATAACATGCATGGAGTACTAAATATAGATGAAATCAAAAACTAATTGTGCACAGTTTTATTGTACTATGCGAGGATGAACATTTTGAGCCTAATTAATCAATTTTTGAACAATTTTTCGCACATATAAACGAAATGCTACAGTGGCGCAATGATTACGAAGAGACTTCAAAGTCCCAAATTTGGGAACTAAATAGGGCGCTAATAGGCGATTTTGGAGACTGCTGACTGCATAGAATGTTGAGCCAAGAAAATATCCTCACATCAGAACAGATCAACAGACATCAGTACACCACAGGAACTTTGAACTGAATGGACATCGCACCAAGACAACTAGAATTGTACCTAGCTTCAATATATTACAAGTCCCCTAGAATTTTTCATCTCAAGAATTGTGTTATGTGCATCAGTTCTTCTTCCCGGCTGTCATCGATGGAGGCAATGTCCCAAAAACAGTGTCCCAGGGCGTTGAGGTGATGCCAAAGCCCTTGTCTTGGATTCTGAAGTGGTGGTTGAGGTGATACCGCTGCATAAAGGGAGATTGAGAGGAATCAAAAATCTTCTGGACATTTGCATGGATCAGCTGGCTAATTCATGATTTCTGCATAGAATGTTGAGCCAAGGAAATATCCTCACATCAGAACAGATCAACAGACATCAGTACACCACAGGAACTTTGAACTGAATGGACATCGCACCAAGACAACTAGAATTGTACCTAGCTTCAATATATTACAAGTCCCCTAGAATTTTTCATCTCAAGAATTGTGTTATGTGCATCAGTTCTTCTTCCCGGCTGTCATCGATGGAGGCAATGTCCTGAAAACAGTGTCCCAGAGCGTTGAGGTGATGCCAAAGCCCTTGTCTTGGATTCTGAAGTGGTGGTTGAGGTGATACCGCTGCATAAAGGGAGGTTGAGAGGAATCAAAAACCTTCTGGACATTTGCATGGATCAGCTGGCTAATTGATGATTTTAAGTGGTATTATGCCCTCACCTTGAGATGTTTTGCTGGGTCTTTGGATGGTTGTCCATGGTGCAGGTAGTAGTGGGTGCAATCATACATCACATATCCCAATAGACCACCTCCAAATAATGCGGGAGTGGTAGATGGAGTTGCAAAGAATGCAACAAGGTTCCAGAACTGAATGAAACGATAGATAGTATAATTAGATCAGTCATGTTTGTTTTGAGTGGTCAAAATTTCGAGTTCATTAAATCCAATCCTATGTTTAGTGTTTAGTACTTTTGTTGCATGTATGACAGTTCTGAGGCCATACCGGAAAACACAAAATTGCCGTTGCGGTAGGAGGAAATACAAGCCTGAGCGAGTCCATAGGATGCTTATGGTGGCATCCATGAAGAAGGTAATGTGCAGTGTTTGACCTACAACATTGCATCAATAATAAGTTGAAAAGCAGAAGGAAGACAAAATGAGGCATTGCCAGCTTGAAGGTTGAAGTTTTCTTACCAGTAGGTTTTGGTCTCAATGTGGAATAGGAAGCGGTGCAAAGTATATTCAATCAGCGTCCAAATAAATATTCCAAACAGAGCCATCAGGACTACTTCCAGAATGGTATGACCCATCAAAAGAGATTTCACGAACAAGAAGCAAACAACAGGCAGCCATATGGTTGGCACAGCCCACCACTTTGTGCGTGTCAAGAACTGCATAAAAAAATCTGTTAATACAGTTTATGTACGAAAACCCTCGATAAATAATATGATGGAAATGCATTACCTCCAAGACATCATTTCCAAAAAAACGTGGACCATCCTTGCTGACGATAGGTTGGTGAACCCATTCCTGGTAACGTTCCTCAAGATGACCAACCTTCATCCACAAAATGAAGACAACCAGAAGGTTATTTTAGCTGTGAAGCAACTGGGCATCTAGTCATCAGAGGTTTTAGAACTACATGAGATTCTTTCATAAATATACATCAGCACCATGTATACAGCAATTACTGCCAAGAATAAGAAGACAATCAAACATTAGAGCTGGTTGTCAAAACCCCAAAGTTTTACTGAACAAACTCAAAAGCAATTAAAATTGCAAGGTGGACATGGCAATTTCATGAGTTACTTTGCAAAACTAAGATTCACAAGACCAACAACTGCAGCAATCATCGTGGCGAAGCAACTATGAGTGAAACCATACCTGGAAAACAAGAGGCTTGTTGAGATCAACAGTGTACTCCTGGACAACCATCTTCTCCAGTCAGAGCTGCAGCACAGAATTTCACATCATACACCAAATACAACCAACAGTCAAGAAGCAAAGTCAGGTTCAGAGAAATACAGTCTCCAAGAGCACAGAAGCAATTCCTACACGACGAGGCAGGCAATGATCGAAAAACCAATACCAATTCTGGTCGGCAATGGAGAGCCATGCCAAACTACTAGTAAGCATAATGTGTAAACACCAACGAGGATATCATGATTACCACCTTTTCCCCCCTGCCCATAACAACGTTCATCAGACTGCGCAATCATCAGCATGTGGCTCCAGCACACAACAGGCAATCTTTATCCCCTTAGTCAATCCCCCACAGTGGATGTTCACACGAATATGGCAACCAATACTTCAGTGTTACAAGAGTGTGCCTGTAGTGTTTAAACCATTTTTATTTTTTATTTTTGCAGGAAAATGCTTTAAACAAATCTGAACAGAATTACACACCGTCGCAGCAAATGCGGCCACAGCAATCCCACCCTAGATCCAAGACTTTGGGTCAAAAAGGTAGAGCCCTGCCGAACCATGAAGATCCCAAAAGTTCCCCCGCAACGTCCTATACATCTACGAAACAACAGCCAGCGCCATTGCGCAAATAGCCAATGCAGCGGCGAGGTCTACCGCACACAACCGACACGGCGCGATGGGATCGAGAGATGGGGTCAGGGGACCTCACCGGTGGTAGCAATGGCAGCGTCTTTCCCGGAGCCGGAGAGCCCTCCTCCTCCCCGGGCGGCGAGAGAGAGGGGGAGAACGACCGAACGAAGCAGAAGCGGATGACGCGAGCGGGCGGGCGGGGAGCGAATAAGAGAGGAAGGTGGGGGGCTATCTGGCAAAAACAAAATGGCTCGGCCTCTCCCTCCGGCCCTCCCCTCCTCCTCCAGTCTGCCGCCAGGCCACAGGCAGACGACGCGCAAGCGCAGACACACCACCCTCCGTGCTGAGTTGTGCGCGTTTGCAATTAACGGGGTTTTGCAGGGGGGACGCCTATAATTGGTGATCCGCCAAGGGCTCTCGCTCTCTCAAATAGGGGGGCGCTTCTCTTCCATGGGGGTGGGGTGGGTGGGGCCCGGCCGCCAGCTTGGCTGTGGCCTGTGCCCTGCTGTGGCGTTGTGATGGGGGGGGCGACAGTGCATGGTGAGCTATCAGCTAGTATGGCAGACAAAACAAAGCAAAAACAACCGCCCTGTTCGTTTGGCTGGTGGCTGGCGCTGGTTTTTGCTGAGAAAAAAACACTGCTGGCTGAATGGTGGCTGGTGACTGGCGCTGGTTTTTGCTGAGAGAAAAACACTGCTGACTGGATGGTGGCTGGTGGCTGGTGGCTGACGCTGATTTTCGCTGAGAGAAAAACACTGTTGGCTCGCTGGAAACAATCCAAACGAACAGGACGAACGTCTAGCAAAGCTTTGGCAGGAGCTGGTGCAAGATCACCAGATGCGTGAAGGTTTTTACTGGCCCGACACCCGAAGCCGTTCACGAGCACGTTTTGGAACTCGAAGGTTTTCAAAGGAATTTCTGGACTTGAAACTAATTTGTTCAAAAAAAAATCTTCATTCGCCATACGCTTGCTGAACTAGAGATCCTTGTTTCTGTTGGAAGTATTGGGATCTTTTTCGAGCCGGCTGAGGGGCATGTGCTGCGCATGTGGCGCAGCACGTGAAACGGCAGCGAGCAAATCCTCTCTCGGTGTCGGAGACGATTCCTTGGCCCAAATTTGGCCGTCGTCACCTATCCGGGGTCGGGCAAGGCAGTTTTCTTTTCTGGGTGCGCCCACTGCATGTGCGCTCGAATGGCCGATGGTTTTTACTTTCAGATCAGGAGATCCCTTTCAGATCAGGAGATCCGATCTGGTCTCACCTGTTGAGGTTTTCAAAGCCAGGAAGGACATCCATCTGGTTTGTGCCGCGGCGATCTTGAGCAGTTGAGCCTAGTATAACTGAACGTCTTCTGTTGGACACGCAAGAACAAAGCTGATGCAGAATGACATAGTAGGGCTTTAACAGATATGAGAAAATCACTCACTACCAATACTCGTCAGAGATTAAAGGAACCAGCTCGAGGAGAGCACTAACAGTGCAAAGCCATAAGCTACTTGACCAAAAGGATGCGAAACAGAAAACGGACGGCGAACTATTACAGTACGTACATTACATTGACCGCAGCCTTAGCACAGACGCAACCTCAAAACGACGACAACGTACGTGATCAATCCATCATGCAAACCACGAGAAGCACATGAAACAAACTCATTCACAGCTACGCAAGCGCATCGTTATTCGGCCGCCTCCTCCTCTTCCTCCTCGTCCTCGTACTCCTCATCTGCAGTGGCGTCCTGGTACTGCTGGTACTCCGCGACCAGGTCATTCATGTTGCTCTCAGCTTCGGTGAACTCCATCTCATCCATCCCCTCGCCGGTGTACCAGTGCAAGAAGGCCTTGCGCCTGAACATGGCCGTGAACTGCTCGCTCACCCTGCGGAACATCTCCTGAATGGAGGTGGAGTTCCCGACGAAGGTACCCGCCATCTTCAGACCCTTGGGTGGGATGTCGCACACGCTGGACTTGACATTGTTCGGGATCCACTCCACAAAGTAAGACGAGTTCTTGTTCTGGACGTTGAGCATCTGCTCGTCCACCTCCTTGGTGCTCATCTTCCCACGGAACATGGCGGAGGCAGTGAGGTAACGGCCGTGGCGGGGGTCGGCGGCGCACATCATGTTCTTGGCATCCCACATCTGCTGGGTAAGCTCAGGGACAGTGAGGGCGCGGTACTGCTGCGATCCACGTGAGGTCAGCGGCGCAAAGCCGACCATGAAGAAATGGAGACGAGGGAATGGGATGAGGTTCACGGCAAGCTTGCGCAGGTCGGAGTTGAGCTGACCAGGGAACCTCAGGCAGCACGTGACGCCACTCATGGTAGCAGAGATAAGATGGTTCAGGTCACCAACTGCATTGTAAGAACCCACTATCAGTGCCTACTTTTTCAATAGAATACAAAGTACAGTATATCAAAATTCTAAAGTATCATGGGTAACAGGTAAAGAATTAGTGAGCGCTAACTTACAGGTAGGGGTGGCAAGCTTTAGTGTGCGGAAGCAGATGTCATACAGAGCTTCATTGTCAAGCACCATACATTCATCAGCATTCTCAACAAGTTGGTGAACCGAAAGTGTAGCATTGTATGGCTCCACAACAGTATCTGAAACCTTTGGTGATGGGAATACGGAGAAGGTCAACATCATTCTATCAGGGTACTCCTCCCTGATCTTAGAAATAAGAAGGGTGCCCATGCCAGAACCAGTGCCTCCTCCCAAGGAATGGCAAACTTGGAAACCTGTATGTAAATCAAAATGAGTTATTCAATTATCCACAAACACAAGCAGTATTCCAGCACACAAATGTAAAAGGCAGCCATGGACTGCATAGGTTGGAAAGATACAGAAGCAATTGAAGGTGTCAAAGAGCTAGTGATATGTCAGAACTATGACACATTCTATGAGACCAAGGTCTATGAGCGATAATCAATTATATTACAACAATTAAGTGATATTTAAATTGATTCAACTCCACAACATCCTGCCACCATGCTTTGGTAACCCATGAACCTATGTTGACAGGTTACCAGAATATTTCACTTTGGGCATGATAGCATAACAAACAACAACCATAGGGATTAGATTACAAAGACATAAAGCTAAGCCCTTATTTATTCACCATGAAGACAAGTAGTCCATTTTGTCTGGCGTTTGGCGAAAGAATTCAGTCCAGCTATGGCACAATATTTAATTTGATTTTTTAATAGAAAACAGGTCATTAGCAGTTGTAGGGTGCCAGAGTGGAACTCCATGCTAACACATCCAACACTCAAGATACAGGAATAAAATATCCAGCCTACCGACAGTCGATGGTCGATCCAGCTACTTAGCCTAGAAGAAGCTACAGGAGTTCAACCGAAACATGAATCAACAAGAGCATATCATGAAGATAAACACATTGACTAGCACATCTCTACAAAGTTCTATCTTGACAGTGACAATATAATGACATAAACCATAGAAAAACACTGTAACTACTATAGCTATGATTTCCCTTCCAAGACTCAGGCTGAACAAGCACTTACTGAATAACAGAAATGACCAAACGTCAATTCACCATGATAGGTAGAAAATTAACCGGATCCACATGACCAAAATAACCAGCAATTACTTTCGATTCATGCACATCTATAACAACCTACCTAGAGGCTAAATGCCTAGCAAATTACCACATCATCACTTGACGAATTGATCAGGTCATTAGACAGAAAATTGACACTGAAGACAAAAATGACTACATATGGTCAGGAATGCAAATAAGAAACAGCACCTCGAGAAATGGAAATTCGAGACTGATTTTAATTGCATTCACACACACCCAGAACCCCAGATCTGGTCTAGCTTTAGCTCCCCCATGTGTGGCCGCTTCCGGATCTAACCCTAGCCTGCTATTCCCCTTAACCCCAGAGCAAAATCTAACTAAATCAGAGAAGAGAGCGCGAGAGATGGATTGCTTCCCGCACTGCCCGCCCTGGATGTGCAGGATC
Source organism: Echinochloa crus-galli (assembly GCA_900205405.1). NCBI lineage: Eukaryota > Viridiplantae > Streptophyta > Magnoliopsida > Poales > Poaceae > Echinochloa > Echinochloa crus-galli. Next base: position 701,117 of record OAMR01000099.1, on the reverse strand, counting down.
TCCCTCATGGCTGACGCTGCCTCGCCGGAGACTCGCCTGAGCTGCTTGGGTCGGGAGCGGGGAGGAGGAGCGGCGCAGGGTGGGTCGGGTGCGGGGTGCTGCGGCTTGTGGTTTGGGCGAGGACTGATTTGAAATGGTGCTTTATGCTGCTGCCTTGCCGTGGGGTTCGAGGGGGTTGTGGTGTGGTGGCCTCTCACGCCGCCCAGCGCCCTGCGCCCGGTGGGTGGAAAGGCCGCGGCCCGCGGGCCGCCGGTCGCGGTGGGGGATGCGGCGTGGGGCCCAGCTGCAGAGGAGTGGGGTTGCCTGCGGTCCGTATCCACCGTGCGTCCTCTGATCGGACGGTTAGGAGGTCTCGTTCGCCCGTTCCTTGATGTTTTCCCAGGGGCGTTTCTGGATGTTGTTATCTTCATCCATCTGGTTGGGATTTTTCTGTTGCGGCGAATCGGATCCAGGCTGGCGGTAACCTGCAGTGGTTCCGTTCCGCCGCTGGGGAGATGGAGTGGGCCCACGTAGCAGGCTGGCGTAACCGGAGTTGGGCCCACTAGCAGCTAGACAAACCTACCTGAGCCGTGTGACCGTACTGCACTCAACTGAAGTACGTACTGAACAGTGAACACTGTGGACTCCTCTTTTCAGCAACGCTAAAAGAAACAGCGATTAGTAGACGTCTGATAATGGCGGCTAGAGCTATCTAGACAGCGGGATAGCGATGCTTGACCGGTAATGCAAGCAAGAAAACGCCTGTATGTCAACAGACATAGCTGTTGCTTAGAGGAATGACAAGGACCAATTACCCGCACCGACTAGGCCACTATACCACTGGGCTCCCCCGATCAGATGTGGCTGGGCCGCCTCCGGTAGGGAAACAAAAGGGTGGCACTAACAAACTAATGGCTGGGGACGAAGTGGCTGCAAGTACAAGCTAAACATTTTATCATAACGCGAAAGAACTCAAAGAAAGGACCTCCATTATCTATCTCCCTGTACGTTAATAGGATATGCTCAGGGCAGGAAAAGGTACAGCGGCAAGGAGGAGAATAGAAGATCGATCCAATCATGGTTTAACAGAACCGGAGAAGTTAACAATTCACTTAGCTTTATGCTACAGGATCATTGTTATATACTCCTCCGTCCAGATTTGATATACGTATTAGAGGGTGAAAAAAGTCCAAAATTGATATGTGCATTTGTTGTTGGAGTCTGTTCCGCCTTGGATTGATTGGGCATGCATGTTTGGTATTTGTAGCCTATTTAATGCATGGCCAATCAGCTTTGCATGCTAGGAGAGATTTAACTTTTTTTGTCTCTGTGCTTCTCACTTATATGCATATCAAAGGTGGACGGAGGGAGTATTATATTACGCTAGATGGATGGTACACTTGCGGCCCAGCACGGCAGGCTTGGCTGGCAAGCTGCTGATCGAGCGTGAAGATTGCCAGGTAGGACGATGATGATCAACAGCATCGCCACCTTAGCAACCACTCTTGCTGAGTTGCTGTCCCGGTTCTTCATTGATTGGTCGATGTGTAACAAGAATGCCTTTTTCTAGTACGAGATTGGCGCCGCGCATCTAGTGCAATCAAGAAGTTTACACGAGTACGTGGAACTGTGGAAGGAAAAAAGATGTGGAGTGCTAACATTTTAAAATCCACGAAAATACTTCATCTCTTTTTTTATCATCACACTGTCAAATTTGTATCTGTAGCCATGATACTGGAGTCCCAAGTGTAATTTGATTAGATATTCAGTTGTATTATTCCTCAAAAGCTTTAAATAAATTGAGGTACTCAGTTGCAACTCAGGATCTTTCTGCTTCTCGAATCCAGCATTTCAGATCTGTCGTATCCAAGCCTTTTTTTTAGTTTGTATAGTGCCAATGGCACACCCACCGTACCATGATGACAGCTATAACTATCTGATTCTCACCAAATTAGAAACAAACGAACGAAAATATACTATTTCTGCATCAGGTAGTTCTCGTCGCATCTCCAGTCAGATAAAAAAAAGAAACTACAGTCTAAGATATATATTTTCAAACAGAGGTGCTGCGGCATGATGATAAGTCGAGAATGGCAGAAAAAGGTACAACGATCACCAGATCCAATCATGAAATACCAGTCTTCCCCTTGCAAAAATCGAGAGAAAGTTAACAGTTCACATGACCATTTTGATGCTCAGAGGATTTATTATCACGCTAGATAGATGGTACACTTGCTGCCAAACTCGACAGGCATTGCTGGCCAGCTGATGAGCTTAAATATTGCCAGGTAGGATAATCAACAGCAGTATCACTCTTGTTCAAATTCTTCATTGTCTGGTTGTCGAATTAGAACGACTTCTTCTCATAGGAGACCAGCCCGTGGATTCCTCCTTCAACCTGGGCGGCACCGGTCCTCACCTGGTAATGACAACCGTAAAGATCAAATCAGTTCCACTATTGCCCCACAATCTCTTGGACAGATCATCAACTTTCGGTTATTTTCAGACATTTTCAGAAATAAAGATGGGTACATAACTACCAAAATAAGCATTTTAGGGAAAAGGCTAAATTAGGAAGTTTGCTTTCTGGAACTAAACAGTGCCAAGCAAGGATGAGACACTGCGAGGAAATATTCCCAATTTGGAATCTCTATTCCTACCCAACCTATTCCTCCAATATTACAATCCATATGGTTTAATAACCATTAAACAATCTATTGGAATTTGGTGCCACTTCCAAAAATAAACATAATAGTAACAAAGGTTAACTTTAGTTGTTTAAAAATTCTCCAATCTTAGACGATTGACATTGAAATCTAAAACATGTTGGAAGATAACTATTATGCAGCATGAACATACCTCTAATCTGAGTGTCTCAGATTGCAAAAGATCATGAGCTGACTGAAGAGAGGATGCACCAAGATCTTGGAATCCTTGCTTGACTGCTTGCATTGTGTAAGGAATGAACCTCAGGACGGAACCCTTGTCAGCTACTGCTCCAACAACTCCTTGTGCAACTTTGAGCTTGAGAGTATCACCAAGGTACCTTGCATCACTCCCCTTTGTCATCGCTTCCAGAGATCCCATGCCTCTGTACTTTTTTACTCGACGGCCATCCTAAAAGAAACATATCAAGAGTTATAAACACTTTTGTGAAAGAGCAAGTGCAATTTCATTTACCGTAAATAGAATAGCACAAATTCATAGCGGATCTATGATACATACAAAAGTAAAAGAATAGACACACAAAATGCAAATGAGTTCCCACTGATTTTAATTTTAATTATTTTTGCAGGAGTTCATGGTCCTAACAACCACATATATCACATTCCAAAATCAGGTAAGATAGCATAACCACTGGCAGATAGCTTTTTATCCATTTTTACAACTGTTTTTCAACATTCCTGGTTCAGGCCAAACCAACAAAACTTCCACCAATGGAGAATGGGTGATAAAGTGTGGCTTTGTCCAAAACATTACTAGAGGTTGGTGGGGTTTATCAAATTGCGATGCTTATATACTATATGACCTTAAAATGATAAATTACAGTGACCTAAGCAGAGCTGTCCACGCCACTAGTTGCAACAGTACCAAAAAGAAAAATGATGACTTAGGTGCATCAACGCGACTGTAATTGGCAAAATGACATGAAAAAAATCAAATATACTGAGTCTCCACTGGCAATTGGTTCATGGTAACTTAATCGAAACCCAGATTGTAAAATGCTATTGGTGATTTCATTCCAAAGTTTATCACATGAATTTCTACTTTAGTCTTTGCAGTCTGAAATAACACTTGTTAGCTTTTATGAGATCTAATTAGATTGAGCTGTTCTTTATGCATAAAGGAACTTTCCAGTGCAGTGGTCATATGGGGTGAATAACTCCATGTGCATGTCGTGTGATCTTCAGTATGAATCAAGTCTCTAACTTTCTACAGGGCTGTAGGGACTTTGACAGGCAACACAAAAGCCCAAAAGGCATTCAAAAATTCTGATTTTGGTAAACATATTAAAGCAAGAATTGAACTCTAAGCCTTCCCCAGGACTGTAAAAATATCAGTACTAATATACCTTGTACTCATAAGTACCGGGAGCTTCATGACTGCCGGCTAAAAAGCTTCCCATCATAACAGTGGATGCCCCCAGCGTCAGAGCTTTCACAATATGTCCAGAGTTTGAAATTCCCCCATCAGCAATAACTGGTACATTGTGATCATTGGCATAGGATGAAACCTTATACACCGCTGTAGCCTGTTGCACCAATACAAAGAAGCATCAAATACAAGCAGCAGTACTGAATTTCTGGTCTGTATTACTACATACCATTATGCAGACAAACCCCTGGAATCATTTCACATCCACCACGAGATAAGCAGGAATTAAAGGATCCTCTCTAGCATGTTTTGACTACTAAAACTATGCGAGAACAAAGAGCAGCATTTCAAACTGTACTTTCAGAAAGAAAAAGAAAGAACTGCAGTAGGTGAGGTCTTGACAAATCGAAGACCCTTGAAAGATATGAATGGCGGGTACATCCTCTAATACAAATTTCCATTGCCTTTCAGTGTCCTAACACTTCATAAAAGCTCAGAGGTAAAATAAAATTAGACCAAGTACCATCACTGTCTTCTAAGCTCATAACAAGGACAACATATTCCCTGCCTAGCTGAGAAAGGCAAAGTCAGTAGATGCTCTAATGCCAATAAATCAGAATTGGATGCATATGATTAATATAGCAAACATTTCAGTATGTTTACAGTATCTTTCAAAAAAATATAGCGAATTGGTTTCCAACTTGGTCACAGCCATGTAAACGAACTTCAGAGCATCCGGCAGTTCAGATAGCAACATTGCATGCTGATCCTACTAATGGTAAAGGATTAAAGGTAACTGACTAATTTGACAGCAAGCCAAAAGAAGAAAGCTGACAGCAAACTGATTAGACTACTGAGAGAACAAGAGTTTATGAGAATTTTAATGGTTCTATACCTGTCCCCTTCCAACAGCGCAAACTTCCTGGGTAGTGCAAATTGAGCCAGAACCCATTCCAACTCGCAATCCATCCACACCAGCTTGAATCAAATTTTGTGCTTGCGCAATTGTCACAACATTGCCTCCGATCAAATCCACCTCAGGATACATCTTCTTTGCATACTTGATCATATCAAGCTGGTAAATGGAGTTCCCCTGTGAACTATCAATGACAATAGCATTTGCCCCTGCCTTAACTAGCTGCTCCAGCCTTCGCTTGTCATCCTCACGGGTCCCAATGGAGGCTGCAACTACAAACTTGCCATCCGCCCCCAGAGACGGCTTGCCTAGCTTCGGATAGCTCCGGATGCGCTCGACATCCTTGGCGGTGATCAGGTCAATAACCTCGCCGTCGTCAGATACAAGGGGGGCGTATTCCAAACCCTCATCGGCAAGGAAGGCGGCTGCTTGCTCGAAGTCAAAGGAGGCAGAGAATGAGCGGGGAGCGGGCCGCATGTATTCCGAGACAGGGGCAGGAACCTCGTGGGACGCGGCATCGGCCGCAACAGCAACGCCGACGAGCCTGGAGAGCGAATCCCCGCGCTCGGTGATGAGGCAAAGGAGGCAGAGAATGAGCGGGGAGCGGGCCGCATGTATTCCGAGACGGGGGCAGGAACCTCGCGGGAGGCGGCATCGGCCGCAACAGCAACGCCGACGAGCCTGGAGAGCGAATCCCCGCGCTCGGTGACGAGTGCGTATTCATTGCCAGCGAAATCGTTGAGCGTCGGGGCGGAGGACGGGGTGAAGAAGGGCACGGAGGACACGAAAGGCAGGCGGCGGGACTTGGCAGCGCGGATGATGGCGGCCTGGGCGTCGGGCTCGGTGTTGCAGTGCACGACGGCGGCGGCGCCGAGCGAGGCCATGGCTGCGGCCATGGGGGCCTCGGAGACGGTGTCCATGGGGGACGCGACGCATGGGATGGAGAGGGACAGGCGGCGGGAGAGGCGAGTGGAGAGGTCGACGGCGTCGGCGGGGAAGCCGATGTAACCCGGGAGGAAGATGACATCGTCGTAGGTGTAGGAGAAGCCCTGAGAGAAGAGGCGCTGCGCGGCGAAGCCGTCGGCGGCGAGGTCGGCGCTGCTGGCCGCCATCGGTGGGTGTGGGTTTTAGGGTTTTGGCTGCGGAGGCGGCGGTGGCGGCGGGGATGACGGGAATGGAGGGGGGAGGCGTGAAGAGCGTGAAGAGCACTCGAGCGCGCCGTTTGTGCGCTGCCCTCTATAGATGGATGGATAGGGATTTGTTTGGCGGGTAGCAAGCAACGCACACGATGAGCAAATGACACGCGGGCCCTTCTTTTCCGCTCCTGTTCTATCAGGGAGGGTTGCAAATCCACTACTGGGCCAATTGAGGGCCGGAACAGCAGTTGTCCCAGAAAAAGGGCCGGGACAATAGGGCCCACAATGTAACCCACGAATATATGCCTCGACGATAGAGAAGTCGTGCTCATTGTCTCGTTTAAGTTTAGCAACACGGCCACAATTTCGGTTAGATGTCAAAAGTTTGATGAGGCACAAATCCTGTTTGTGCTCTAGCTTATATCTAGAAGCATGTGTTGGCCTAACCTTGAGTGGGCAATTTGAGCATCTCGGTATCGGCCTCAACAATGGCAACGCCCTACTAAGGTTGGCCAGTCTTTTATATACACTTTTAGCTTCATGTACAAATCAAACTCATTTGAACAATTGCTGGGTTAGGCCTTGTTTAGATGTTGAAATTGGGGGTGTGAATTTGGGAGTATGATGTCACTTCGTAATCATTGCGCCACTGTAGCATTTCGTTTGTATGTGCAAAAAATTGTCCAAAAATTGATTAATTAGGCTCAAAATGTTCGTCTCGCAGAGCACAACAAAACTGTGTAATTAGTTTTTGATTTCATCTACATTTAATACTCCATGCATGTTATGAGACTCACGTGCGAGCGCATGAAGGCCATCGGATCGGAGCCGGAGGGTGGTGGCGATGAGCGCCCGCGCCTCTCTGCGTCGATCGCACGCACGCACGCAGACGGGAGGCGCAAGCAAGGAGAAGGGATTCTTCTGCTTCCGTTGCTGTGGGGGTTTTCTTTTTTCTTTTCTTTTTTTTTTATATGCCACAAGTTGCCTCCACTGGGCTGCGGCTGCGGGTTTTTGGTGTGATGGGGAATTCTCGAAGCGGTGCGCGTTACACGCGTGGATGAAATGGTCATTCTCGTGGACATCCTTGCGTGTCAAAAATGCATTAGGGTCGGGAGCCGGGAAGTACTGATTCCATTAGGCCTATCATGTTGAGATTCTTTCCAGCGACGTGTCATTTACTAGAAAATGGAAGTGAGCACCAGGCCACCAAGCTAAACCACACTGTGCCCGGCGCTCCATGGCATCTGTTTTACTAACTGGCAAGCTCCATTTCTTTGATTTGCATATATTATCGAGCTAAAGTGCATACAAAAGCGTGGCCAGCCTTAGGTGTTACCAGTGTTGAGGCCGAAATCGAGGTACCCAAATTGGCCACTCTAGTTTCGCCCAGCAGATACCACTAGAAAAGGAAATGGGCACCAAGGCGTCTAGCGTGTCCGGTGCTCCATAACATCTCTTACTAAGGCCTTGTTTAGTTCCAAAAATGAACTCCCAAATACACTATACAAAAAGAAGATTTCCGTCACATTAAAATGCCCCGCTCCCTTCCTCTCGTCGATCCATCCGCTCGTGCCGGTGGTGATTCGCGCGCGTGGTGGTGTAGATCCGTGTCGGAAACTGGGAATTGGGTTGATTCGCGCGTGATCTGGGTGCGGAAGTTCGTGGAATGATGCCGGTTTAGATCTCGTTGGGAGGGTTTGATACGACCTGGCGCGCGCGGGGCTGTTAGTCGGGTACTATGGTGCTTGTCCCGGCGGTTTGTTCCGTGGTGGCGTGGTGGTTTTGTTGTTTTTAGTAGTGTATGTTCTGGTAATCTAGGCTTGCGCTTAGCTGAAAGCTTTGTAGCCACAAATTTGTTTGCTATATGGGTAGACGATAGCTGTGTTTGATGATGATCCCAACACGTTAATGAATTGTTTTTGGGGATGTATCGCTACTGGATTCAGTACTTATTATCTAGCTGTTCATCTGTTCTGGTTGCTATGATGGGTTTCATTGCCTGCATCTTGTACATGTATTGTAAAATCAAATTGTGATCTACTTTGCAAGTGTTGATTTACTAGGAACCTGAATGTAAAATCATACGGCGATCTAATTCACAAGTGTTTATTTATTCTGAACCTGTGTTGAGAGTATCTGCTGGTATTTCTGCTATATAGCTTAGCTTTAGCTGTGAGAAATTCAGAGTGAAATGGAGAAAATGAATAGTCTAGAGATAACTTTAGTAGTGTTTCAGTTGGTGATGTTCTTCTTAGCTCATTCCTGCAAGGCAAACATTAGTTCCTTCATCCGGTATGAAATGTATTCAGTCTTGATAGTTTTCTGATCAAAATGTGGAACTGTCACAGTTTTTCTTTTCAAACAGTTGGATGGATCAATACATGGCTACTATCATCCATCCTTTATTTTAGGTGGACATGTGTATAGATTTTTTGATCCACTGAAGGGTGGCCATGGTGGGCATAGTCATACTTCTGTTTCCAAGTGGAGATATATGTAGCGTGCCTCTTTCTGCTGGAAAATTTGTTGGGTATCCTAGTTGTCTTTTAGGTTAATTGAGGGGGATTGATCTTGCCATGCACAATACAACAGTACAGTTGGCCTTCCCTAGATTGCATTTGATTAAGTCATTTTACATTATTGTGCAATCATCAAGTCATTTTACATGTTACAAAGCATATTTAATTTCAACTTTCATTAATGGATAGTCACTGGAGGAATTTTTTTTTCTGTTGCACAGAAGCAATATCTGTGTAATTTTGCATAAGCATGCCTGTTTGAGTACCCTCTGACCATTGTAGTGTTACCCTGGACTGTCGGCATAGTTTGTGTGTGGCTTCCTGTATGTGTATGTGGATTGTGTTGAGCTGCTATTTACTGGTTAACCTTGAGCATGTTAGCTTTGGATGTTGAAAGAATTGGAAACTTTTCAAAAAAAAAAAGAAAGAGTTGGAAACAAACAGTTTATTTTGTATTCCAGTTTTTTACCCTCGATTTTCTTATTAACGTGTCGTTAATTCTCTGCAGTCAAATGCGTCTTCCGGCATGGGAGTCGCTCCTAACATCAGGGAGACATTCGTTGAGCTTCAGATGAAGAAAGCATTCCGATATGTTATCTTCAAGATCGAGGAGAAGCAGAAGCAGGTGGTCGTGGAGAAGACAGGGGCTACAACTGAAAGCTATGATGATTTTTTGGCCTCTCTCCCAGAAAATGATTGCAGATACGCTCTGTATGATTTTGACTTTGTTACTGGGGAGAATGTGCAGAAAAGCAAGATCTTTTTCATTGCCTGGTGAGCTTCATAATTTCAGTCTTTATTCTGTTTCGTGTATAGCAGTTACATTAATCTATGGTGGTTCTGCCATTGAATCTTATAGATCTGTAGAAGTAGTTAAACAAGTAAACTGCTAATGAGTAATTCTGTATTCTTCCAGTAGAAGTACTTGGATGTATCTAATGTACCAAACAGGGCAGAAAAGCTGCAACATGCTAGCTATTTTAGTAGTTCCTTTTGTTTTGGTGGAGTGAGTAGCTTTCTCCTTTCAAACATGATGGAGTACTAAACTACAAATATATTGGTTCTTGGGATGGGATCTACATCATACTACTATTTGTTGGTAACCATGCTGAACAAGAGGAATAACAATGCATGTGGTGCAACAGTTAAGAATATTCTTGGTGTAATAGTTGTTAATTTGTTAGGTATATTCTGAAGTTGGACTTTTGGGTGGTACTGTATGTACCATGTGATGTCATATATTCGTTCATGTTCAATGCATCCACCCTGGCCATTCTGTCAATTTCCAAACATTTACCCAATTCATAATCATTCCAGGTCCCCATCGACCTCCCGCATTCGTGCTAAGATGCTGTACTCCACCTCCAAGGACCGCATCAAGTATGAGCTCGATGGGTTCCACTATGAGATCCAGGCGACTGACCCATCAGAGGTGGACATTGAAGTCCTCAGGGAGCGGGCTCACTGAAGCTGGTTTACCTCTGAAGGGACCTGTGGAGGGCCTCGAGACTTCAGCCAGATGCAAATTCTATTATCAATGATGCTCCTGCCGTGGTATTGTTAATAAGTTCCTGTAAGCATATCATTTAGTCGCCGATGTATGACTCTAGCTGGTGAAGCGCTATTGAAGATCTATCTGTATGATGAGGTCTTTGAGCTTGTAAACGAAGCTGCATTTGCAAACTCATATATTGTGGTAATGATGCTGGATTACTGGTTGTGGATTGTTCAAAGATGCCCTGGTTGGTCTGAGGTTGTTGACAACTTGTGTTAATCACACCTGGTTCTGAGTTTGGGTCCCTTGGGGGCCAAATGTTGTCTTGCTGGCAAATGCTGGCCTGCAGTTTGCACGTACGCATAACGCATGTGAAATGTTCACAGCGAAGACAACGATTGTTTTACTCAAGCTAGGGACACAATTTGTGACTTTTTAGTTTTGACAGAGTGCAACCGACTTTGAAGCAATGACAAGCAGCAGAGCGCGAGGCGAACATTCATGTTTGCCGCAGGCAGCATCGGCCACTGCTCGCCGCTCCGGATCGCGGCCTCTATCCGCTGCTCGCCTGCTCCAAGTCACCATCATCTGCTGGTTCTCACCGCCGCCGTTCCTCAAAATTGAGAGAGCTCGAACATAGCCGTTTCACCCGCACGACTGCCTATCTTCCTGCTAACCCTTGCCATTTTGTGGAGGCTGGAGAAGACTGGAGAGGTAATCAGGTAGATGGAGAAATCAAAGGTCACGCACGCAGGTACATATTTTCACCTCGTGATGCTGCTCATGGATTGTTTTGCTTCAAATTGTCCAATTCCATTTGGCAAAGTTCTCAGTCATAACCCATGGCTTCCAGCAGCGTTCGTTTTTTTAAGAGAAATTTGCTGCGGCATTGCTGCAGCAAATTCATGTCGTCAGTATACTGTGACTGCTTTGCTGATACATCAAGCTTGTCAAATAGTTGCACACAAATCTGACTCATTATGGGCATCTTTTACAAAAAGGAAAAAAATAGGATTCTCTAGAACTTAAAGCGGTAGCAGAACGGGGATTTATGGTTGGCATGCCTTCCCTTTTTTTTTTGAGAAAGGCATGCCTTCCCTTTGTGACAGTACCGGTGCCTTTATCTAAGAACAAAAAAATCTTAAGGTCCTGCTCGAATTACAGGTGCATCGATTCCCTTTCGTTTTGCTCCAAGAACTTGAAGCATAAAGGAACAAAGCAAAGATTATGACAGATAACTATGACAAAGCATGTGCATGACTGACATATATCTGTAATACTCTTATGACGATAGTACAGATAGCGCATATTTCCTTTAACCCTTGCTCAAACTATGTACGACGCTGCAAAAGCTGAAAAAAGGATACAGCGCACCATAAGGTTAATTACACTGATGGCTAGGATAGAGCAAAGCTGGTACAGAAGAAGGTGTCTGAAAACTTCTGAAGACTCTAATCTCACTCTCTGATTGCTACAACAACTTGAGGAAAAAGAAGCATGAAACCGTCACCTTCTTCCTCCACATGCTGTTTATGATGAGCTGAACAATTGTGTGGAAACATTCGATGTCGCAAGGGATCCTGAGTACGCCCTTCTGGTCATGACCAAACTCCATTGCTGCCAGCTCCAGCAACCCGGTGAAGTAAGGGTGCTGAAGCACCTTCCTGTGCACCAGAACCCTCTTCAACTCCTTTGCCTCGCCGACGAGCACCGGGATGTGCCCTCGCTGAACTGAGACGCTCTTCCACATCCTCCTCTGGTCTGTGTTTGACACTTGGTTTGGTAGAAGGCCACTAGTATTCTGGAGCCCTCTTGCTTATATAATGAATGCTTGCGTGTTGTGATGGCTGAAAACTATCAGATAATTTCAGTAGGTGCAATTGTGTATATGCATTTGTTTGTTGCCTTGTCGTTTGATTTCCTCTTGCAGTAACCGCTGTCTGTGTCATTCATGACAGTAGAATCAGCCAACAATGTGAAGACTAAACAATTACTGACGGTGAAACAATGAAAAATAAATGCAAAGTAATTTAGTTTTGAATTGAAACAAATGGCGCAGATTCTACTGTCTTGAATGAAACATTGCCCGGTGTTCATTACGCTAAGTTCTGGCTGTTCTGCATGGATATCTCAATGATTCATTTCATTGCACTTCAAAAAACAAAATAAGAATAAGAAAAAATACAGGAATTCCATCACAAAAGTCGTATCAAGAAAATTTCTTTCCGGAGCTCCGAATTGCAGGGATTCAAGAGTTGACATATGATACTTGGATTTAAGTATTCGGGTCAGGTACGGATGTCTGATTCAATTCGATGGTTATCTTATTTCACTTGGTAATCAGGTTTCGTACGGATTTATATAGTCAAAACTCAAAAGCTAAGCATGTCAACTCCTGTACGGATATTCCATCTCGAGGAAAAAGGTCCTGTACGGATATCTGAATGATTCAAGTGTGACCCAACCCCACAAAAGCCAAGATAAGGGAAATTCAGTGTAAAAACAAAGAAAACAGTAACTCTTTCAGAAGTGGCAATTTACTAGGATTCAAGGGTGATGTCTGATGTGTCATATACCCAAAGTAAACAATTCCCTGGTATGTGCTCCATGTCTGAAAGCATTGTTCCGATGTAGATTTTATAGTCTAATGCAGCAATGCCATCAGTCAGTTTGGCTAAAATGAATGATTTGCCAATAGACGTGCATGTTATTTTACAACACGATCTTCTTTGTCAAATGTCACTAAGCCTTTCAAGGGCATCATTGCATATAAAAATTGCTGGATTGACTAAGGTATTTTACTTCAGCATATAGTAGTGAGATTAACTTTCAGAATCAACACCTTTCTCTCAAATATTTTCAGTCAATTGTACTACTAGCTAATTAGTCATTTAGGATAGAGAACAAAGAAATAACAACTTATAATCTCTTCAAGATAACACTAAACGTTCTACAAGTGGAAAACTTTCTTGCTTAATTGGTCACTCGATGAGACAAACTAACATGCGTGTAGTCTACAAATACGCACGACGTTTTTGTTTTTGAAATATCTTTTGTTCTGTTTTGTGGAAAACCGTGTTCTTGGAATCCAGTAAACACATGCCATCTGCATCCGGTTTTCTCTACAGTTCCTCTAAATGTATCTTTCAGGAGAGCGTTAGTTGGTCAAAATTTGATTCTATGGTATAATTTGGTAGCCAGAATTAGTCATGTACACTTGAGAGATAGTAGGGATGACTTTAGATGGAATTTAACTCAATCGGGTTTATTCTCTGTCAAATCAATGTATATGGCTATAATTAATAATGGTAATGTACAGAGAAACAAGCAAATTTGGAGGATGAAGGTACCATTGAAAATAAAAATTTTCATGTGGTACCTAAAGAGGAGAGTTATTCTAACTAAGGATAACTTAGCTCGAAGGAACTGGAATGGGAGTAAGTTATGCTCATTCTGTTCTAAAGAAGAGACAATACAACACCTATTTTTTGATTGTCATATGGCTACTTTTATGTGGAGGGCTGTACAATTAGTTTTGAATCGTCCGAAACCTACTAGTTTCCATGATTTATTCAATAATTGGCTGGTGGGTTTTAGTAAAAAGATTAAGAATCAGTTGTTGGCAGGTGCATCTGCATTGTGTTGGGCACTGTGGCTAAGTAGGAATGAATTGGTTTTTACTAATTCTCCATCTAAAACTTATTTGCAGGTACTGTTCAGGGGCACGTACTGGCTCCGCTTTTGGGCACAGCTACATCGGTCTGAGGAAGACAGAGGCTCAATAAATGACGTGTGCCAGGCACTGGAGTCTTTGGCCATGCATTTCTTCGCACACCATGGATGGCGGTTCAGTAATAGGATTACAAACTAATGCTCTCATCTATGGGACCGTGTGTGATTTGCTTTTTTAAAAACCTTGTGTGAGCAGACGGAGGTGATGCGTTTCTTGTAATTTAGGCCGTAGCCTTTTGGCCAAGGCTGGATAGTTATATCCATTATCTAAAAAAAATCTGCATCCGTGGCACACTTGTTCTGAAAAGAGAGGCTGTTGCATTGCACTGCAGAAGCCCAAATAGCAAAATGACTAGATTGATACCTCATACCTGCATGTGGACGCCTGGACGGTGAGACTAAAACATCATTGTCGACTCTAGAACACTTCCAAATCTTTCTGGCTTTGAGTAATTATATCGATCCATTTTGGATAAGTGACAGCACGATTGCACTAGCCAAACATTTTAAACATTGGCTAATGCCTAATGATATGTTTATCAGAATTTTGGTTGGGTACCTGGAACTTTATTTGTATGCTTTAATTTAGGTTTGTCCCTAAAAATGTTTTCGTAGGGTTGGAAACTTTGGAATCGTGCTAGGTTATACTAAATATTGCAAAATTTATGCTTGAGTTTGTTCTACGGGACTCTGCCCTGTGGTTTGTGGACGTACAAAATGCCACTAACTTGTGACCGGACACAAATATGGCGCTGAAAAATACTATAAGATGTACACAAGCGGAGAGATTCTTTAGCAAACCTCCGGTGCCCTGGTTGGAGTATCGTATAGGAGTATTGTATGAGCTGTGCACGAGCACAAAAACTGCTTTGGCAAACCGACACCGTCACTTTGGATGCGGAGAATGATGAGACAATTTTATAAGCCCAAACGAAGAGTGTAGAAGATGAATCATCAACGAATCTCGTTACGCGTCTACGTCATGCAGTTCCTTTCGAAAAGAGATTCCGGAATCCTTAATTGGACAGGACCGAGTGTTTCACAGGATGGGGGAAAATTTTTTCTAAAAGGAATCTTGTATGCATGAAGTACTAAATGAAGTCTATTTGCAAAACCTATTTAGAGATGAGTGTAACTTTGCGCGACGAATCTAATGAGTCTAATTAAGCCATGTTTTGCTACAGTACTAATCAAAGACCTCGTTAGATGGGTCTCGCGAAATAGCTCAATGCTGTGAAGATAATTTTGTAAACTGATTTTATTTAATATTCTTAATTATTGGTCAAAGGAGTGGATAAATTTTTCCACCTCCAAGGAAGGTAGAGAGTTTTTGAGGTGGATGATCACAGAGAACTCCAGCATGATCCGCCATTGCTGTCTGAAGAACTCTTGAGTACCGAGCCGTCCTAAAATATATGCAATTCTAAGACCTTAATGCTAGATGTAAATTACAAAATTGTATTGTCTTTTGCGAGGAAATTTAGATATTGGCTTGTCTTTTGTACGAGAAACTTCCGGAGACTCTCGTCTTTTGTGGTTGGTAGGTCAAAGTTATATTTTTTGTGGGACAAATTTTGAATCCTAAAATTATATTTATTTTAGAACGGATGGAGTAAAATACAGAACATGATGCCTGCATTTTGTTTGTCAGTGGATCGTATTCTAAACACTGAAAACATGGCAGACACACGAAGAGCTGTAGCGGAGCTGCATATGATACGGTTACAGTTCTTGAAAAATTATGCGCTCGAGAAAGGTCATATGTTTACCGTCTTTCTTTTTCCTGGCAAGGTAGCTTGACTTTTGACCTCAAAGGCTGCGTTTAGTTCCACCGAAAACCAAAAACTCTCTCCAAACTTCACTATCCACCTATCACATCAAATCTCTCTCTTTATGCATGGAATATTAAATATGGGTAAATAAAAAATTAAGTATAGTTTTGATGTACACGACGAGACGAATCTTTTGAGCCTAGTTAGGTCATGATAGAACAATATTTACCACAAACAAACGAAAAATGCTACAGTACGCTACAATGTTCGATGTAACATTTTCACCAAACTTTTCCTTTCACTTTTTTGGAACTAAACACACCCAAAAGACAAAAGTTGATCCTACATTATAATCTTCCACAATTACCCACGTGCAGTCTGCAGTGTAGTACACTGTACTACAACTACTGCTGAAGAAAAGAACAGCCCGGCTGCATAGGCTTTCGTCATCCGACCGTTGCCCACAAGCGCCAGCCCAACGGTCGGAAAGCTGTCACAGTAGCACACTCCACAAGCTTCTTCCAGGGAAGCAAATCCTCTGCAGTACTGCAGAGGAACTCAGGATCACTGACATGTGGGCCATGGCACCGGTGGGGCCCACACATCAGTGGGGAGTCTCTCTGCAGTACTGCAGAGAAGACTCACCCTCTTCGAGCTGCCGCCGCCTTCTTCCCTAGGATTCTCCTGCAGCTTCCACTGTCTCCCCATCTATTTAACTCACCCCCAACCTCGGGCCTGTTCGGCTGAAGGCTGATTTCAGCTGGCTGTTCAGCCCAGCCATTCGGCTGCCAAGCTGCAGCTGTTCGGCTGCCAGCCTCCTAGATGAAAAGGCCTTCCCAAAAAAAAACCGAAGCAACGCCGGCTGCCTTTCTCTCCTCGTCTCGCTCGTCTCGTAGCCGTCGCGGATAGGGTTCAACGCTCTCCGCTGCCCGCCGCCGTCGTTCCGGCCAGCTGAGGCGAAGACATCCAGCGCCACCGGCTGCTGCAGTCCCAGATCAAGGAGCCGTCGGGTCGCTACTTCCTGCCGCCGGCCGCCTCGGCTTCATCTCCCTCGTCTCGCGAAAGCCGCCGTCGCCGCTCCCCGTCGCCGCCGTTCCGGCCGGCCCCGTCGCCGCCGGCTGCTGCTGTCCCAGATCGAGGCACCGTCGGGTCGCTTCTTCCCGGATCCGGCCGCTTCGGCCCCACCGCCGGGCAGAGGCGGGAGCAGGCGAGGTCCCTGTTCGCCGTCCTCGCCTCGCCCACCCCGCCCCGCTTCACCGTCGCCGGCAGCCCCTCTGCCATTTTCGCCAAGCCGAAGTTGGCCCCCTCAACCCCACTCAGTCAACCGGTATGCCAGATCTTGGAGCAGACCGGCGTCACTGAGCTCTCCAAGGTGAGCGTTCCTCCGTGCTACCCTCTCAGTTTTCCTTTACGCCCAGATATCCAGTGTTTGCTGAAATGCCAAGCGAAGGGAGACCATCGCACACAAGGTGTTTGAGCAAATGGCTCTTGACCATTGCTCCTGCTAGTAGCACTTCCTTTTCTTGGAGTTCGACATGGATGCTGTGTATCAGTTGTTGGGCAAAATGTATTTTGGGATAAGATAGCAATATTCTTTTTTTAGAGATTTTTCATGTCTGTACTGATATTAATATAGCAAAAACTTAATGGTTTTGATTACGCTGAAGCAGGGTGTGAAAACGATATGCCTTTCCATCATTGCTCAAACATTTATCTGCTTGCTTTTTATGCAGTCTGTTACTTCTTGACCTCAACATACAACCATTGCCAGCATCTGGCGCAATGCTGAATTAGTGGTAAGCACCCATATCATGAACTTTTTGGTGATCATCTTACTTTCAGAGGGAAGTTGTTTCATTATTCTGTTATCATTACATGACGAATTCTTTCTTCACTTGCTAGTTATTGCATACACTTTTTTTTAGTGCTGCAGTTTTCTATGTTGGTCCGAAACCGTGCCCACTCTGGCACCGTCATCGACTTCATCGTACTCTCCACCCGAAGCCAGGCATTGCAACTTGTGTCGAAAACGCGCCAGGACTAGCTACAAGGCAAGCGTTTTCTTCATCACCCACTGCTGCTTCTTGTTGTTTTGCTTACGTGTGCTGCTTCTTAGTACATACCACATTACTCTGTACATTCCAAACCTTCTTGTTGTTTTGCTTACGTGTGCTGCTTCTTAGTACATACCACATTACTCTGTACATTCCAAACCTGGATACAGATGGCCAACGACCGTGCAAATTGGGACTACTCCGGTACCAAAAAATTGCTTGACCTCTGCTGTGTCGAAAAGAACTTATTGAACTCCAACAAACAAGGCCCAACTAGGGTGGGATGGCAACATATTTACGAAGGCATCGAAGCTGATTTTGGTAAGAGATTTGACAGAAAGCAGATACAGAACAAACTGAGTGCCTTGAGAACTAAACACAACAATTGGGCTCAAGCGCATAACCAGAGTGGTCTCGGCCGTGACCGGAAATCTGGCGGCGTTTCAGCTGATGACTCGTACTGGGAGCTCAATGATGGGGTATGTCCTTTTACCTTCTCAAATAACACGACTTTCATTGTGCAATACATTTATATTAATCAAGTAGCTGAATATTACTATATCCATATTGATGTCCATGTGCACGTTTTGCCACCTGCAGGGGGATAGTTCTGAAGACCAGAATCGTGGCCATCCTCCGCCGTTCCTTGAGGAACTTACCATACTGTTCGGCCGGACACCCCAAGACAGGGGTACATTGGTTTCTGCCGGTGGTGTCCGTGAGACAACACCGACTGTTGGTAGCGATGAAAGTCCACAAGACATGTCACAGGACCCCGTGGTAGACTCCGTTGCTGGTCTGTCTTCGAAAAGGTCGTCCAAGGATGTGGAGGTGGACAACCCTCAGAAGAAGAAGAGTGCCACCCTAGAAGACTATGTCCGAGAAATCAAAGAGTCTGTAGTCAGGCGATTGGAGAAACGGGAGAGACGTCTACGGCCTGAGCAAGAGGAGATGGACCTTGTGAGGAAGATATTAAAAGATGATGGTTTCGGCGAGGGGTCTGATATGTTTTACAAAGCAGTGTTTCTGTGCAAGGATGCATTTAATCGCAGGGCCTTCACGACGATGGAAACCAAAGAGGGTCGCGAGCGTTGGATCAATTTCAACTGGGAGAACAAGTAGTGGTGGTTGTTTGTCGTTTGCTGGTCGAGTCGATGTTTTAATCTGAACTGCTCTGTAGTAGTCGATGTTTTAATTACAACTGCTATGTAATAGTGATGTCGAACTTGTGTCTGTCCTTTGTTGGTCCAGTCGATGTAATTTGGCCAGTGGCCTGAACTATGTTTATGTGTTATCGTTATCTTTCAAAATAAAATTATAAGTGCTTGTTCCATTGCATATCGCGATGAAACTGATATTTAATGGTTGTTGTCCCAACTTGAAGGGAGGAGGACAAGGAGCAGAACCGAGGAAAAAGGGGCCTGCTTGCAAAGGTATTCATGGACCTGCGGACTTCATATTTACTTGATATGATCATAACTTAACACTTAGGAACAGCTCAGGCTCTCATCTCTTATTTTCCATGCTACTATATGTAGGATGTCAGGTGCTGAAGAATCGAATAACAGTGATACATCTAGTGATAGTAGCTCCATCATTTACCTGGCGGCGTTGGGAGCCGCTGTTGCAGCATGTGCAGCTACAAGGAACCGTGGTAAAGCTCCTATGGTGGATCCTCCACTCCCGTTGCCACATGTGACTGGTCGACAATGGGTTCAAAAGAATCTGCGTAACCCTGAAAAGTGCTACACCAACTTACGTATGTATCCTGACTTATTCCTTGAGCTGCATTACAACTTAGTTAATTATCATGGGTTGCAATCTACACAAGAGGTAGAGTCTGTAGAGGCTTTAGGTATGTTCCTTTGGGCTTGTGGCAATGCACAGTGTACTAGACAGATCAAGGACAGGTTTGAACATTCTTTGGACACGATAAGTAGAAAGATGGGTCATGTGTCAGATGTCATGTATTCCTTTGCACAGACAGCTATTACTCCGAAGGACCCGAGCTACACAAAAGTTAGTCCAAGTCTCATCCAATATTCACCATACTTTGATGGTTGCATAGGTGCTTTAGATGGAACTCACGTTAGAACAAGAATTAATCGTGAGTCACGTTTGGACTACCTGAATAGAAAAGGATGGATAAGCTTTAATGTGCTAGCAATAGCGGACATGGAAATGCGGTTCACTTACATAGGTGCGGGGAGGGCGGGGGCGAGTCATGACATGTCAGTGCTAAGTGAATGTTTGGAGACATCAAGGTATCCACATCCACCACCAGGTTAGGATTCTTCTTTATGGATTCAGTGCAGAAAATTACAATGATAGTTGTATCACTATAGTTTGTGTGATCCTTATTTTGTAGGTAGGTACTATCTCGTGGACTCCGGTTATGCACAACGTCAAGGTTATTTGCCACCATATCGGAATACAAGGTATCATCTTGAAGAGTTTGCCGGAAGAAGAGCAGAAGGTTTACAGGAGAAATTTAACTACCACCATTCCCGCCTTCGCAATGTAGTGGAACGAGGGTTTGGGGTGGCGAAGAACAAGTGAAAAAATATTGGATGGAGTACCATTTTATGACAGAGATAAGCAAGCCAAAATGATTATTGCATGCTTTGCTTTGCACAATTTCTTGCTGGACCGTGAAGAAGCAAGTTCGGCACAGGACATGGTTCCAAATGGCGATATAAACATGTCTGCATGGGTGGCAGCAAATAGTACTGCTAGTATGGAAAGTCTGCGAGATTGGATCGCACTCGGTGTATCGCTAATGTAGTGCACAGGTATGAGACTTTCATTTTTTACCTGACTAGCACTGTATTTTATCTAGGTACCCATAATGCACATATGTTTTACCACACTAGTATGCAGTCTCATTTGTATAGCCTTTTCTTCTGCTGGTAATTTCTCCCTAAAAAACTAGCTGGATTTTTATTTGGGCCTGCATACAGATGGATTATGGATTTCATTTCATTTTGCATGGTTCACCAATTAGTATTAGCTTATCTGAATGGTTGACCAATTAGTATGGGTATATGCAGGTGCTGTCAGAAATTGTTGAGGCCATGGTGCCTGTCGAGAGGAGGATGGATTGAGCATGAATTCAGCTAGTTGCGTCTGTATCGTATTGTATGGGTTTATTGACCTTTTATTTGTAATGAAGTGTTAGGAGAACATAGACATGCCACTCTTGCTAATTTGACCACTCTTGCTAATTTGACCATTCTGTATTTGCTGTGTAGATTTGGATCAATTATAATATCATGTGTACCTTGGAAACTAATGACATTATGTGGAGCAAAGATCCAGTTTAGTAATTTTTTATGCACTTTTAGTGTAGCTATATTTCTCTTCATCATACAATTAGCATGGTGCCGACCTCTGGATGGACCAGGACGCCCGACTACTCTGCAGATGCTGCCAGGTTCAGCGACTTGATAGTACAATGGTGTTTTATGGACCTTTGATTTGTAATGAAGTGTTAGTAGAACAGTAATAATTTGCATGTTGATTGCTCGGATTCTTTTAAGTGCATTGGCGCCAAAATTTTTGAACTTAAATGTGGCTGTAGTGCTATTGGTTGATAGTATTTGAATTTCAATGTACTTGCTGTTGACTGGCTTGGCTGCTGGATGAACAGCCTGGTTGTTGGTGGCTTCTGACCGTTGCGCTGGCTGTTGGTGGCTTCTGACCGTTGCGCTGGCTGAACAGCCATCAACACCAGCAGAAGCCAAAAGTGCATCAGCCGAACAGGCCGCTCATCTCCCCTCCCCAAGCAAAGCACAGGCACCACCACCACCTCTCCAACGTTTCAAAGCATCCTTTGCTTCGCTTGCTTTCTTGATTCTCTCCAAGCAGTGGGGGTTCAGCAGCAAGAAAGAGGATATGGGGTTCGTGCTGGTGATCTCCCTGCCCCTCATCTTCTTCTCCATCCTCCTCGGCTTCGGCTGCTACTTCCTCGGCAAGCACAGGGGCCGGGAGGAGATGCGGGCTGGCGTCGGCGCGCAGATCTACGGCACGCCGCTGCCGCCGCCCGGCGTTGTGGGCGGGTCCTCGCCGGCGCCTGAGCCGTTCCACATGAAGAAAGAAGGGCCTGAGAACGTTTGAGTCGGATACTCGGATGGTGATGTTTCTGGATTTGTTTAAATGATAGCCCATTCTTTAAGTTCATGTTATGTTGCGGACTTGCGGTGTAAATTGAGCAATTTGGTACCTCTGTTTGCTATTTTGTTGAGGGGGGAGATGGTGATGCGGTGTGATATAATGTAATCACAGTATGTGCTTGTAAGCAGTATCAATATGCAATGTTGGTTGGTTTATGTTTCCCATCGTTTGTCATGCTCGATATGTTGCAAGGTTTGCACTCGACATACACATAACCACAAATTTATGCAGATTGGCAGTTTCCGTTCCTGTTCTTGGACTTTTGGATGGAGTATCTCTCTTAGAATAGGGAAGCAAAAAGGGACATAACACATGTCCAGGCAGCATATATATAGTTCAGCTGTCTGACAACAACTGATTTCTTGAGTTTTCTTCTCGTGAGTCTGACATTTTCTTAAGATGGTGCTGCTTAATTCCAGTTAATCCATCAAAAGGGAAAAACATTATGTCAGTGCTCATCCCAGTTAATCCATCAAAGAGGAGAAACACTACGATAGTGTTTTTTGTCAGTTAGATTGCAGGTTCCGGAAAATCATTTCTACTGACCATAGTTCAGACCAAAATGTTCAGATAAGTAAATAATCTGGAAAGTGACAATGCGCGCACAGATGTGGACACGCATGCTAAATTGCTAAGGCTGCACTTGACACACATGACAACTGAAGCCAAAAATTACCATGATTCCCAAGACCGTTCCAAATTTTTGCCTTAGGCAACGAGACAGTTTAACATTTTGGCCGACAAAGTAGGATTAACATAACCTCTGTAGTAGTATCATGAAACTTGGGGAGAGCATTTTCACTCTCTGTTACAATCAGAAACACAAACAGATAAAACCTGACGCATCAAAGCCTTTTCCTTATTACAAACAGACAGAATCACACCAAAATTCGCAGAACAAACAGTTCTGCCAAGAACAACCGGGTCCCTTCATCTTCATCCAGCAGTTGCAACCGTAATCAAGAACAGCGCCAAGGAGGCAAGGCAACCGAGCACGTGAGTAACCCTCTGTGATCTCGGCTAATTACAGAGCAGGAACCTGGTGAACACGAGCACCCCGCAGGCCGCGGCGAAGAGCGCGAAGACGGCGAGGTCCCTGGCCTGCCAGCGCCTGGCCTTCTCGCCTCCCTTGGCCTCGACGCGGAGGCTCTTGGCCCTGCGCAGCGCGTCCACCTCCTTGAGCAGGTCGAAGTCGAGCCCCTTGCGCTTGAGCTCGGAGACGCACCTGCCGAGGAGCAGCGCGTCCTCCCGCTCCCGCGCGAGGAGGCGCTCCAGGACGGCCTCCGTGTCGGACTTGTAGCGCAGCGCCCAGAGCATGGCGAGGGACGAGAGCAGCGAGACGAGGCAGGGGATCCAGGAGCGCCTGCACGCCGCCGTGGTGGCGGCGGAGGAGGGGCCCGACGAGGCGGAGGAGAGGAAGAGGAGGAGGACGGAGGCGGCGTGGAAGGCGAAGAAGGCGCAGTAGAGGAAGGCGATCTCCTTGCGCGCGCCGTCGAGGCGGGCCTCCCGCAGCGCGACGCGCCGCGCCAGCAGGTCCTCCTCCT
>OAMR01000099.1:601708-677689 GCA_900205405.1 Echinochloa crus-galli | reverse complement strand
CGATCTCCTCCCGGAGCGCGACGCGGCGCGCCAGCAGGTCCTCCTCCTTGACCCACTGCTTCAGCAGCAGCCGGTGCGTCCCGCTCGCCGCGATCTGGCTCAGCGGGTGCTGCTGCTGCCGCGCGTCCCCGGAGGCGGCGGAGACGATGAGGGCGCTTGATTCGGCCATGGGCGGCGGCGGAGGCTGCTCTTGGGAGGGTGCTTCTCGGCGTCGAACGGTTCGCGTGCGCGGCGGCGGCGGCGGTTTCGGCTCGTGCTCTGCTGTGCTTGGAACGGAACGGGAAGGGGAATGAACTGCTACTGCAACGGTCGGGGAGGGGCGAGATGGGCTTAAAAGGTTGGGGAAAAGCGGGTTCGCGCACCTGAGCGGCGCAACGGTCGGAATTCCCTCATCTTATGGTGGGCCTACTGGCGATGCGGAATCGTTCGGGTCTGGAGTGCAGGCGGCCCAAGAGGCTGAGATGGGTCGAAGAAGCTCGTGCCAAGCCTCATGGGCCAGTGGGCTAGCGATTCTGGCGGTAAGCCCACCAGCACGCCGCGGTTCTCTGAATTTTTCATCATAAAAAAAAGGTGCATCATCTTTTCTCCTTAAAAAAAAGGTGCATCATCTTTTCCTCTGCGGTCTCAGTACTATAAAAACAAATCCCTGTCTGATGTAACCAAGAAGCAGCGTAGGTTTTGGTAGCTGATCGACTAAACACCTAGAATTGCTGCTAAAGTATTATAATCTCTACCTAATTATAAAGCGAGGATTGATTCCACGGTACGTGATTATGCGATACGCCATAATTTTACAATAAAGACCCTAAAAATTCTATTATTAACCCATAGTCCTTTTTATAGACCTACACAGTTTCGTCCATCCTTTGCGGTGTGCTTCTGTTTGTTGGTCATGGACTTTGTAACTGATTGATTTACAATCCAAATCCGATACGTTTATGTGTTTTTCAATCAAAAAATAAGGATATAGTTTATTTATTTCTCTAATTCTTCAATCTTTAATCGGAACTAAAACTTCACCCCCCTAGCCACCCATAGCAGGCAAGAGTAGGAGAAGAGACGAACTAGGGGCAGGCAGCCACGGTTGCGTCCACCCCGCGTTTGGCGTCGAGTTTCTCTCCTTCAACTGCGATACCCTCCCGTTGCCGGCCGCCACCTCTCCCGGCAGAATTGGTGCATGTCTCCTCTCGTACGGAATAAAGATGCTACGACTGAAACGAATCGGCACGTGATTGATTGAATTGCCATACTGTTTGGAGAATTGGAGAAGTATATCGTCGAAACAGAGCCAGAAAGAGGTTCCTGTCGTGGTTCAATAAGCCACACTTCATCAAGCAGGTTCCCGACGCATCTTTGGTTGTATACCGATGACGTTCCTACCCAACTCATGTGAAGAAAACTTGTGTGAGAGCGCATCTTCAGTTGCTCTTGCTCGACTGGCTGGCGGAAGGCAGTCTGACTCGTTGACGCGCGCCGTTGCATGCGGCAGGCACGATCATCCTGATCGGTAGAGCCTAGCTTTATCGTGTTTGAGACCAACAGCAGCGGCCAGCCCGCTGACGTCCGGGTGATGCCGCTGCTCTCACGCAAGAGCAGGCTCAAAAACTAGCACAAGCATCGTCCGCAACCTTCACGTACCTTCACTCAGATTATTCAAATTAATAGCTAGATTTGCAATTAAATTTAGAGCCAATTTTGAAAATAAAATGATGTAGTCATACATGAAGGTATCACACGATATATTTTTTTATAATGTGTTATCATGCGAGTCTTAGTTCTTACCCGTTGCAACACATGGACATGTTTGCTAGTAACATCTAACACGATAAGAACAACCATCTTGGCGTCAGGCATTGTAAGTTGTTGGCCAGCCAGATCCTGCTTTGCCATGTGTATCATGACCCCATAGACCTGACAAAAGATTAGGGCCCAGCGCCATTACACTCTTCTGACCTATATATATTAATGCATCACATTGCCTTCATTGAGCAATTCCAAAGTGCCCCATTGTTCATCTCATGTTGCTGTTTCTATAATAGAGTTTCCATTCAAGGCTTCATCAGTTGTGCCGTTTCATGGGAAAGGGAATGTAGATAAGATTGATGCTAGTCTGGTCAATCACAACATTTTCCCTCGATAGTCTTTCTTCTTTCCTAACCAGTTTCTTTCGTTCTTTGATGTTGTTGGAGCTTTAATTTGGGAACAATTCGCTCCACGTGATGGAGCGCTCCATGTACGAATGTATGAACTAGTTTGGAATGCGAGGCATCGGGAAACCAGTCATGGCAACCTCGGTGACGTGCAAGACAGTTCAGCCACCACCCACAAGACGGAAATTCATTAACTGTTCAACACGATAGTAACCAACTACTCTGAATTCAGATCTGTCTCTGTTGTGAATTGAAGATCCGAATTGAAGTTTCACTAAACACCTCCTGGTTGAAACAGTTCCACAAGTAAGCATGGGCGGAGCCAGAATTTCACCATAGAGCATGCATGTACTCGTGTAACTTATATAGATATATTCGTGGGAAGAAGAGAATTTACGTATATGGCTAGACAAGGACAAGTTGTAATCCATGCACATCCTTAGCTAGACATACTTGCATCTGCCAATTGTATCTCCAGCAGGGCAGTAGGCTAATCCCATTTTGTGCATGGAAATAAGCTGCATCAGGAAGAGGGCACCTAATGTCTGATCCGCTTATACCAACCGACCAACGCCTACGAGATGCTCGTCAAGGTCAGCAGGAGACCTCACGCTTGTGCCTGTTCTTGTCAGGAAACGGATTCAGCACGTGTAGTTGATAAGTCACGGAGAAGACGCACATTTATTCAACTGAATCAGATCAGCAAGGATAGGTCGTAGTTTTATGAACAGAGTACAAAAAAGAGTACAGTGAAGGTTCTGTAGCACCCTTTTTTTTTGTTTGTTATGCATGCAAACGATGATGACAAGAAGTTGCTTAAGAATAACAAGAATGGTTCCAAAAACGTTTCTTAAAAGAATTACTTTACATATATAGAGGCAGAATGGAACATTCCAAAAAAAAATGGAACGACAGAATCTGCTATCTATTTTCTTAGCTATTGCGCTGCTCTGATTATTTAGCGTTAGAAACATGACAACGTGCTTCTTACTCAAAACAAAATAGCTAGAAGATTGGCCAACCAGACCTGCCGATGAATGAGCTTTTTGCCATGTGCTGCGCCGTAACTCAATAAGCCTAAGAAAAAATTAGTCCCCGAGGCACCACTACACTTCTCCCTATTTATTATACTAGGTAAGTGCCCGTGCGTTGCTACGGGTACGATACATAGAGCAAAGATAAATCGGACATACGAAAATTCAGTTTTGATATTTGTAGGATCGCACCGAAATCCATAAAAGTTAGTACTTTTATTTTTCGCAAAAGGCATGAATGGAGGGATCCAAAATCATGGTTGATTGTGATGTATATGCTATAACTATTAATTTATATATAGTTCAAGCTATTAACTGAACGGTGGTAATGCCACTAAATATCAAATTGTGTTTTTTATAAATTTCACAGCCCACGACCAATTTCAGACTTACAATTAAATCATCCGAGATAAAATAAAGGAAACAGCTTTACCAATCATACTGGTCATATCTGACAAAGGATCCAATTCCATAACACGTGTATGATCTACGGGTCCCCTTTGCTACTCTTTTGTTATAGTTGTAAATTTATGGCTGAATGCAGGAAATGATCTACAATTCCTATTACACTGAGGTGGCAGTTTCTGTCTGTTCCATGTTATGTTTCAATCGCACCCTTCTGTTAGGCAAAAGATTTTTTACACCTTCATGTTTCCATTAAAAGGCATCCATCCGTTGGGTACTTTTTCCTTTCACTCATCCAAAAATAACCTAGCTATGTACAGAAAAATGGAATAGCAAAATAAGACTTGGGCAAATACAAACCATAAGAAACTTACAGAAATAAAGCTTGAAGCATGCCAATCAAATTGTTCCCACCGCTAGAGGTGTTGTTGTGTTCTCTGACTCTGAGCATATCGACCTCAGTCAGCTGAGACTCCCATCAGAAGTGTTCACACAGAAATGTGTCCGGGCTAGCACATCAACCATACAAGCATAATGCATCATGGAAGGTGTTATGTTGAAAATATTGCGCCATACTATCAAAATACGTCTTCCCTGCAGTAACCATCCCAGTATGGCTACAAGTGGATAGGATGCTTGTGAATGCTACATCTTTTGGATGCACACCATCTTTCGGCATTTCATTTAAAAGATCAATAGAACCAGCAGAATCACCTTGCATTCCATAACCGCTGATCATAGCACACCAAGTCACAGAATTACAGTCATTCATCTCATCGAACACCATACGAGCAGATGGGAGATCAACACACTTGCTGTACAGGTTCAGTAGGGCAGTGCTGACATAAACATTGGAGAGAAATGCATGTTTAATGGCATAGCTATGGAATGATTTACCAATAAGTAGGTCACCCAGATAAACAGAAGCTGACAGCGCATTCACCACAGAGGTGGAATCAGGTGAAGTGCCCTGCAACCTCATCTGTTTAAATAACATCAGAGCATCATCACCCATATTATTCTCAGCATAGCCTGCGATCATTGAATTCCACGTGACAACATCCTTGTTCAAAATTCTTCCAAATATGCTGTTTGCCTCGGACACTGCTTGGCACTTAGCGTACATGTCAACTAACGCATTCAACACCACATCATAATCAGCCACATCTAACTTAACAGCTATCCCATGAATCGAACTTCCCAAAGACAGGTCACGTAACTGAGCAGAAGCTGAAAGAACAGTTGCCACAGTAACTGAATTTGGAACAATGCTTGCAAACTTCTTGTTAAGAAACAGCTGTAATGCATCAAGAGGGTTTCCATTCTGTATGTACCCCACAACCATCGTAGTCCAAAGAACAATGTCAACATAGGTGAGCTCATCAAAAACAAAACCGAGCATCCTTTACCTCCCCTGCTCCCCACACTTAACATACGTATCCAGCAAGGCTGCACTGATAAAAGACTTATAAATTAAGCCACGCTTGATCACTGATCTATGGATCCACCTCCCTTGGTGCAAGCTGCCGAGTGCAGCGCAAGCAGCAAGAACGCTAGCCATCATGTACTCACTTGGTGGCACACTTGCTCGCCTCATCTCGTGAGCAGCAACAGTTCATCTGCAGCAAAACCATTCTGGACGCATCCGCTTAGCATAGAGGTTCAGGACACCACATTCCGGTTGGGAATTCTCTCGAACATTTTGCGGGCGCACTCCATGTCCCCGGCTTTCACGTACCTATCAACCAAGCTGTTCATCACGAAGCCGTCTGTGCCGTCTACCTTGACGACGTCGCAATGCAGAAGCCTGCCGCTGACCAGACGCATGCCTTGAGAGCGAGCGACAGCACGAAGTCGTCCTGCGCCTCGGGGCAGAGGCAGCGCCGCCAGCCACATTTCTTGGTGCAGCGCGACGACGTCCGCATGGCGACCCGCGTCGACAAGGCATAGCGGCATGACTCCGTAGGAATACGCATCCGTACGGGGAGTCCCGTCGAACACCATACGCGCGAAGGCGATGTCGCCCAGCGCCGCGTAGCAGCTGAGCAGCTTGGTGCTTGCGTGGAGGGCGATGTCGCCCAGCGCCGCGTAGCAGCTGAGCAGCTTGGTGCTTGCGTGGAGGGCGATGTCGCCCAGCGCCGCGTAGCAGCTGAGCAGCTTGGTGCTTGCGT
Organism: Echinochloa crus-galli; assembly: GCA_900205405.1. Classification (NCBI taxonomy): domain Eukaryota; kingdom Viridiplantae; phylum Streptophyta; class Magnoliopsida; order Poales; family Poaceae; genus Echinochloa; species Echinochloa crus-galli. The sequence goes on along the minus strand of OAMR01000099.1, from coordinate 671,929 downwards.
GGAGGGCGATGTCGCCCAGCGCCGCGTAGCAGCTGAGCAGCTTGGTGCTTGCGTGGAGGGCGATGTCGCCCAGCGCCGCGTAGCAGCTGAGCAGCTTGGTGCTTGCGTGGAGGGCGATGTCGCCCAGCGCCGCGTAGCAGCTGAGCAGCTTGGTGCTTGCGTGGAGGGCGATGTCGCCCAGCGCCGCGTAGCAGCTGAGCAGCTTGGTGCTTGCGTGGAGGGCGATGTCGCCCAGCGCCGCGTAGCAGCTGAGCAGCTTGGTGCTTGCGTGGAGGGCGATGTCGCCCAGCGCCGCGTAGCAGCTGAGCAGCTTGGTGCTTGCGTGGAGGGCGATGTCGCCCAGCGCCGCGTAGCAGCTGAGCAGCTTGGTGCTTGCGTGGAGGGCGATGTCGCCCAGCGCCGCGTAGCAGCTGAGCAGCTTGGTGCTTGCGTGGAGGCTGCCGAGGAGGCGGCCCTGGGTGTGGGTGAGGAGGCGCGCATGGAGGGCGCGCAGGGAGGGGAGCGTGCCACAAGAGGGGAGGAGACGGAGGAGTTCGCCGGCTTGGCCCGGACGACGGAGGGCGGCGCGGCGTCAGATGGGTTGCCCTTCAGGCGTGGCTGCCGGCCTGCCGCTCGGGGTTCAACGAGGGAGGAGGGGCGTGGAGCGGTGGATGGGTACCGAAGGGGGCGGCGTGGGTGGGAGCAGGGGCGGCGGCGCGGCGCGGAGGGAGAGGGGTAGAGGGTACGATGCGGGGGTTTGGCGGAGGGGGCATAGGGATAGGGGTCCGACGCTGCGGGTGTTTGGCGAAAGGCGATCGCAGCCGTTGGTTCGGATTTCGACGACGTGGATGGTCGCAGGTGGGATTAGATGGCAGACGGAAGGGTGAGGGTGGACGCAATTCTCCAGTACAGTTTTATTAGGAGTAGAGATATGCACCATCATAAAAGCTTTCTAGTAAAATCAAAACAAATTTAAGGCCCTGTTTGGTTCAAGGTGACTTATTTTAGGTGACTTGTAGGGACTAAACTTTAGGCAGTTGTCCTGTTTGGTTGTACGGACTTAAAGTGACTAAATATAATTAAAGTGACTGAACAAAGACCATACTACCCTTGCAGTCTTGGTTGGATGCGGACCTGGTGGGGCATTTATTGAGGGTAGTGGGGAAAAAGTCAGTAGAAGTCCCAAGAAGTCACCAAAATGAGACTTATGGACTTATGGGTTAGGGACTAAAGTTTAGTCCCTTTTAGTCACCCTGTTTGGCATTTTGGGACTAAAAGTGACTAAAGTTTAGGTGACTAAAAAAAGTCATGGGTATCCAAACAGGGCCTAAAACGGATGAAGTACTAGACACTGCTGCCTTGCTCTCATTTTTTTTCTGCCTCTTCCATGGGAAGACCTCAAAACAAGAGGGCCGTGCCCATGCATTCGTGAGGATTAATTAATTGTAGTCCATGCGCATCCTTCTTAGCTAGACATACTTACTTGCTTCCATCATTCTCCAGCAGGGTGATTACATATTGAACAATATATATTTCGTGCTTCATTTGGAATCAGCGGAATCAGGAAGAGGTCATACAGTGTCTGATCAGATTGCACCAAAGTTCAAAAGCATGTGATTATGGTAGTCAATTCCTTGTCTGGAGAGAAGATTCGCCACAAAGCTGCTTCTTTGACGAGGCACGGAGCAGATGCATACTTGCTAGACTAGACATACTTGCTTCTGCCAATTGTATCTCCAGCATGGCAGTAGGCTGATCAAATTTTGTGCATGGAAATAAGCGGCATCAGGAAGAGGAGACGTCTCTGCTACCCTGTTCCTGCAGATCAGCGAATGATAGATCATTGTTCCATGAAAATGGTAGTGAAGGTTTTGTAGCACTTTCTCTTTTGTTAACCATGTACAAATTATGATAAATTACTTAAAACAACAATAATGATTTGAGAAGTTTATTTTTTTAAAAAAACTAAGAAGATAGGACTGAGGCAATGATGTCAGGAAATCATCCTCTCCATTACCATGGAGTCATGAACTATGACATCTAATGTGAGATCTTTAATTTGAGCTGTTGGCCAGCCAGACCTTTTGAGGAATGCACTTTTATCATGTGCTGCACCATGACTCCATAAACCTCACGAAAGATTAGTCCACTGCTCCACTAGGCACTACCCTTCTGCCCTATTCACACACCACTGCCTTTTGATCTCATCTTTTTTTTATCATTTCCTAAGTATATACTCATGCGAAGACGAGCACATCCATACATATACTGAGGTAGGCATACAGCCGCTTCAGCCAATGGTTTCTTCAGCGGGCTGTTTGCATACTGAACAATATGATTATATGAGAGATTTGCTTCAGATTGAGCGGCATCAGGGAAGATTACACCAATGCATGTGAGATGCTCGTCAAGTCCATCAGGAGTAGCCTGCGCATTGAGGACCTAGCTTGTGTCAGTCCTTTGCGATTCGTCACAAGCAGTTTCTTCTGGTTAGGCACACGGAGCAGAAGATACACTTCTTCGACTGGAATGGCTGAGAGTCTGAGACCACCGATGAGGCGATGAATGAGCTTTCCTAATGTGATATAAGCTGCGCGCGGTGTGACTCCATGCATAGACCTGTTAGAAGATTAGTCCAGTGTGCACCACCACATTTCAGCCCTCTTTATGCACCACTTCCTCGAGCAAGCTCTTAGCCTCTTACTCTTTGTTGTCGCCGCCGAATATTTCTACATATGGGCTGTGGGCCTGTGGTTCGGCATACAGTCTCCTGGCACTGATCGATAAGAACGTATTGAGCTGCTTTGGAGTGCGAGACATAGGGAAACTAGACGTGGCAATTTCAGAGTACACGACAGCGCGTTCAGGATGGCCAAGTGAGAAGGTTACTGGCAGTTAAACTAAACTCGTCAATTGTGATTGTGGCTTTTCTGCTAGAACTTTGTAGACATGCTTAACACGATGATGAACGCATTATGTTTATTATTATCTATCTACTAAAAAATTGTAGCATCAAAACGAACATCCCCAATAAGTTTTTTTCACAAAACCTTCAACTCGCAACATGCTTTTGAACTCGCCGCTACCAAAGTGTCCGTGGCAAGCACACGGCCCAACCCCGAAATCAATGTCTGAGGCAATGATGCCAGGAAATCATCGTGTTCGCTTGGATTATCAGCCACCAACCAGCAGTGTTTTTCTCTCAGCAAAAACGAGCACCAGCCACCAATCAGCCAGCAGTGTTTTTCTCTCAGCAAAAACTAGCACCAGCCATCAGCCATCAGCAGTGATGGGCACAAGCATCTTTTATTTGAGTTGTTGACCAGCCAGACCTTTTGATGAATAAACTTTAATCATGTGCTGCAGCTGCACCACGACTCCATAAACCTCACCAAAGATTAGTCCTTTGCTCCGCTACACTTCTGCCCTATTTATACACCAATGCCTTTTGGTCTCATGCGTATCGTTATTGCTGAGATAGATTTGTCGTTTCACAATACCTCAGAGATGCCGCTTCACACATGGATTTCCTGTTCATGTCCTATTTATATAGCTCCATCGCTTTGAAGTCTTTACTGGCTCCATCCACCACCTCATATTTTTTTTATCGCCTTCCTACACATCCATATATATACTGAGGTAGGCTGTTTCTTCAGTATATATATGGATTCTTCAGCGAGCTGTTTGCATACTGAACAATATGATTATAGGAGACATTTGCTTCAGACTGGGCGGCATCAGGAAGATTAGACCAATGCACGTGAGATGCTTGTCAAGACCCCAAGGAGTACGTGTCAAAAAAAAAAGACCCCAAGGAGTAGCCCGCGCCGCTTGTCTACTTGCGGTAGTCCTTTGCGACTCGTCACAAGCAGTTTCTTTTGATAAGGCACGGAACAGAACATAAACTTACAGAAGGTTAAGCGCACCACCACACTTCAGCGAGCTCCTACTCTTTGTTGTTGCCGCCGAATATTTCTACATGTGAGCTGTGGCTCGGCATACAGTCCCACACGTAGGTCTGCCTTATACATTGTGTGGTGGTATATGGTGTCTTATTAATATGGATAATTTAGTAATTAGCACACTGTAATATTAATCGATTCGTTTCCTTTCCCATCTATAAGCGTGTCAAGGCCGCCGCCGCCGCATTCTGCCATCCCCGGCCACCGTGACAGATTCATCTTCTTCCAGTATACAATTATTTTTAACCGTCGGATGTTCATGACTAGTGTTTTTAATTAATTGTATAGGATACCGTAAAAGACCTCCACGATTAAGCCTGTAGGCACTCCATATGATCGGTAAGAGCGTATGATCTGCTGCTTTGAGCGTGAGACAATAGGGAAACCAGACGTGGCAATTTCAGAAAAGTAGACGACAACGCGTTCGGATCGATGGCCAAGTTGGAAGGTTGCTGACAGTTAAACACTTAAACTTACCTCGCCAATTGTCGTCGTTGTGGCTTTTCTGGTAGAACAACTTCGTAATTCAGCTGTCGTTAACAGACATGCTTAACACGATGATGAACCCATTATATTTATTATCAATCTACTAAAAAATGTAGCGTCAAAACGGACATCTCCAATAATTTTTTTAACAAAAATCTTCAGATAGACTCGCCGCTACTCGAGTAGTACTCGACAAGCTCGCCGCTGCCAAAAAGTGTCCGTGGCAAGCACACGGCCCAAGCCCGAAATCAATCCCGGGCGCAAAGCAGCTGACCGCAGCCACAAGCCCGTTTCCCGGTAGCCCCCACAAAATCTGCCGCGCCGCGCCCAAAGCCGCCACGCCGGATTCCCCCGCGCCAATCCCCGGCGCCCAGCTCACTCCCTCTTATCCCCGCCTCACCCACTCGCGTCGCGCCCCTTATCCAAGCTCGTTTCTTTCTGATCCCAAATAATCTCAGCTCGCGCCGCCTGAACCCAGAGGTCGTCGTCGTCTCTCTCTCTTAATCTCCCCGCCTCGCGCGCGCGCCTCGCTCCGACGCACCACCACCACCAGCAGCAGCAGTAGCAGAGATGGCCGCCCTCGCCGCCTCCTCCACGGCCGCCTTCGCCGCCAAGCCGCGCCGCCCCCGCGCGCGCCTCTCCGTGGCCTGCTCCGCCACCGGCGGCGACAGCAGCAGCAACAGCGTCTCGCTCGCCTCCTCCGTCAAGACCTTCTCCGCCGCGCTGGCGCTGTCGTCGGTGCTGCTCTCCTCGGCCGCCACCTCCCCTCCGCCCGCCGCCGCCGACATCGCCGGCCTGACCCCGTGCAAGGAGTCCAAGGCGTTCGCCAAGCGCGAGAAGAACTCGATCAAGAAGCTCGAGTCCTCGCTCAAGAAGTACGCCCCCGACAGCGCCCCGGCGCTCGCCATCAACGCCACCATCGAGAAGACCAAGCGCCGGTTCGAGAACTACGGCAAGTTCGGCCTGCTCTGCGGCGCCGACGGCCTGCCGCACCTCATCGTCAGCGGCGACCAGCGGCACTGGGGCGAGTTCATCACCCCGGGCCTGCTCTTCCTCTACATCGCCGGGTGGATCGGGTGGGTCGGCAGGAGCTACCTCATCGCCATCAGCGGCGAGAAGAAGCCCGCCATGAGGGAGATCATCATCGACGTCGAGCTCGCCACGAGGCTGCTCCCCAGGGGGTTCATCTGGCCCGTCGCAGCCTACCGCGAGCTCATCAACGGAGACCTCGTCGTCGACGACAAGGACATCGGCTACTACTAAGTGCAATCTATCACTGCATGGCTTGTGGTGACTGGTGAGGCATCTCATCCAGCATGAACAGCTTATTGCTTCTTTTATTTCTGCTTAGTTTATTATTGCTTCTTGTCTGTTTAGTTGATGACGTACGTACTAGTGGAATATTAGTGTGCCTTATGTTCTTGCTTGCTTAATTGCTTTGCAGTTGGGCGGCACTACGTGGGGGAAGATGGCTTGTGGCGTAGGAGCTGATAGGATATATGATGGAGAAGCTCTGTTGTACTTAAGAAAATGGATGAAGCATTGTATAACTGTACCCTCTCTTGTGTGTATTCACCTTTTCGAAAATTCTTGAGAACGATTTCATTTTGCATCGCGTTTCCACTTGAATGTTATAGCCGCCATTGCAGATACACAACATGCCCTCCATTTAAGCATAAAGAAAATGGAACGAAACATCTAACAGTTAAATCTGTTTTAGGACTGATTGAGAAGGAGCAAATCTGTTTTACTTTTGCAGTTGAACTAGACAAAGTTCATCCGTGTTTAATACAATCCGAACATATTCGGAACTTCAGAAGAAATTAACAGTGGCTTCACAGCCAAAACTTAAAAGGGTTAGACGACTGAACTTTTTTGTGCAGGACAAAATATGTGCAGTTTGACTTCTTCAAAACAAACTGCATATTGTATTTCTATAAACGGAAGGACATACATATTTGAAAGAAAATTGGTATCTGTATTACATAACAAAACATTATTAGCAAAGAGCTAGTTTTCCCTTGAAAGCAAAAAAAAAAGTTCTTATGCACCTACTGGTCTACTATGTCTATTCACCTCGTTTGTCCAGTTGATTGTCTCCAGAGTATCCTCTCGAACACTTCAAAACACACATGCCGTTTACAAAGCACGCGCGCATTCGATCGAGCGACCAGAGCACTGACCGACACGACGCTGCACGGGGGCCGTCAACGCGTGGTCAAGCCTACCTGGCTCCTACGTGGACCAAGCGAACAGCCTGTTGACCCGCTGACTGCCACGCTGTACAATCGCTTCCGTCCCCGGCTTAACACGTCACTGACACTCCGGGCCCACTCGCGCTGCTCGCGCTCCGTCGAGGAACGCGCCACGGCACACGCGTCGCGCGCTCACTGGCGCCGCACTGTCGCCCTCATCCAGTGGCCGCCACGACCCCCATCAGCTGTCTCTTATACACATCTAGATGTGTATAAGAGACAGGATAGGCACGGTACTAACCATGCTATCCAAATCCTCCCAAAACTGCATCTTGGTGCTCTCACTAAGGCCTGTCTCTTATACACATCTAGATGTGTATAAGAGACAGGATAGGCACGGTACTAACCATGCTATCCAAATCCTCCCAAAACTGCATCTTGGTGCTCTCACTAAGGCCTGTCTCTTATACACATCTAGATGTGTATAAGAGACAGGATAGGCACGGTACTAACCATGCTATCCAAATCCTCCCAAAACTGCATCTTGGTGCTCTCACTAAGGCCTGTCTCTTATACACATCTAGATGTGTATAAGAGACAGGATAGGCACGGTACTAACCATGCTATCCAAATCCTCCCAAAACTGCATCTTGGTGCTCTCACTAAGGCCTGTCTCTTATACACATCTCGACGCCAAGGGGTTCTATTACGGGTATGGTGAGCGGGTGGGGTTCAAGGCGCGCACGGGCTCCAGCCGTCGCTCGGTGGGCGACGGCGAGAAGGTCATGCAGCGTTTCCTCTGCTGGAGGGGCAATTACGCCACCAGGAGGGGTAAAGGGAAGGATTCGAATGAGGGGAAGGAAGCAGAGGTAGTGGTGGAGGCAGCAGCTGCTGCCACCACGGGGAAGAGGAAGAGGGAGCCTTATAAGACGAGGAGCCGCAATCCTGAGAAGAATGATGCGGAAGCCATTGAGGTGGACAAGGATCTTGGGTTGGGAGGTGCTGAGAATGGGCTAGAGGTGCAGAATGGGAGGATTTCCAGGAGGGGTAGGAGAAAGAAGGGCACGGTGGAGCAGGATAGGGAGTCTGTTGCTGGGTTGGAGGCAGAGAAGGATGCAGTAGAAGATGCTGCACCTTCTGGTGGTGAGGAGGAAGAGGATGAAGGTGAGGATCAAGAGGGAGTTGAAGAGGAGGTCCAGGTGGAAGTGAAGAGAGGGAGGGGGAGACCCAGGAAGGTTGTTACGGAGGACAATGCGCAGCAGGCACGTTTGTTAAGGGAGCTTGGTGTGAGGGCATCACAGTACAGTAACGAGGAGAGGAAGAAGATTCTGAATAAGTACCTCTCGAAGCGACAGAGCAGACCTGTCTCGACCAGGCCTACAAAGGTAAACATCTTAGGTTTTACTACCAGTTGCGATGAAGAATATACTATAAATTATGATACTGATACTGTAGAGTAGAATGTATGTATGCATTGTGGACATGTTGAAATTGTGATACATGGCACATTGACACCTGTGGTGCCCATTTTCCATCTTTTTTAATTAAGCGAAAAAAGTTCTCTTATTTCTGTGTCTAGAGAAGAGCTATCCGTTCTTTCTCATATGTATGCCACATAATTTTTTTAATGCTAAATAACTGCCTGATCACTGTTGTCTGCAACAATTGTGCGGACAAAGTGAAAAGTTACTAATAATCATTTTGATGACATGAGAGGACAAAAATCACTGTATAGATGTGTGGAGTCCCCAAGATGAGCTCATATGTTTATTTTTCTCTTTAGGATGTTGGGGATTAGGTCACAGTGTGTGTGGTGTTAACCTCAAAGCGCTATTTCTAAGCTTGGTAACAGTATGGAAATGCATTGATTTGGTTCCTCTTCTTTGCTCAAGGTAGCTATGTGATGTTGGATTGGGATGAAGCTATTCTGGCATTTTTTTGTACCTCTTGAAAATTGTCATTAATTCTTCATTGGTGTTTTTTCATGTTTGGAAGTGAATCCACTCCATAATTTCGTCCAACATGTGCTACAGTGGTTGTCTAGTGCATGGTGATCTGTCCATAGTGTGTAGGAATTGCACTTCTGAGAGATTTTGGTTATCGAAGCAATTGAAGAGATCGCTTAAACCTGTTTAGCAGAGCACACCACAGATCCCAATGGAACATCCTTGCAACAGCTCCACCAATTTGCACTGTGAGGGCGTAAACTCCAAAGAATTGGCTGCATGCAAAAATTGGAGATGGGGTAGGGGCATTTGGTAGGGCTCTGGCCAGATCATAGGTGGAGTTAGAAAGTAGAATAATGACCTGTCACATTTCAACATAAAGGGATCATATAGAATCTTAATGGATGAAGGGCAAAAGTAGCAAATTTCCTTTCTAAAGATTCTGGAGCTTCTAATTAATTTTTCAAGCAATAATCAGCAGTAACACACAAAGATGTATTATAAACTTCAAAGTATTATGGCCCATAAAATAGCTGGTGCACTTATTTTCTGCAAGTACTTACTCCCACGTGCTGCAATGTTCTCTTGTCCTTTTAGATTGCCTCTCGACAAGCTTTGGCTGAAAGGCGTAAGCGTGGCGATGGAGGCAGATTCCTGTCAAGTGAAGAAAAGCTGGTAACTTTCTGGTCATATTGCCTATAACTACTTTTGAATGCTTTGCATTGTTAACGTAATATTAATACATGGTTTATTTATCCATTAAATAGATTAGATAGCACAAACTTTGTGTCTATTGATACTCACGCAAGAAAAAAATGATGAACTAACTCATGGTATATTTTTTGTGACCGGAAAATATGCGTTGTTGCCTCATTTGCATATCCATTTTTTTTACAGAACATGGAGTTGCTTCCCTGGCCCTTTGCATGCTTTTGACTCTAGTTTTTTTTTTATAAAAAAAACATGTATTTTGTAACACTTCTCGTTGGGCTTTTGCTTTAACTTACGAAATATGAATCCTGGAATCTTAACAGTTACTCCACTGAGATTGTAGGGTCACATATTGGTAATTTGTAATTTTCTTACCTGCCAAGTATTTATTATTGTGATCTCTGGTAAACTGGATGACATTCTCTTAATCAGTATGCACTAACTTGCTAACATTTATTCATTAGGTTTCCACTACAATTGAAGAATTTTACACATGAAAATTATCTTTCATTCTTATGTTTACTTAATCTTTTGCTTTGCAGCCTCTAGAAAGGCGTTCCAAACGTCTTGAGAAGCAAAATCTCAAAATGGAAGAGAAGGTAAGTTGCACCACAAATGTAGTCATTTTGGTTTGAGTAATGAAGTAATGATGGAGGAGGGTCCCAACATAGCAGGTCCCAAGCCCTGGTAAAGGAGGAGGGTTGTGATAGGCTCGGCGAGCCAATGTAAAACCTAGCCACTCATATGGAGATGAAACCCAAGAGAATCCCGTTGGGGCGTAACCCTCTTAGCGACGCGCCATATCGGAACCCAGGTATGGTGTTAAATGAGCAAGGGCCGGGCCGTCTCCCCCGAGACGCGCCGTGTCGTGGTCTGGGCACGGTGTCAAGTGAGCAAGGACCGGGTCGTCATTTCCTTAGTGGCGCGCTACATCGGCGCCCGGGTGTAGTGAAAAATGAGCAAGGGTCTTTGCACTTCCCTCGACGGGTGCGAAGGGCAAGGAAGCTAGCCGAGCCAACTAGGTTTCGGGTGGGTAGTTGGAACGTAGGGTCTCTAACGGGTAAGTGATCCTTTAATAGGTATTCAGATTAACGCTGTTCTTTACCATATGGACCTTCCCCAGGTCCTAGAGGAAGAGTACGGTGGGTGGGTTAGCCCCAAAATCATGTAAGTAGTAACTTACCTTAATGGCCTCCTGATTTCATCCACACCGAATCCATGAGAACCATCTGAAATATAACCAGAACACTTTATACTTCGTTGCATATGTGATGCAGAGACGATTTCACAGCATATGCCGATGTGTGTTTCCGTGAGTTTGGCGACAGAGTTGCCCATTGGACAACTATGCTCGAGCCAAACATCATGACTCAAGGTGGTTTTGACACTGGAGATCTCCCCCCAAACCACTGCTCATATCCATTTGGCACGAGCAACTGCACAGTTGGGAACTCCACAACTGAGCCATACTTGTTCATACACCACAGCCTACTGGCTCACGCATCAACTGTTAGGCTCTACAAGCAGAAGTACAAAGTGAGCTTTCTGCTCTGGTGATTCTTTTTTCCTTCTCAATTTTATTTACAAAGTTAGGAAAAATTGTTCTGTTGCTTTATTTTTATTTCAGGCTGCACAGAAGGGCATTATCGGCCTGAATATGTACACCATGTGGCTCTATCCATTCACAGATTTAGCTGAAGATATTGAAGCCACTGAAAGAGCAAAAACTTTCTTATTTGGATGGTACGTTGCGTTGTGTTGACTCTACTATTGCCATAGTGCACTAAATTATTAAACAAATTGCTTCTCCGAACTATTTATATTGATGAGTTGCTTCAGGTAAATCCCTGTACCACTGAATAGTTAAAAGCTTGTCCATCATTTTGGTTAAGCATAAAAAATGTTTTCCTATAACTAACTGTTAATGTATATGGTCGTTTCAAAGAATAAGAAGCTTGAGATCCACCGATGGAATTCAGACTGAATAATGATGCATTCAAAAAGAAAAAAGAAAACTGAACTGTTAGTTCACTTCACCCTCGTTCTTAATTGTGACACAAGAATATAACAAACTTCCAGGATCCTGCATCCATTGGTGTTTGGAGATTATCCAGAGATCATGAGGAAGATTGCTGGTTCCCGCCTTCCATTTTTCACCGACTATGAATCTGAGCTCGTTATTAATGCGTTCGACTTCATTGGACTGAACCACTACAGCTCCTTGTATGCGAGCAATCCTCCTAACACATTTGAGGGACCCCTACAGGACTTCACTGCAGACTTGGCCACACTTTTCAGAGGTCCAATATCTGTAGACATTGCTTTGTATGCTCATATGCCTACAAATATTCTAAGGGTTGCCCTGCTTTGTGTCTATTTACAGGTACCAAGTATGACCCTCCTTCTGCAATGGTGAGATGGAGAATTTGTTTTTGATTGAAAATAATAAATATTCAAAACAGCTATTAAGTGTCTTGATTGGTCTACTTGATGCAGATTCTTCCAGGTAAAATGGTAGATCCTCATGGACTAGAGCTCATACTTGAAAATTTCCGGGAAAAATATGGAAAATTGCCGTTTTATATCCAGGAAAATGGTCAGTAGTCCTTGTGGCTAAACATAACTAAATTATAATTTTCATCTCAGAAATTGTTAGTAATGCTGCAGAATTCTGTGCTGATTTGACTTTGCATGGTGTCAGGAGTTGGAGGAGCAGATGACACCCTGGATGATGTGGAGAGGATTGGCTACTTGTCCAAATACATAGCAATCACACTGAAAGCCATCAGGTATTTTAGCAATAAGCATATGTTTTAGAACACAGAAGCACGTGCTAACAGCATTTGGTGTCATTTGCCAATTCTAGGAACGGAGCCGATGTGAGGGGGTACTCTGTATGGTCATTCATGGACCTGTTTGAGATATTCGGTGGGTTCAAGTTGCGTTTTGGCCTTGTTGCTGTCGATTTCAACACTGAAGAACGGAGAAGGCAGATGAGGCGTTCTGCTCACTGGTACTCGGACTTCCTGAAGAACAATGCTGCAATCGAATTGGAATGTGATTTTACGACTAAAATCTCTCATGCTCAAATTTGACCGCTGGTAACTCTTTATGTGAGTTCCCTGGATGGCGCAGTGAACGATCTCTGCTGAGTTCACACATTGTCAGTTGTTATGCTTTGTACACTACCAGTTTTTATTAAGCCCTACAGTGGTAGTTACACGGCTGGATGTTAATAACTATGTGATAATAAAAGCCGTATGACACGATACAGTGCATTAACAAAGCTTTGTCAACTGACGCCCTCAGTGATATGATTTTGAGTAACTACACATCATTTTGGCTTATCTAGATATATAGTTTTTGCGATCATTTCATGAACTGATTTATATACATGTTGGCGACATGACATAGTAGATATATTAAAATAGTCTTTATACTATTTTATCACTATTAGTGTGCCTGAGCCGTGATCTTTGCTTTCTTTTCTGCTTTCCTCTAACTCTTTTTCTGTTTTTTTTTTGACCTTTTGGGTTTCACCTCTAGCCTACCCCAACTAGCTTGGGACAAAAGGCTATGTTGTTGTTGTTGTTGTTGTTGTTGTTGTTGTAATGAAGTAATGATGGACCATCCTGTCCTAACTCCAGACCTACCCACTTGTTTGGCTTGAGGAATCATTGGGTTGATCCATCACCACTTCATTCCTTACAGGCACATGATTTGTGTAATTTATACAATTTTACATATGAAGTGATCCTACAAAAATTCTTGTTTGAGACCTAGTTGGTCTTGGTTTGGTTGTGGGTCAGCTTTATCTTTGTCTGTGGTGTGAATGTTTTAAGTGTGGTGGGTGGGGGGTATGCACATTTCTTCTTGATGCAATCATGTGCAGCTCTCATGCGTTTAAAAAAAAATCATGGAATGATCCTATATGGACTATCCCATCTAGGATGTGTTGATCCCTCGAGCCAAACACCCCAATTAAAAAACTCTACAAGTGTTGCATAGGAAATCGTTTAGGTTTCTGTATATATTTTTTGTTGTAACAAAAGAGACTGAATAGTAATTCTTGAGTTTTACAACTTATGAACAGCTGCAGTTGCATATATTGTGTACAATTCTCCACTCAGGATTTCCCCTTTTTCCAGGCTGACAGCAAAGAAGATGAAATGATTGAAGCGGAACCAGATCCAGAAGAAGAAGTTGTTGCCGGACCTGGTGGAGAACCAAAGATTGGGATGGTTTTCCTGAATGAGGATAAGGCCTATGAATTCTATGTCAACTATGCTGGGGCTGCAGGGTTCAGTGTCCGAAAAGGCAGTTTGGACAAAACAGCAAAGAATATTACAAAATCTCGAGCATACGTTTGTTCCAAGGAGGGATTTCGTCCGAAAAGTATTTCTGCTGAGTCAAAGAAGCCACGACCAGAAACGAGAACTGGTTGTCAGGCACACATGACTATTAAAATTACAGAAAGTGGAAAATATGTAGTGACTGAGTTTGTGTCTGATCATAATCATGATCGTGAAGCTCCTTTGGTGGACATTCAGATTTTGAAGTCACAAAATTTGTTAGCAAAGGTACAACAGCCTCCTGATCCACCAAAAGTTGTTTTGATTCCAAATGAGTACAAAAATTACGCAAGAACAAAACGCATAAAAGATATGCAATTAGGTGATTCCCTGGCCATCAGTGAATATTTGCAAAGGATGAAAGGCGAGAATCCTTCTTTCTTTTATGCCATTCAAGTAGATGAAGATGACCAATTCACAAATGTATTTTGGGCCGATGTCAAATCAATAATGGATTATAATTACTTTGGTGATGTAGTGTGTATTGACACAAGATATTGCACAAGTGATTATGGGAGACCTTTAGTGTTGTTTATTGGTGTTAACCATCATAGGCAGCCAATAATATTCGGTACAGCATTGATTTATGATGACTCAGTCGAATCCTCTAGATGGTTGTTTGAGACCTTCAAATCGGCTATGTGTGGAAAGCAACCAAAAACAGTTTTGACTGATCAGTCTACAGCACTTGGTGAGTCAATTTCTTCTGTTTGGCCTGGGACCACCCATCGCTTCTCACTGTTGCATCTATATCTGACTGCTACCAAGGTATTAAGGGATAGCTTCCAAAACTCTGAAACTTTTGCACTCGATTTTAGTAGGTGGTTGTATGACTATGAGGAGGAGGACTTCATTTCAAGCTGGGAAATCCTTTCAGAGAAGTACAATCTAAAGGATAATGAGTGGTTAAGTAAATTGTATGAGGATAGAGGAAAATGGGCTTTGCCATATGTGCGTGATACATTCTGTGCTGATATTGCAGCCACGCTAAGAAGTGACAACACAGATTCTATTCTGAAAGATCTCCTTAAACCAGAAGTAGATCTTCGAAACTTCTTCAACAATTATGATAAATTTTTGGAGGAAAAACGTCTAGCTGAGCAACAAGCTGACTATCTTGGGGCTCAAATGACACAAAGGGTAGCGCCACTGCGGTTGCTTTGGCAAGCTGCTAATTCATATACTCCAACACTTTTTGAGATGTTCAGGATGGAATTTGAACAGATCTCAAACTGCATGGTCTATAGCTGTGGCGAGATTGGACCTATATCTGAGTACCAGGTAACTGTCAAAGACAGGCCCCGGGGTCATTTTGTTAGATTTGATTCAACAGAATGTATGGTCGTTTGTAGTTGTAAGAAGTTTGAATTCATGGGTCTTCCATGTTGCCATGTATTGAAAATTCTTGAACTCAGAAATATTAAAGAACTTCCACCTCACTATATCATGAAAAGATGGAGAAAAGATGCTCAAAGCGAATCTCCAGGGGAGAGCTTTGGCTATGCCATAGATGAAGATCCCAGATTTTCATTGTCGAGGCGGTACAATACACTGTGCCGAACTTTATATAAAATTGCAGCTAAAGCTTCAGAAAGCATTGAAGCTTATGCATTCCTGGAGAACCAATGTGAACAGCTTGTGGAACAAGTGGAGTTACTTTTGCAGGCAAAGTTGCATGATAAATCTTCCATAAGCACTATCCTGAAAGGCCATCAGCCACATTTGCTTCAGAGTGAGGTTAGCAACAATGAACCTTGCAGAGCAACTGCTAAGAAAAATAAAAATGTAGAGGTGCGTCGCCAGCAACAAAGTCCTCTTGATTCAAATAAGAAGAAAAAGGGGAGACAAGGTTTGTTTGACGCCTATGCTGCTCTAGTATTTGATTTTATGTTATACATGTGTGATTTGATTGATCTGTTGCAGGTCAATTGGAGCCTGAGGAAATCGAAATCCCACTCAGGGTTGATCCTCCCACAGTACCTAACGATATTCCAAATCATTTAAGACCTCCAACCAATCAATTTCTTGCACCAAGCCATATAATGCAGGTAAAATTTATATCCTTTATGCATTTTCCATATGAGTTAAACAATTGTGAAGGTAGATGGTTACATCACTTGCAGTTACTGCACTTACTGAAGAGCTGATATATTGAAATGTTTGTATATGTAGGCACCATATGTTGCCCAGCAGTTTGGTCTTGGTTCTCTCCAGGGATTCCCAGGCATATCACCTTTTGGGCAGGTAACTTGGTCTATACTTATTGAAGCAAAATACAAGTATTGGAGTTTTTTACTCATGTGCTGCAAATTAACATGCCATTAGATTCAAGACACAACACCTCTTCAACAACCACCTCATCTGCAACCACCACCCTTTAACAGTGGTCCTCAAATTCCCCAGGTAATTACTGTTCAATGCCACTCCATATCTTTTACAGGTTATGTCCATCCTTTTTTGAGGGATGTAACCGATTTTATCAGCAATTGATAGTGTGAGTGGTCATCGAGCCGATGTCTGCACACTCTCTCCTTCAGAAAAAGTTTATATCCATGGAGAAAATTTCGTTTGGATGTTGCTCAAATAACTGATGATATCTATAAAATGTGACATGGACTTACTAATACCTATTGTAACTAGTAGATGATGTGCCATGGATTCTGGTCATGTAAAATTGCTTAAGGCAAATTAACATTCGCATGGTTATCTTTTTTTTTTTGCTGCAGGCTCCACCTCCAGATATACATGCACTGCAGTTTCTTAGCAGCAATCCTCAATTGGGGCACCAGACTACGGATCAAGGCCAGTACACCATTCCAGTCTGGGATTTCCTGTGATGTATATATGTGATACGGAGTATATGTCAATGTAGCGAACTAGCGATGTTGTAAATTATGTAATAGCCAATAATGTAGAAAGGGCTGTGGCGTGCAACGTGCTCGACATGTTTATGTTAATGAAACCGTTGAGCATGGGAAAATTGGAACGAGATTTGGTGGGTTGACGGCAAGTCCAATGCATACAATGAAGCCAATCAAGATCGCGGCACTTGCTTTTATCTCGTCTGCCTTGTGCCGTTTGGTATTGTTTGGACCACATTTCAGTGAGGCTGCAATTGGAAGAAGCAGAACTTAACCGACATCTGATGTGGAAAGTTTTTCTGTGCCAGTTGCAAAAAACATTCTCCCAAACGTCTAAACTTCTCACGACAATGAAAAGCAGTCTTATCTTGTGCTATGCTGAAAAAAATAGTTCAGAGTACAACATACGTGACCAGATTGCAGGTGGAGAACAAAATGATCCTATTCTGGGTTTTACAAGTTAGTAGTAAATTGCACGCATTATATGTCTCAAAATGGTCAGCTCCCACTGGCACACATTGGAAAAACTTGAAGGATGAAGTGCCTTTATTTAAGCGTCCAGTATGGCTTCAGATTTCTCATTGAGGTATTGTCGCCAGGTCTCACCATAGCTTGATTGCTCGTGCTGACGACCATCTTCAGAGCAAGCTTTATTGGGTCCATCGTAGTTGAGAATGTCCGCATTAGCATCTGCTCGCTTCCAAATCGAAGGTAGCTTCAAATACTTGTCATAGAGGGCAAGAGCAATTGCCAACCTAATGTTGTCCCTGCAGATAGAATTTTAACACGACTAAGAAAGTTGCAAACACGTAGTAGTAAACTTAAAAGGAAAGAGGTCTATTTCACGACTCCGAAATATCCACATTGTCTGCTAAACCCTTGAACAAAATTGAGGCTCAATTTACTCACCAAAACTAGAGAATAGAAGGTCACATGTTGCGCTTACCTTGGATTGGCTATATTAATAACTCCAGCCCACCACATGATAGAATCAACCAGGTTCTTCTCCAGCTTACGAGGCTCTACCAAGAGCAGATCAAAGTTAAGTAGGCACGCATCCTTGTCATAAGGCTCTTTAGACACCCAACTTTTTGCTTTTGCTCTTTGTATGGCACTCAGAACATCCATACTGACATAATCACCAAAGCGCTTGCTGCAATCTTCAGCAGCAGCAATGGCATAAGTACCTAAATCCATGCGACCAAGATCTTCAATTTTGCCCTGTGGATAGGACAAAATCTATGTTTCACATCATGTAATCCAAGGGTGTTGATAAAATGCTTTGATTTGCTGATTTTTGCTACACTTTCAACACAACATCAGAGTTCTGCTGTGAAGTGCATAAATTAAATATGGATACAACAATCATGGTTTCAAAGGCGACAAGGCGGCCCACGCCATCTGTGAATGCCTAGGCGTCAGGCGACGCCTCCCAGGCGAGCTGGGTCCACCTGGACGCCTAGGCAACGCCTTTGAAACACTGACATCTATACTCCAAAACTTCTGCCAAGATACACCTGTAGTACTTCTATTGTAATACAGGTCTTCAATTTGCTTTGCCATATAGTTTTAAAGCAATGATTGAAAATGTGTGATCATGTGTCAGTATCACTCATGCTAGTGAGTATTTTATTATTATTTTGCAGAAAATTCTTGATTGTGCATCTCAGGAATTTCCTCTAAATTGTCAGGAAACAGAACACGGCCACAGCCAAAATGATTGACCCACATAAAGCAGCATAGGGCAAAAAAGAACCAAGGACAATCTTCAATCATTAGTGCAAAATGGAGGCCTAAATATTAGTGACTGAATGGGACTATATTCTTGTACAATGATGTGACAACCCAACAAAGCATTAACACTTCATGTGAAAATGTTTCTGTAATAATATTCTTTTACCAGTTCAACTAGTTTTTCAAAGAGTCCTGTGACAGGTTTGAGTAAATGTAGAAAGTGGATGTCCAATACCTTTATAATGGAATCTGCAGAGATATAAAGATATCTCTTTTTGGACAACTGAGATTTTGCGATGATGAGGGGTGACAATTCCTTGTGGAATAGCCACATGAAGTTTCCATCCGGAAGGGCAACATTTAGCTTGTCCTTAATTTGCCTCTGACTGCAGGGGACACAAATGTGAGAATGGGCACAATGACAGGATACAAGGATGCTAAGTTTGTGTGCTCACCTAGTAACAATGAGATCTGAATCAGGTAGCACTACTTTTAACTTGTGGTAGGGCAATTTAACGTCACCTCCTTCGGGTATTAAGAAATGGAAAGATATATTCTGTGGATCACTGCCAAACAAATAAAAGAAAGTTTATGTTGGTGAAACAACTTGTTCATCATTTTAGTTCTGTATCATTACTGGTGTTACTAACAAAGAGGTAAAATTATCCAGCACCGCATGGAATTGGAAATAACCATGCAAAAAATGGTAGTTGTTATGCTCTGTAAATTTCTTCTTTATTAATGAAGAAGATTTTATATAGTTATAAAGCTGACTGTAATCAGATCAAATTTCTCACAATTGATGAAATATACACAACACAGAACCTTGAGCTGGACAGTGTGGAATTTGTCAGCACCGCAAGAGTGCGAAGATCCAGACAATTTATCCAAGAGAAGATATCTACACTTCCAACCACATCTAACGAATCCTGCAGTAAAAATCAGTAGCTTGGTAAGGAATTCACTTTTCTTAATGTCGGTTCAGACTTTTTTCAAAAGCCCATGTCAACTCAGACTAACATGCAAGCTAACACACACACCAAGTGTAATAATAAACACCACAAACCAACGCCATCTATTAAGATAAAAAAAAACTAGACCAAGCTAGGAGGTACTAGGTGGCTTTATATTATGAAGAAAATAGGCACCCAAATTCGTCTCAATTAGGACCTTTTCTTTTATACTTGTCTCAATTAGGAAATGAACTTGAGTGGTATGGGCATGCATACATCCACATTTCCAAACCCTCAACCAGCTGAACTAGGCCCGTGTCCTCTGCCATCTATCTATTCAGAGACATGAGACACCCAACTAAAGCATTGCAAAACAACAGTCCAATACTTTAACATTTGTAACCCTTCAATGATCCATTATAAATGAAGTTGTTAGTTTGTTTCCGCATTTCATTTCCAAATGTCCAAATATTGAGTACATATGAGTAAATTCAGAAAACCTTAAACTATTTTGACATAATTAACACAAACTACAGCTGTAAGGTATATATCAAAGAACTACAGACTTCATGACATTGTGTGCCACACAACTACAACATTCTCGGCATACAGCTTTTGCCAGAAGTTGTAGTTCTGCTAGAAAAGACAGTTGTAGCCCTATGCCAGGCATAGTGTTATGATAGTCGCAATCCAGTGCTATGTGTCCAAAATGCTGTAGTTCTATGTTACCTGTGTCAAAATAATTGTACATTTCTTAAATGTACCCATATTATAGCGCTGCCCGCGCGGAGGCGGCTCCTGCGGCCCCCCTCCGGCCCTCGCGGCGGCCGCGGGGCGGCGCTGGAGGCCGCCGCCGGCGAGCGGCTCCCGCGCTGGGTCCATGCGAAGTGGCGGATTCGGAGCTGACGAGAGGCGGTGGTGGTGGGAAACTGGGAATGGATCGATCGAAGTCGTCGACTCGTCGTCGTGGGTTTCTAGGCGGAGGCGATGCGGGGGTTTTGGGCTTGCCGTTCCGTTCCGTGGCCCGGCCGGCACGCCATTTTTTTTCTGCTGGATTTTCTGGGGAACGCGATGTGGGACCCAGCTAGCATAGGGAGTGACAATCGCAGCAGATTGGGCGCAGAGGTCCTCTGTCCGACCACCAGGTTGACGAGGTTGTTCCGGCTCGGTGGATGTTGGCTGGTGCTGATTTTCGTTGAGAATACTATTGGTTGATGGTTGATGTTAGTTTTTTTGAGAGAAAAACACTGCTGATCAGTGGCAAGCCAAGTTTTACAGGGAAAATAGAGCGTAGATATATGGTTTTCGCGCCAAAAAGTTTAATTTGTTTTTTATCATTGGTTTAGCATTGGAAACTTATTCATGAATTTTGTAAGAAAGCTTCGATACATATATGTTTTTTTATGTTTGGAATAGACGTCGTCCTAAAATAGATATATATATTAAAATAGATTACTATTTAAAAATATTTTTATTACACTAAATTATTATTTATTGTTGACTTTAAATTTGAGACATATAAGACTGTAAATGTATGGAGTAGAAATTATTAGGTTTTATCCATATATTTTGTAAAAATACTCCAAAACCAACATATGATGACCATCATGTGTATCTTCATGCATCTTTTTTGGTACGTGTGCCATATGTTGAATCATTACCTCACTCGGTAACAGTTCCACAATATGACCATAGGGGCGATAAGAATATGATCAAATTTCTTAGTTCAACAAACCAATTTCAAGTAAAAACTGTGCGATTTCATCATGTCTTAACGCGCCAAATCCGTGGTAATTTTCATCCATACCATCGCTTTATCAACGATATATTCGTTATTTCTACAGTTCTACAGTCGTCACAAGCCGTAGATCACAGATTCACAGTGTCACCGCTAGCACTTCCCAGCACAGTTTACTTGTTCTACTTCACCAAACCGTGTCGATCGGCCAAACCCACCACCGCACCGCACCATGATTTTGATTTTCCGGTTCGGGCCCGTCTCCACCTGCGCGTCCGTTCCGCCTCCACTGATCCCACTCCCCCACTCCTCCCTGCTCCTTTAACCCCCGCGCCGCGCCTCGCCGCGCCGGCGACTCGCCTCTCTCCACTGGTCCAACCCCCGAAGCACCCCACGCGCGGCTGCTCAAGCAATGGCGTCGTCGGCGTGGGGGCCGAGCCCGGCGCTGGTGACCGCGCTGGTGGCGCTGCTGGGGCTCGGCCTCGCCGCCTACATCGTGGGGCCGCAGCTCTACTGGCACGCCGCGGAGGCGCTCACGGCGGCCGGGGCGTGCCCGGCTTGCGACTGCAACTGCGACGCGCGCCCGCTCCTCGACCTCCCGGAAGGTCCGTTCCGGTGCCCCCTCTGCTGCCTCAGATCTTGGCGCTGCCGCTCTTTTAGATCCGATGCCATTTTCCTTCCGTGTGCTTTGTTTTGTTGTTATCTGCTCGGCTAGCAGAGCTTACGCAGTAGCGAGTTACTATCAGATTTCGCTATGCGCATGACACTGTATATGATTAGTGGATGATATGTTGGCAAGGCAACTGAAAGATGAACACGATGTGTAGATTCAGATATCTGTAGATTAGTAACTAGCGGGTATCTCTAGGTGTACAGATCTTTACTTTGTTTTTTGTTCCGCAAACGAAAATTGTTTTGCTTGCTCAAATTTCCAACCCACATGCATCAGATTGTCTATACATATTGGGCACGTGATGACTGAATGATTCCGTGGCTGATTGGACTATATTTCTTTCACCCAAAGTCCAAGGCAGTTTGTTGGACCTAAGTTTGTTGGCAGCTAGATGATTCAGCCGATGTTGTTTAGCAGCAGTTTTGTTAAAAAATAAGTGCATTACCACTACTAATGACACCCAAGCTGTATTGTTACGAACTTATTGTTTCCTGCCTGTTAATGTTTTTGAGTTAATCACTACTAAAACTAGAACCAACCTCTTATGGCCTTCATTGGCCGTGCTTTTGCAAATCGATTCAGTATCTCAAGTGTCAAATTGGCTATTACCCATATAAGAATTTGAATAAGAGGTCAAACACGCCTATTGAAATATTGACTTAGTCATGAACTTGGGAATCAGGACAAACTAGTAACTCTGATTTTCCATTCAAGTACGGAGCTTAGGAAGCTTCTGCTATTTTGTTTACTGTCTCCTCTGTTTAGTATCCGGTCATGTTATATATCACTGTCTTGCCAAATAATTTGATCTAGCAAGTGTTGTGTCCTTTGTTTCTCTCTGTTGTATGTGGATTTTGATGTTATGCTCAACTAAAATATCCAAGCAACATTGAGAGCAAGACATAAACACATGTCAATTTAGATCCTTACCCTTAAGCCATATTTAATTATCTTGTCAAGAAACATAGGAGCCTAGTTACACCTGTGGTTTTAATAGATAGGGCAAAGTGGAGTACCCTTGAACGCCTTATGATTTTAACCACATCCTTCAGTTTCCTTGTTAGTTGTTGCTATGCTTAACTGATACTGGCTCCTTTCCATGTTTCCAGACTGTGCCAAACAATTCAAAGGGGTTAAGAGTCGTGCGTCTGGTGAGGAAACAGAAAAGAGTTTCACAGAGCTGCTTATAGAAGAACTGAGGCAGAGAGAAGAGGAGGCAGCAGAAGCTCAGCAAGAGGCTGATGTAAAGTTGCTCGAGGCAAAAAAGTTAGCTTCACAGTATCAAAAGGAGGCTGACAAATGCAGCTCAGGTATGGATACTTGTGAAGAAGCTAGGGAGAAATCAGCAGAAGCATTGGTCAAACAAAAGAAACTGACTTCTCTGTGGGAGCAAAGAGCTCGTGAACTAGGATGGAAACCCGAGAATACCAAGGCACACCTAAAGTAGTAAATCAAATACAGTAGAGGATGGGTTGGATACACGTGTGTAGCAAAAGACATGTCATTGCAAATACAGCCCATAAAGAGCTTGAGATGCTAGAGGAAACAAATGTGTTTCTTGTTGGCAGGCTCATGGCTCGCGCTTCCTTGTCCATAGTAAATTTATATTCAGTTTGTACTTGAGTATACTTCTACTGCTGTTTGTGAGCACTATGTTAAAGTGGTCATAGGATGATACCAATCTGTGTTTGTGTCACGAAGGGTTCATTAGTTATTGTCTGGATGTTCTAAAAGAGGATCAATTATTGTTTGTGGATGATGAAATTGTCTGGATGTTCTAAAAAAGAGCGGTGATTTGAAATTCGTTGGTTGATAGGGTTGGGTTTAGCTGTGATTTGAAATTCTTACCATTTGTGAGAACTGGAAGTAGAGCCATTATGCTAGCTTGAGTGCAGAATGCAAATGGTGATGCTCAAATGATAACATCAGTCAAAAAATGATACTGAGATTTAGGCTCCGTTCAATCAAAATACGCCAATTCATGTGATGGAGTTGTTTCCCGTGGAATTCCTCCCGGAGCGGTAGATACCTTGCCATTGCCGTAACAAAGAAAATGAGATCAACATATCCATTAACATTTATGAGCATTAAAACACTCCTGCTACCCTCATTTTTATTACCATTTCAGTGCCTCCTAAAATTGCTCCTTTCCTTATTTTTTTTAAATGTTCCCTTCCCTTCCAACGAAGAAATGAGAGCCATATAGCCCATAGACCCCACTGATGTATCATTTCCGTTTCAAAAGGCCACGCATGCGGCGCAGTCGCGCAGGCGGAGAGCGAGACAGGGGGCCGGTCGGGCCGGGCCGTCCGCCCACTCTGCTGCGCTGACCCCGCCCTGCTTCTCTTCTTTTTCCTCGCCTCCGCGGCTCCGCCCCCTCCTCTCTGTCTCTCTCTCCCCCGTTTTAAATTTCAAATCCCTCCTACCCACCTGCTCCTCTCCTCTAAAACCTCGCGTCTGCCCCCTCTCCTCTCTCCAGCTGCCACGGGGCGCAGCGAGGCGCGGCTCCTCCTCGAAGCGGGCGGAATCCCGGCCGGGCGGCGGCGGCGGAGGAGGAGGAGGAGGAGGAGGAGCGGGGGATGATGGGGTGCCTGTTCGGCTGCTTCCGCGCGACCGGCGGCGACGGCGGCGAGGTGAAGGGCGGCGGCGACGGCGGTGGGCACCGCGTGCCTCCGTCCCTGGACCCGGCGGCGAGCCATAAGGTCGGTTTGCTGAGCCCACTGGTTTCCGCTCCCGTGATGTTCGTTGAAGTGGATATGAGGTCCGGATTTGCGAGTATGGGAACATGAGCCGCGGTCGCTTGACTCTGCCTATTTCTGTTGATGTTCGTCAGGATGCTGCCGGGAGGAGGACGAGGCCGCCGTCGAGGAACGCGCTCTCCGCCGTGTTCCAGCGAGAAGGTGCCCGATTTTTTCCCCCCTTCGATTTGTGGTTCCGTACTTCGTTCTCTTTTGCTCACTGTTGAGTTGGACGGTGGTGATTGCTTCTGATTTTATTTGTTTTCGGTGTTGCTGATTTCTGCTGTTGGATGAAGATGAGGGATCGAGGGCGGAGCAGACGGCGAGCTCGTGGGCCGACCAGAGCGATTGGAAGAAGGGGATGGATCAGGAGCTTGAGCCCCAGGTACGGCCAGTCTGAAAATCTGTCTCGACGTTGATTTACCCCCTTTATTGATTGTGATTATTATTTGTTTCTCAATGCGCTTGGTTATTAGTGCTGTAACTCATGGTTTCAGTTAGCTGAATCTACATGAGTCTAGGACCAGTATATACAGTAGGACATCATTTGGTTAAATATGGGTCTTGCTGCCTTGCCTTTCATTTTTTGCTTCAATTCGACAATTCCTCCTTATATGTGACATGTCCCTTCAATTTTTTTACATACATAATGCTTGTAGTGTTACTGAAATAGTGTGCACACCTGACATCCTAATTTTTTTTGGATGCTGCATGACTTTTCCTGAACATAAGTTGGCACAGCAATTGTAAGTTGATTCATCGTTCATTTGGTTTCAGGACAAGGCAACAGGCAATAGCACTTCTTTTTTAGAAAAAAAATATGGCTGTTGCTTGACGTGTGATATGTTAAGCAATAGCAGCTGCATAACAGTGAATTATATCAGTTGTCTTTTATTAGTTCACACACGTTCTTGGGTTCTTAGCTGCAGATTAATTTCTCACCATGATAACAGGCCATTATTCAAGAAAGCTGTGGTGCATTGCTGGAAACTACAAATGGAGTGCCCAAAACTGCGGATTCAGTTCATCAGAAGGAAACACATTCAGGGTGTCATCCTGCCGTATCTGATGATGTGAATTTCATGGAAGCACTGAAGGTTGAAAACTGTGGAACTCCTAGGTCTCATCAGAACTCCACTGTACCAGATGCAATGAGGTATGAAAATTTTATTTCTTTTGCTAATCTCTTTCAACATTGTAGAAAGTAATAGCTGTAACATTTTGGATGTTTGTACTTCATCATTGCAGCTCTTCAAAAACAAATGATGAGTTGCAGTCTTCAGCTACTTCTGTTGCAAATAATGTGGAAGAGTTGACAAACGAGAACAATACTGAAGCTCATGTGCAGGATGAAGAGCACGAAGCTTTAGATCCTGCCAAGGATTTTGAAGGATGTGGGGCATCAAAAGAAGATTTCTTACAGACTGAACAATCAGAGGAGGATCCAAATTCTGCAAAAAATGGCAATGTGGTCTCCATGGAAATTTCAATATCTGATGAATGTTCCCTTTTCCAGAGCTCTGAGGGTTCTATATCATCGTCTAATAAGATAAGAGACAGCACGAACACAGCATCTATGGAGAAGTCCCTGGAAACTGAGGCAACTATTCATACCACAAGAAAGAAGATACTGAAGAACAACGATTCAGAACTGGAGCTCCCAAGCTTATCCCATTGGTTGAAACCTCCAAATCCTAAGAAGCCTTTCAGAGATGAGGCCTTGACAAGTGACAGATCTCATTCAGCTAAGAGTTCGGATGATGACAGGCCTATTATTGGAATGGTTGCAGCACATTGGAAAGATAAAGAACCAGTAAACTTTACTCCTAAGTGGTTTGATGGAAATGGCATTCCCAATTCAACAAATAAGTACAAAGAAGTAAAATCTGCCTCTATTTCTCTTGCTTTGTACTAACACTCAAGTAAAAATAGAATTACCTAAATAATGTATTACATGGCAGGATCAAAAGGTGAGTTGGCATGCAACGCCATTTGAGGAGAGGCTTGAGAAGGCTTTATCTGAAGAGAAGTTGCTCTCTGAAAGGTTTTTATATTTCTTTGAGCTTTACATTACATATGTTTTTTATATTTCTTTGAACTTTGCGTTACATTTCATTATCATCAAATCACATGTAACACTGCCATAAGTTTTGTTGAAACCCTTAATTTTGTAGCCTTACCTTTTCTTTCCCCCTTTCAATGCTCCAACAGGAACTGCTCAAGTGGAAAGACATCTCAGTTTTTGGGAGTGGAAGGCGAGGAGAATGATACTGCTGAATCTAACCGTGTATATGCTGCTGCTTATGCATGAAAAGTTCTGTGATCCACGAGTTACAGAAGCTTTCAATGTTTCCTGCTGTCATGCTCCTTAATGATGGCATCTGCACAGCCCTCTGTCCTTCCGTAGGTAGCATCCGGATGTGATGTCTCAGTTGATAGCTTTGTTCTTAACTCAATGGTTTAATATAAATCAACATTGATATAGTTGCTGCCATGGTTCACAAGTATTGTTGGTAGCTTCTATTATTCTGCTTTGCTTGCGGTGGTATCTATTTTTCCTGGCTTCCTGCCTGATAGGGTGAACCCAGCAACCCTAGTTGTCTCATATAGCATGTTAACCCACATACAAGAACAAGCACCTGTTTCCGGTTTACCTTTGAAAAATTGCAAATAAAGTCTGATGAACTCATTAACCTGCCTGAAATTATTCTCTTGATTGTCGCCTATTCTCTTGATTGTCGCCTTCTTTGCACACTTGAAATTTACTTATCTGTCCTTGTCTGATTAATTGTTATGTAGTTCTGGTATGGACTGTTTCTGGTCTAACATAACTAGGTCATTTTATTATCTTTGCATTTTGAACATTGAACAAAAAGTGTATGGCTTCCTTGGTCAGAGAAGCCGCAAAATCGGGTTGTCTGTTTTCTTGATCATCCATACACAGTGATAAGAACACTTGTATACTATGATCCACGTGGTTAATTACCACAGGAAAAGTGCTTCATTTGGTAAATGTTTCCTTCATACTGTATTTGTTTACTGTTTGTTTGATTTGAAGATGGCTGTTTTGTCACCTAGGAAGACACTTCAGCTTCCAGAATGGTCTTTACACTCTTTTCTTACAAGTTCTCATATCAGTGACCTAAGGAAGACATCTTATTCAGATTAAAAATGTATATCGTGCCCCCTGTCATGCTTCAATCAGTGACCTAAGGAAGACATAGACATCTTATTCAGATTAGCTAGATTAAAAAAGTAAAACCGTGCCCCCTGTCATGCTTCAAGTGGTTAAAAAACATTGAACTACAATTGATTTGTTCCCCTTTCTAGGACGCTGGAAGGGTCAAAGTAGGGGGTCAGCACAAGAAAAGTTGAAAATGAGTTCCTGGCTTGTTTATGCCATTAAAATCATAGATGTTATATTTGTCCACTAATGCTGAACAAAATGATTCATGGTTGAGTGCTGATGCATAACCTGCGCAGCTTTGAGTGACTTGTGGGCATGAAATCAATCTCGGGACTGACAAAATGGATGTCTAGGGTGTCTGCATCTTAACAGCACTTATCTCTGAAAGTGACGAGTATGAAAAATAATACATGTAGGTTACTTGATGGGCGAAATGCTTGAGTTGTAGCCTTTCAATAGGACGCCCAAAATCGTAGCCAAGTTACAAACTGTCATTTAGGTTGTTCAGCTGAATCAATAACAGATGTTTATCAAGCATTAATCCTAGCTGAATAGGAGGTTTCACAAATGGCTGGTGGTACCAAAAAAAGAAAATAGATTCCTGGCTCAAACATATGATGTAAATATCTACTATATCTATCCAGTGCACACATAAATCACACATTGGTCACAAGCACATATGATGTAAATATCAGATCAGGAAAAGAAACGATTGCTACTCGTGTCTACTATATCTAGCCAGGGCACAGTAAATCGCATATTTTTTTCACAAGCACATAAGATGTAACATCAGATCAGGAAAAGAAACATAAGTATGGTTGGGAGCAGATTGCAGGCAAAGCCTAACTGACTAGCGGCCTCAGCTGAGTGGGCCCTGCATGTCAGTCTGACACCCTGGAGTTCCTGGTCGGCGAATTCTACTGCGTATCTAGTCTCTACTTTGGAGCCTGAACTCTGCAGACGAATTTAGGCACCTCCCTGTCGATCAAGCATACCTACAGTCGTAATATACTGTTGGATCATTGACCTCCATGAACCTTGCAATCTCATCCCAGTACCCATCCTTGCAGCAATCGTTCGTGCCGAGGCTCTGATCGTTCTGATGGAACGCAATGGTCATCGCCGACGAGCCCAGCTGCGGCTTCTGCTCTATTGCTGGCTCAGGTACGGAGTTGAGCCATCGTCCCTGCTGAAACTGCTGGCCGTGCACGCTCTCCCTGAAGAAGCTGCCGCTGCCGCCTCCATTCAGCATGTTGATCTGGCAGTTCATGTACTCGTCGCCGCCGTCGGACTCGAAGCTCCCCGTGTTCGAGCTCGAGTCGGCCGGCGGCAGGGCGTTGCCGGTGGCCATCGGCTGCCTCCACACCTGCTGCGGCTGCTGCCTCTGCTTGTAGGTGATGTTCCTCTTGAAGATCCTGCAGATGGTCCACACCTCCTGCATTTTCAGACACACGAGCACCATATCATGTGTCAGTGTTGACAGTGCTGCACTTCACGAGTTCACGCTCTCCACACGTGTGGGACTTGCCCTTTTCACACGCGTGAAAAATCAACACTGGTCTCCTGATTGCATTGTATGCATGGAAATGCAGTGTGAATTGGTGGACACAGAGTGTAAATGAACATGGAGCTTACAGCTTCTTGCATGCTCGGGGAGGCGTTGGTGGCGGCGGCGGCCGGCGGGAGGCGGAACTCGTGCATCATCCAATCGGTCTTGGTGCCCTTGCCAGCGCTGCCGCGGTAGTACACGAGTGACTTCTTGAGCCCGATGGACTCGCCGGAGTTGTTGGTGGCGGAGTAGATGGGGCGGTCGATGCCGGTGGCCTTCCAGAACCCGGAGCCGGTGACCCTGTTGGGCCTGATGCTGTTCCGGTACTTCCTTCCTCTCAGGCAGAAGAAGTACCATTCTTTCTCTTCACCAGCCGTGGTCGCCTCTGAAAATTATCAATTCGCAATTTCAATTGATTTACATATACACATAAGCTTTGACACAAATTAATTACTCTTGCACTCTAATCACTAACTATATGATGTTTTTTTTATTGCTAAGAATCTGAATTTGCGTGTCAAAAAAAAAAGAATCTGAATTTGAGATCATATACGAGAGGATGTGAAGAGATGCAAGGTACATGCATGGTAAGTAAACTAAGTGCAAGGATGGCTTAACTATGATTGCGCACACTTACTAGGGAGGTCCCATGGATCATGCTTGTAGATGTCCATCTCCTTGATGATCTCTATGCTGAGAGGCTTCCTGGCCACCTTCCGGCGGAGGTAGAACGTGACGAGCTCTTCGTCGGTCGGGTGGAACCGGAACCCTGGGAGCACCACGTCGTCTTCCTCATCGTCTCCGGCGGCGATCAGCGCTTCTCCGTCCCTCTTCACCTTGTCCATACTTACCACTTCCCTTGCAAACTCCTTGGCAACCATGACCTCTGTGTATACTTAATTTTCTCTAGGAATTTTATCTATGTTCGATGCTTCTATAGATGTATGGTTCTTGATGCAGTCTTCTAGATAACTCAAGGGGATGAGGAATTAGTAGGGGTTCACACTTCCATGGCTTATAAAGGGAGTCGACATGGTCACAAAGGGGGTGTCATTTATTTTGGTCCAAGCCACTGTGTTTGAATTCGCTTACTTACTATCCTGACGAATCTTGAGAAATAACAACTACTGACACTTTATGTTCTATAGTCTCTGTTACTTTTCACCACTAGGTTGTGGAGTTTTTCCCTTATGAAAGATGGCTGATTGTGGTTTGTGTGCGAAAGCTACCTGCGATTTGGCGTAGCCATGCAGCACTAGTTCGTGCCACGTCCAAGTCACACCGTGGAAGGTTGCTGAGAAATCAAAAGGAGCTGAGCTCATAGTTTGACTCGGTCCTGCTGAAGGGAAAGAAATATTTGCAAATTACAACACAAAAGGACTTTGTGTTTTATATAACGAGATTTTTTGCTTACAAATGGATGGGATTGATTAGTAGTACGGATTTAAGGACGGATCGGGAAAACCACAACAACATTGTAGACTTGTAGTAAGTCATTTTGATACGATTATTAGAGAATCATTTTGGTGTAGAAAGTCATGGTTGAGACTAGATCACGATAACACGTAGGGTAGCACGCATGCATCTTCCAGAAGGTGCATATAACGGAAGGGGATTTACAGCAGGGAATACCTAGGGGATGATTTACTGCGCCGCGGCTCCAAATCGAATTTAGCAAGCAATTCTCCTAACTTCAGATAATGAGCATGCACTTCTCCCAAATTATATATTATGGATGAACTGATACTTCCATCAGGAGATGCTCGGTCCGCAAGAATTTCAGTAGATCAGAATTATGTGCTCCCTATTGATTTAATCAAAACCGGCCAGTGAGTATAGTTGAGCGGTAACCCGTGTTGATGTCCCAATCCAACCGGGTGAGTTTGTTATTTTTCTTTTCTTTTCGGTTCCTGTCTATGGCCTCCTAGGGTTGTAGTCTTGTATTTTTTCCGCTATATTAATAGAAACGCACTCGTCGAGTGTAGTTCGTTCAAAAAAACAAGACAACAAGCTTGATTTTTTTAATACAGAATTGACCCATAGGAATTTTCAGGCATTTCTGCATAAATCCACATACGTTACACAAGCTTTGATTAGGGTTACGTTGGAGGTAGCAATAGCAATCTAGAATACCTTACGCAGCCGACACGAGATATTCGTCAGGACGGGAGGGCTACGCAGGTGGTCCCTGCTAAAGGGGGCTCAGTTCTTCCATCGCCGCGGGGGATAAAAAAAAATGTGGCCCACTTGTCAGTAGCAAAACCCCCGCTTTGTCTTCGAAGGTCAAAGGAGATGAGCTCAAAGATTCAGGACGAGACAGAAGAGCAGCTGCACCGACGAATGTTACAACCTCACAACTATGGGCCTGTTTAGATGCAAAAAGTTCCTCCCAAATTCACTATGAAAAAAGAAGATTCCCCGTCACATCAAAATGTCATAACATACATGGAGTACTAAATGTAGATGAAATCAAAAACTAATTACACAGTTTTGTTGTACTCTACGAGACGAATATTTTGAGTCTAAGTAATAAATTTTTGGATAATTTTTTTCACATGCAAACGAAACGCTACAGTGCCCGGCTGACGCGCGTCAGACCTGCGCGTCAGCCGGCAGACCCGAACGGGTGCCCCAAGTTGGCATCTAAACACCGCCTATGAAAGCGACTGAGGGCTTGTTTAGTTCCCGATTTTGGAGGCCCAAATCGGGAGTGCATGTCACAGTCACAATAAATGCGCACTGTAGCGTTTCGTTTGTATGTGCGAAAAATTATTCAAAAATTGATTAATTAGGCTCAAAATGTTCGTCTCGCAGAGTACAACAAAACTGTGTAATTAGTTTTTAATTTCATCTACATTTAGTACTCCATGCATGTTATGATATTTTAATGTGATGGGAATCTTTCTTTTTACATAGTGAACTTGTAAGTTGCTTTTTGGTAAGTTTTAGGATCTAAACACGGCCTGAATTCCAAACAACAAGAACTCATCTTCTATGCGCTACACTGGACACGACAAGGTCAGCCGCTGCTCTGTATTGTCTGCTCCCAACTGTGGGCCCCACTGCCACGTATGCTATTCACGTTCTCCATGGCTTCTGTCAATGCACGTGCAGAAAGACTGTCAGCAGGCAGCCGCAGAAACCCTGGGTTTTCTTTTAATCCGCAGAAACCCTAGTTAGCTAGTCTCCTTGGAAGCTAACGGATGGACTAAGAACGTTAATACTCCTATATACCGGCTGATCTTTTATCAGCCGTTTCTTATAACTGATGATTCATCAATCAGGAGTCTGATCCATTCATTTGTTTCTGTTTTGTAGTACCCAAATGGAGTTGTGCATGTCAAAGCTGTTGAGAATGAAGTACTCAGATCACGTAAAGAGAAATCTTAGTAGATTCTTTTGACGTAAAACTTGGTATTATAATATTTCACATATTATCAAATTTTAATCACTTCATCAGGCCACTGATCACTGAACTCAATATTCAGAACTTTCATGTTACTATAGCTGGCCAGAAGTATAAGCAGAATTTTCATCCCTCCTGTGGTCACATTTTCCTGGCAGAATTTTCATCCCTTCTATGTTCACATTTTCCTTCATTAATTCCATGGAATGTCTGCTTCACTGCAATATTTCTATGTCCTTACTACAGTCACCTTTTCATCGTACGAGAGCAAATAAATTCTTAACACTTGGCAATAGCTTTACACGTCTCTTGCAAACATATGGCATCCAGAGTAAGAATTCTACAAAGACATGGATGGCTCCAATGGATTATCTCTTCCTTTTCATGTCATTGATTATAAAGTACTTCCTTAAGTCCTAAACCAATGTATATCTAAATGTGCCGTCAAACTTCCAAAGCCTACATTTTTTTTTTGTTTTGTACATGTGGTGGCATCATTAGATTCACCGTCAAAGTAATAATATGAAAAAGTAAGATTTCTTTCCTAGACAACATGTAAATTGACGAAAAGTATAGTAAGAGAGTGAAACATGAAGTTGAGCTGTTAAAAACAAAAAGGTACTAAATCTCCTTGACTTATATGCAAGCAGGCATGCTGTAAGCATCTCACTAGCCGACGGATGCATGATACTATCCATTTGCTTCTTGGAATGGGCAACCCTTTTTTTAAGACAAACGGGCAGCCCGTTGGGAACTTGGAATCTTTACCGTTCCCATGAACACTAGCTCTGCTATATGGCTCCATGGCTTGATGTCCCTATCGGCATATGCTACTACATTGCTACTAGTACCAGCACTGTCTCAAGCCTTTCTTCACCGAACAGGCCATTCAGCTTTCTGTTTTCAGAAGCCCCATCCCCTTTGAAACTTTCGAGAAAATATGGTACCTGGCTGAGACTTTGAACGGCTCGCTAGTCAACAGAAGGACATTATGCTCTTCATCCAAAGAGAAAGTTGGCACAGGAGAAAAGGAAGATACATTGTGTCATTAATTTTTGAGTAACAGAAGTCTATTGTTTTAAGTCTACGATTTATGTAGTGCAGTACACTTGTACTTGTTTCTAACAATTGTCAAACGCCATTTTATTTATTTTATTATGTATATGCTGTTGTGAATTATCATACGACGAAGAGATGAAAAATAAACTCCAAAAACAAATGAAACAATGATTGCCCAATTCGTGCTTTACCAAGAACAAATGAATTAAGTTTAAACTCGCTGGCCACTCCCACTTGAGATTTTCTTAAGGTAAGTAGAAATGTGATATTCCTTAGCCATGTTTGCAGAAAATGATGGATGTCTGAAAATTTTTCAATGTTTGTATTCTCTGTAGCAAGTTGCAACTCTGCCCTGGCTGCTAAATGCATCCTTAGGACCTAAGTTAACTTAACTGCTCCCTATGACCATATTCCTTAGTTGTCTATCCAACAAGGTCTGTAGTTGTACATTTCTCTGAAAGGAATGCCATTACAACCGACAAACATATTAGAGATGGACTCAAGGTGGGAAAAAGGCAGTTTTGAAGTAATTTTCATTTCCTTTTACCAAGTATTAGGAACTTTTGGACCATGTGGAAGTTTTGGAGTTTTCAAGGGCGGATCGCAAACTTAACTCAAGTGACCCAAATGGTTTAAGAAATTCTTGTTGGCACGTTGATTATTATCCACCACTATGCCTTCAAGTGTTTGGTGAACTTTGAAATTTATAAGCGAATGATTTAGTGATAAGATTTGTCATCACAAAATGACAAATACATGAAGAAATTTAATCCTTGGTTGTCGGACAAATATTCAAACGCCATCCTGATAGTAGAAACACCAAGTAACTATATCTGTCGATTCTTTTTTGTGTTGCTGTTAGACATGACAAATATTCTACTACTTATGGAATTCTATGCTGCCTGTTTTTTCAGAAAGATCAACCTATATTGTTTGAACTCTGAGCTAAAGGTACCCAACACTACAGTAGGGCACTATACTTTAAAACCTTTCTGCCCAACCAACATATAACAAACAAGCTCAAAAGCATACCCAAAATCCTAAACACAGATGGTAACAAGTGTCGACTTTTTTATATATAATTCCTGGGAGATGAATGGTAGTCTGCACAACAGCACTCTTGACTTCGCATATTGGATGCTTCGCAACAGAGGACACAGATAACATTGTCCAGATGAACATTGACAAGTGCTACTGACTAGACTTGGAATGGTTCAAACATGCATTGATCATGCTTGCTTCTAGGTTCTAGCAAACCGCAAGACTAGGTCATAAGAAACAAATGCTACAAAGACAACACCAACAGCATAAGTAACATCTGAACTTAATCGTGTACAGGAAAATAAAACTTTTGCCACAGTTTGATATGAAAGTCAAGCAGCCACTATTCATCCAACCATCACATTCGTAGCACAGAGGAAGAAGCATCTATTCATAGTTAAGAGAAAAATTATTCCTTTCAAGTTGGCCTGTACCTTTCAATTATCTGTACTTCTTGCAGCAACATAGCCTAGTGACCGCATTACTCTATTGACTGTTTTTAGGTCAGCTTTAGCTCAGTTTTGAATATGATGGTATCACGTTGTACATGAATGTTCTGTATCCTTATTTGTCGCAAGGCTGCGCAAGTGCGCAACCATCCCAAGTAGAGTGTCTGGAAGAAATGTAGTCCAAGAGGAAGGACCACTTTGTTGGCATTTTTCCTGCTGGCCCAGGGGTAGATGGTTTCACTAGGTGCTGCAATTGCAGCTGACCTTCAAATTGTTCCACCCTTGACTGGAAGTAGCAAGAGTTGAATGCTTGCACCATAAGACCTTGTGTTGTCAATTTTGGACTTCCAGGAAAAGATGATTTTATAATGATAGTTTCACAAACATAATGAAGGGGTTGAATGAGTCACTTTCTGCTTTTCCAGGTTCATTCACGGCGATGTTAGTGAACAGACTTAAGGTAAACTTTTTTTTGTGAAGTATGGCTGCTGCTACTATACTAAGTTGATAGCAACTATGGCAAACTGTCATGTGTGGGGCCAGGATGACGAGATACAGTCAGTGACTTCACAAAAAAAGGCATTATCTCCTTTATCAAATACATATAATTCAAACTTTTAAATACTACTACCTCCGTTACATATTACTATTTATTGTTGGCTTTTTGCTTAACGTTTGACCATTCGTCTTATTTAAATATTATTCATTTTGTTTGTGACTTACTTCTTCCTCACATATACTTTAAATATGACTTATTTTTCGTATATATATTTTTTAAAATAAGATGAATGGCTAAAAGTTGTGGAGAAAAATCAACAACAAATAGTAATTTAGAACGGAGAGAGTAGTTCTCAAATGTTTGTCATTCTAAGATTTCACAGACTAACTTGTAATCTCAATTCAACAAAAGTTTATAAAAGAACTGCACCTGTTGAGATTTGACAGTCTGGAAAGTTATAAATGAGTTGGAAGGTTAGAGTTGACAGCGTGCGGTCTTTCAAGATTTTTTCATATTCCAGAATGAACCTACTGCAGCCAATTAATACAAGTAGAAGCTCTTCGACAACGAATGCCTAACAGAAGCTTCGACACCACAACAACGTCAATGATTCATTCAAAGTTGAATTGGAAGCTCTGCATTCATTCGGGGGACCTTCTGTTCCTTCAGCCTCCAGGGACCGACCTATGTTCAAGAGTTTAATGCAGTGCTATTCTATTCTGGAAGAATGATCTCTCAACAAATAAGATCAGCTATAATCCAAAGCGGTTGGCACATATTATGTGAAATTCTATTCATACACTTTCAAATGCTTACTAGCAGCCTAGACACGTGCCCACATGCCATGAATTTTGTAGTCTAATGCCTATCAATTAATCAAGATATGTCCTCACTGATGACAGCATGGATACAGAACTAATGTTCTGTAGAAGTAGCAATGCCAATTGCCACAACTATGTATCAGAGGTTCAATAAACAAAGGCGTGATACTAGGCAAGAATTGGAGGATCGGGAAACACGTTACTCTTTTCAATCAGCTCAAACAATAATTTATGATCCAGATCTAGACGATAAGTTACTTCAATTCCGTAACATGTATCCTCAAATCAGATCTATGATACAATCAGCACAGAATTGTTTACAAAGGTGAGAAATGTGCTGCTCTCATTCCCTTCAAAGAAGTTACAGCCTCATCTTGATCACCACAAAATGGGCACCATTTTCATTTGTATCAACTAAAAGACGGAAGACCCAGACTTCCCGTTTCCCATTAGTATGTCTTTTGCCTCAATTATCTTTGAGGCGACGTAATGACTGCCACCAGCATCAGGGTGGTTAGCTACCATGACCCTCTTGTGAGCCTCCTTGATCTTGTCCACTGTAGCACGTTCTCTGAAACAACCAGGAAAGGATATAGATAATTATCGGCAACAATAGCAAACTGAAGTAGTTATCTCTTTTTTTTATCAACATAAATTACTGAAGACCAATTCACTTGACAAGCGCAGGTATTGAAGAAAAGGATCACCTTACGCCAAGGATCAATGCAGCCTCTCTTCTATTCATTTCCCCCTGAAATCCACCGGGGTAGAACCAGCGCACTCGTGGCATTGCTGCCCGGGTTCGGAAGGTTTGCCATGCTCTAATCATGTATCTTCCACTCATCGCAGCAGCAGCCACTGACAACCCAGCAATCAGGGGAGTTGCCTGTTAGCATCAGATAACATCCCAGCAAAAGGTCAGATGACAACACAAAGTTCAGAGTTCAATGATGAATTGACGGTTAACAAAGTTGTGCAGAGTTGGGCTGTTGGAGAGACTCTTGAGAGTAAAATAAATGAGCGATTGGCACTAGGAATGAACATAATCAAGCCCCTAAGGCCTAACGCTAAAACTGTGGTTCAGCTCTGCTTCCCGAAGTCTCAGTCTGACAGAGAAATATGAGGCACCCTGCTACTACCTTCAGACACCACGAACAATATCTGAATCTGAATACAATTGCACAATTGTGTGCCAACACGCTGGTGATTTCTTCCAGTTCCACATTAACAGAAAATTGAGCAGACCATAATGTAAAATCCCATCATTGTCGCCGAACCAATTAATTCGGTCCAACCACACAGACCCCAATCCCAATCTACCACGCCTATCCTGAGCTATCATTACTTAAGGACCAGACTACCGTTGTGCTAGCACAGTATTTGAGAGAGACTAGCATCTATCGGAATAACAGCAGGGGCAACAAGACACGCCGGTCTAGTACCTCGGATCGCGATGCGGGTACTCCGACCGTAGATACACATGCCACGCTGGTAGAATCGAACAACCGCAAAATCGAAATCGTAACGACGCTACGAGGACGGCGAAGAGCAGTGAGAGCGTCGTACCATGTCGAGCTCGAGGGATCGAGCCGCGGGTCGGCCCGTGTCCGGCTCCAGCTCGAGGACGGGCGGAGCGAGCGACCAACGGGTGGTTTCGATGCCGCCGGGGTGCGGGGAAGGCAGGCCGCAAGGAGCCAACAACAGGGAAGCGGCGGCGCGCGGTGGACGGACTGGTCTGCGGCCCTGCGGGCGGGCGGAGGCGGCGGTAGATAAAGCGGCGCGCGTTCTTGCGCGGCAAGAAAGGGGAGGAGTGGAGGCCGAGGCGGGTCCCAGCTGCGAGTTGGGATCGGTCTCGGGGTTCTTCTTGGGGAGGAAGAAGAGGAGGAGGAGAAGAAGAACAAGTTGAGGAGCGGGCCCAGCTACGATTCGAAGGGGAATTTGGCTTCCTGTGGGCGGCCGTGCCGCCGCGTTTTGGCGTGGAGTCTCTCGATCATTCCGGAGAGAACACGGGCTTGGGTTGTGCCGGCTTCCGGATTTCGCACGTCGGCGCGGCCCAACTGTTTTTTTCTTTGAAGAAGATGGCGAGGCCCAATTCGGGAAACTGTGTGGGCTAGCCGACCCCAATACGTGCTTTGGTTGGGTTTTCCCGCTAAAAACCGTGTAGGTGAGAGCTTTTTTTTTTTGCGACCAGTGACTTGTGAGAGCTGTTGCTTGGATTTTACCCCAAGTTGTCCGGTTGCCTGATTTCTCTTATGAATTAGATCAATTAAGGATAAACAATTGTGCTCTTTCATGACACTTTCTTAATAAGCTTTTATCTTTCTATTTTTTTGATGAAACACAAGATGATACATGATTAATCCGCTTTGTAACATAATGCAAAAATGCTATATCTGCATTCAGTAATTCGGAAGGGTTTCATATCTTGGAGCAATGACGTGAAATTTTTACAACAAAATCCACGACAGTTGCTTAAGCAGTGACAAGTGAGTAGTGACAACTGGTACTTGCTTAAGCTTTTCTCCTATTTTCTTTGATGAAGCTCATGAATATGTATGATTAATCCGCTATGTGTCATAATAAAGCAAAAAATGTATATCGTGCGTAGCCCCTTCCGTCCGGTAGATCCCATTGGTCCACTGCGCCGCGTGCCGCTGCCTCAAAGTCAGAAGAGATTGAACCCAAACCTCAGTTTTGTCAGCCTTGAGAAATCATCAACAACACTACAGCTAACTAATTTCACAGAACAAATGATTGACCCTATCTAACCCCTCCCGTCTTCTCCGGCTCTGAGCTCTGTGTCCTGCGCTCTATATTGATTTTGCCTCAGTAAACTTGGTTCAACAAGAAGGGCTACTTATATCCAACTTGCCAACTTGGGTTGGACAAGCTCGAACCCTGCCATCCAAAA
Organism: Echinochloa crus-galli; assembly: GCA_900205405.1. Taxonomy (NCBI): domain Eukaryota; kingdom Viridiplantae; phylum Streptophyta; class Magnoliopsida; order Poales; family Poaceae; genus Echinochloa; species Echinochloa crus-galli. The sequence goes on along the minus strand of OAMR01000099.1, from coordinate 632,679 downwards.
GACACTGAGTGGCAAGCTGCTGCCACTCCTTTGCCCAGATCCACATCCATCGAAGGCTTGTTCAGTTACTCCAATCCCCAGCGGGGGTCAAATTAAATAGAGACTGGATAGGGAAGGGATTAACGTTAACCAAACAAACCCTGAACTAGAGTCATCCCACCACTCAACAGCTCCAAGCCTCCAAGTGCTTGAGACAGCTAATAGATTGAATTGAATGCTTTTTGCAGTCACCACAAGTTATCTAAAAAGATTATGCATAGTAGCTGATGATTGTTTTGGCCATAACTGAGCATGAAAAATCATTCACTATATGTGCCAAAAATCAAATTTGAATAATTAACGACAGCAAAACTACTGTATGTGCTAGACTAGCATAGCACGCACAAATTTGATAAATGCAGAACATTTTTTTTAGCGGAACTACGGCAGGCAATTTGCCTACCTGAACATTGTATTAATATGCAAAGCTTGGGGCATACAAGGATTTGTGAGGTGAGGGGTAGAAAGAGATAGACAGGCAGCTCGCTATCCTATTACATGCAACAGATGATCACTCCACGCCCGCAGTCTGATGGCGTTGTCCCAGTTCCTCGCACGACAGGACCAAAGGTGGATGTCAGCTGCCACATTCCGAACTACGGCCCGTGCCATAATGATTTTGTTATCAAACACTTTTGCCATAAATGCAGAACATCTTGACCATCCATTTAAATTTAAGAGCTGCAGTTGCCCACAGAACGAAGTACATGAAAAGTGCATGTTCACTAACATGCTAGGGACATGCTTGAGCTTGACAAATTCAGTAATGTTTCATGCGCTGAAGAAAAGGTACCAGATCTATCTCATGCAAGAACGCCCGTGCTGTCCATCTCTTAATGGGATCAGGGTCACTGCACCTCCAGAGCACTACAGCCTTCTTAGTCCCAAGATTGAGCTGAACGAGCCCAACGCACTCCATCCAGAAGAGCACCGTGCCACTCCTCTCCCCAAACACGTCAAACCGGATTGGCTGGTACGAATCCAGAACGGTGGCGAGCTGGCTGTCGATCTCCCGTCTTCGGATCACCACCTGCCGACTCCAGCTGCTTGACCCCTCTTCGGGTAGTAGTGTCCACAATGATATCACAAGTTTCTCCGCGATAATGGTGGTACTCTTTTTTTGAAAATAAACATCTAACTACTCTAGGGACACTAGTTTATGACCCGGCGCTTAATCTGATCCATCCATCACCCTCACGTCCCCCGCGTCGCCCTCCGCGTAGGGGCGACTCCCCTTCAACTTTGCCTAAAATTTTCTTTGTCGCAAATGAAAATAAATCTCCACCCTACATAGCTCCATTGTTTTTTGTCTTTTGGTGTACATGCATAAATGATATATAAATATGTAGTAATATTGGTTGTTGAAATTGGCCTATAAAGTTTTTGATTTGAGGTTTTCGACGTTTTTGTTTCCGATATACCGATTGTTCCGTTATCGCTGTCGTTTCCGAACTCTGACGTTTCTGTTTCTTCGTTTCCGTTTTCGTTTCCGAGTAAAAAAATATGGTTAGGAAATGATAATAAAAATTTTCGATCGTTTCCGACCGATTTCATCCCTAGCTGGTACGCATCCAGAACGGTGGCGAGCTGCCTGTCAATCTCCCGTCTTCGGATCACCACCTGCCGACTCCAGCTGCTTGGCCCCTCTTCGGGTAGCAGTGTCCACAATGATATCACAAGTTTCTCCGCGATAATGGTGGTACTCTTTTTTTGAAAATAAACATCTAACTACTCTAGGGACACTAGTTTATGACCCGGCGCTTAATCTGATCCATCCATCACCCTCACGTCCCCCGCGTCGCCCTCCGCGTAGGGGCGACTCGGGCGGAGCCCCTTCCCCCGGCTGCCGCCCCCCTCTCCTCCCCTCCTCCCCACCTCGCCGCTGCCGGAGGGGCGATGCCGGAAGTCCGGCCGGCCTCCGGGATGGCGGCGGCGGGGGCATCCTCTCCTTCCTTCCTTGTTCTTCGGCGGGCGCGGACGCCATGGACCGGAGGAAGCCGCCGGCGACCACTCACGACGACAGCAGTGCGCTCGGCCCTCCGGGTGGCGGTGTTGTCGACGGTGGCCGGAGTGCGTCTTTTCATGCGGTGGCGGCGTCCTGTGGCTGTGCGAAGATACTGGTGTCCTTCTGGTGAGGGCGACCGTGGTGACAGTGGTGGCGGCAATTAGGAGAAATCCTTGTCTGGCATGGTGCTGGACCGGTGGCGGTGAAGTGTCTGTGACACACACCTTGTTGAAGGCGCTACTGAAGTTGTCGGTTAGACCGTCCCCTATTGCGACCGTGGTTCATCAAAAACTGGGTGAAAATCTAGCCTGGTCTCTCCAGGCCGGCGGCGGCAGTGCAGGCGCGTCGTCGAAGTTTTCGGTCGCCAAGGCTGGGCAGTTCTCCCGTGTGGACACTATGTTCGGTATTCAGCACAGGGCGGAGGAGGCATTGGATGGCGTAACAGTTCGGATGGTAGTTGGCAGTTTCTGCGCCAAGTCTTCGTGCTGTTATCTTCGAAGAAGCATCAATGGTGGTTGATGTCCAGCGTTTTCAGTTCTTTGTAAGGTCTGTAAACGTGTTATAGCGATCTTGGTGGTCGCGTAGGACTACTAGAGCCCCATGATAGGATGTAATATCTTTATGTTTTTGTTTGGCCGTAGCCGTTTTGGTCGAGGCCGGGTAATATATTATCCATTATTAAAAAACTAGGCTTAGCCTCTTCCCTTCGGCTGTGGCAGCCAGGATGAGACTTTGGGCACGGCTGATTGCTCCACTGGAACTTCTTCCTATGCTTGCAAGGCACTCTTCTGGTGGGTTGGTCAATGTGGCCTGTTCTGGTTTGGTGTGGAGGGTGAAGATAACCAGGCTGAAGCTGCGAAACTCTGAGTCTGACGAGGTGATGCAGAGCCAATGAGCACTGCGCCCAATGACAGCAGGGGCAAGAGGCATCACCTTCATAAACTGCTGAGCGCCCTGGGGCCAGGGGATGTTCCGGACAACACTCCACTTGGCTTCATGTGAAGAGATGGTGTGGATTTCCAGGTGACGGTCATGGTAAGGATAGCGCTGGTACATGACAAGGAGCTCGAGGGAGCGGCCGCCATCGTCGATAGATAGCAAGGCGGGTGGGAACATGTTTGTGGTATCTTCACCGAAACACCCATCCATGGTAGGAAGGGAGACCACATGGCCGGTGACGGTGTTGTATATTTGCAGGTCAAGCACTGGGTGTATCTGATTCCCGCAGAGAACGAGGAGACCGTTGCGGGAGGACACGGACTTGAACGACCCCAGGAGATCGGCGAGGCGGAGGCGCCTGCTCGATGGCAGGACGACGACGGCGTCGCTGTCACGGAGCCTGTAGGAGACCGCGACGAGGAGGGCCGGGTCGAAGCCGCCGGTGGCCGCGGCGCGGAGCTCTAGCCGGCGGCGGAAGCCCGGATCGAGGATGGCGCGGCGCAGGGGCTTGGAGGCCGCGGCGCAGCGGACGACGGTCGCGGGGTCTTCCGTGCGCGCGACGATCTCGAGCAGGAGATCGGCGTTCAGGGGCGGTGGCTGCCGCGGCCGCGCCTCCGCCGTCGCGCCGCCTGCGCCGGTGGTGACGTCGTCGAGCGCGCGCCTGGCGGACATCTGCATGCGAGGTGGGGGTGACTCGGAGATCCCAGATCCGGTGATTCATGAAGGGATTCGGCATGGCGGCTTGCTTACCTCGTGGCTCCAAAGGTCCTGCTCTCTCCTCCCGGGCGGCGCGCGCCTCTTCCTGCTGATGCTTCCCGCCGGCACCGACGCATCGGCCTCCCCGGCGCTACAGCTGCGACCTCCATGACTGCGCGGCTGCTCCATCTCCATCTGCGTTCGATGCGACACGCACCGCGCGAAGGGGGCACTGGGAGGAGAGTCTGTAGGGGCGAGGGTTTGGGGAAGGAAGGAAAGGAAAGGTATGGAAAGGAAAACAATGCCGGGAATTTTGCGATCTTGCCGCCCGCGCGCACCGCGGAAGGAGGCGAGGAGTGGCCGGGAAGCGGGCTCGGCTCGTCTAGTTGGGTCAGGCCGTCAGGGCCGCTATGGAAATCGTTCTCGGGCTCCCTGGTGCTTCGAACTGGGCTGGTGTGAACATGGGTGTTACGGAAACAATGTGCATAAACCAGTTGGGGCTGCGTTACTCCGCCGGCGACAGCATCCACATCGATATCACCGCCGTCTCCGCGAAGACCGCGTCCGCTGTGGCGGCCACGGTCTCCGTGACGACCACGCCCAGCCTGCCGTCGGCGGTGGCGGCTGTTGGGGTTATTTTTAGCGTCAAGGTAATTCTCTGTGTAATTTGGAAAGGTCGTGCGCCATCTCCAAAAACAAACAAGGTCAGCAGCGTCGGCGCGCCTGAGAAAAGGCTCTTCGAATTTGGCCAAAAAAAAGGCGCCAAGACTGAAGAAAGGTTGCGCCAAATGAAAAGGTGGCGCAGGGCCACAGCGAAGCAAGGCTAAATTAACAGGTACCTGAGAGAAGATAAGCCACGGTAGGAGCTTGTGGTGAACAGGTGCCATGCCAAAAGAAATGGACCTTTAGGGAAAGGTAGCGCTAAAGGAAAGGTGGTTCGCAACAAACAGCTACGCGGTCGGACGCGTTCGGAGGAGGTCCGCACTCGAAGACAAGGTGCAGAGCCCGGACGTGCCCAGAGGAGGTCCGTGCTCGAAGACAAGGTGCAAGGGACGAACACGCTCAGAGAAGGTCCGGACCCAACGACAAGGTGCTCGTCCCGGAAATCGACACGACAAGCTTGGCGTTAGCGGACGCGAGCACGTTTAGAGGAGGTCTCCGGTGACGTAGTCAATTTGAGTTTGTACTATGGTGTAAAATTCCATCGATATCCCGGACCATTGTCTAATAGGACCAGACGTGCGTGAAGCAGGTAGGGGGTATCGAGTGTAAAATGAAGGTCGTATCGCCACTATAAAAAGCGACCCATGTACACAATTTGAGGACAATGAAAAAATAGCAAAAATTCTCTATTCTTCACCTGTTTGGTGTTTACTAATTAGACACCAACAGCGGCCAGCGCGCAGCTCCTCATCAAGCAGCCCGGCGGCGGCACGATCGCCGTGGCCTGCGGCCGCGCCGCGGCGTCGTCGTCGGCGCCGCCGCCGCCGACGGAGAGTAAGGCGGGCCGGAAGACGCCGCCGTTGCCCTACTTCTTGCCTTCGCCGTCGTCGACGCAGAGGAGGAGGGTGACATGGCCGTTGAATTGAAGGTGTTGTGGACGAGCACCGAGTCCCCGTCGTCGTGCGGCCGGAGGACGACCAGGCCGTCGCGCGTGGACACGGGCTCGAACGACCGGAGGAGGCTGCCGTCGAAGTGGAGGTGCGGGTGCGCGGCGCCGGACGGCGGGACGATGCAGTCGCCGTCGCCGCGGGTGCGCGCGGGACGCGTAGGAGACGCCGACGAGGAGGGCGGGGCCGAAGCCGGCGAGGGGGTCGAGGCCGCCGGGGTGGCCCGGATCCTGCATGGTGGCGTCGGCGGAGGTGCTTGGAAGCGGCGGCGGTGCGCGAAGACGGTCAGACTCTTGTAGATGCAAGTCGGCGCGCGGGCGACACGACACGGCTGCCGGATTGTGTTAGGCTTTAGGCCCTCTGTTTATTTGATGATCGCGTTCGTGCATGGCGCAAGCAGAAGGTGGATTCCTTATTTCTGCGGGGCTCGTGTCGTGAACCAGCCTGACTCGTTGCGACATGGGCAAATCTGCAGGGCCTTTCCATATTGACAAATGGAATCGAGGCGTGTTGTTCCATGCACCGAAATTAAAGGACATCGGTGTCCATGCAGGGAAGGGGAGTGACATGGCCGTTGAAGGCGTTGTGAACGCGAACCTCACGGCGAACGACCGCAGGAGGCCGGCGTCGAAGTGGAGGTGCAGGTGCGGGTGCGCGCCGGATGGCGGGACGATGCCGTCGCCGCTGCTGGATATGTGATCGCGGGACGCGTAGGATCGGAGGCGCCGAGGAGGAGGGCGGGGTCGAAGCCGCCGCTGGCCCCGTCGCGGAGGCTAAGGCGGCGGCTGAAGCCCGGGTCGCGCATGGCCCGTCGGAGGTGCTTGGATGACGACGATCGCGACGTCGTCCGCCGTGCGCGCGACGATATCTCGAGCTGGAGATCTAATGGAAGCGGCGGCGGCGGCGTCTCCATCGTCGGCCAGACTGCGGTAGAGAAGCAAGCCGGCGCGCGGGCAACACGGCTGGAGGTGAGATATACGTGTTCGAATTTGGAGGTCATGCCCCGGCCCGTCTGATCGCGTATATACGGAGTAGTATCAATCGTGCATGGTGCATTGGCGCGTGCAGATTTCTGCGGACTCGTGCATGGTGCATTGGCACGGTCCAAGCTGTTCGAGAGGGCCGCCGCTGAGGGAGTGCTGGAACAGACTGGCCATCAAGCAAACCCCCAAGGCGTACTCATAAAGATCTCCAACGAAGCAAAGCTCTGGATCACGGCTGGAGCTAAGCTATGTCACGCCTGTATCGGTATCGGATACGGATACGCCGATACGATACGGTTTTTTTAAATTAATCTGATACGGCGATACGTTTGGAATTTAAATTTAATATATAAAATAAGTCTCAAATAAATCATAAAACATGTCTTAGATAGACGAATTTAAACTATAAAACAAGTCTTAAATAGGTGAATTGAGCGTCCTTGTAAATAAGCAACCACCACGACAGCATCTAGTCTCCAACTCTATATTCCTGCACTGGATTTACTTCTCCCTCTTCAAATTCTTCCATATCTCCAAAAGTCACAGCTTGTAGCTCAGGTTCATCAATCTAAACATATAGTCTGGACAAGTACGAGAGAAGTAGGACCTTAGAAGTTAGAACCACTCATGTTGCACACAGAAAGCTAGCTCGCCGGAGTTCCGTCGCTGTCGGCGCCGCCGGCCGCCGGAGTTCGTCGCTGAGGCAAGGCGTTGGCTAGGAGGAGGCGAAGCGATCGGGCGATACGAATGGAAAGCGACGTTCGGCACAGCAAAGTTCAAGTATATAATCGTGGAGGTGGGCCGCTTGGGTTGCGTTGGGCCGTATCCATGCGAGTCCAGCTGTATCGGTGAGTATTAGTGTTCTTCTTTTTGCGTTTAATCTCTCAATACGTCGTAGGACGTCCGCACGCCGTACCGCTGCCGTATGCGTCCGCGATACATCCGCGATACGCGAAACGGCGCTCGACTGCCGTATCGGCGTGGCGTAGGAGCTAAGGACCTTGGTTGTCTATGTCGCGAGTAGTCCCGTGGCTGCGTCCCGGCTTGGTTGTCTTTTCTTTTTGCGCAACTTGTGCGCGTTGTTGAGCCGTTCTTACGGCACTTTGTAAACTTTTCCCTTCTTTATTTCAATGATATGCAGAGCTCCTGCGTATTCGAGAAAAAGCGCCGAACCCAAATTTGCGAAATAGTTTTTTGAAAGAGCAGTATGCTCCCTGACAATCACAAGATCGTCGATGAGGTCCTGACGATGAGCTGGCCAAGTGTCCCAAGTTTTACTGCGATACCAGGACATGAGTGAGAAGATCAGTGGGGGTCTTTTGTTTGTTTGGTAGCTGTTCATTCTTTCTTGTTGATCATTTTGTAATTGCCAGAGGGGCACACAGCACACGACACTGGAAGTCTCTTTGGTGGGTAAGGGTTTTGGTGTTAATTCTTTCTTGCTGATCACTTTGTGATTGCTTGTGGGGCATGCACCTCATGTGCCATGACTGAATTGTTCAGTGTTTAGAACCATTCACTACTGAAAGTTCAGAAGCTCATCTTTATTTTCTTAAAAAAACGTAGTTATCTTTTTTTCACACATGGAACTAATAACTAAATTTGAAGATGAAAATTTGCACACATAGGGGCATAGGGCAGAAGAGATGTACTACTACATTAATTCAAAGTATCGGTCCATAGAACACAATCTATCAATTCTCATTGAGAGCTCCATTTATACAACATGTACGTCTTACTTAACATCTATTACTTTTTTTTTGTAAGACTCTTGTGGTCTATAGTATATTGCAGATTCTGTCAGCGATCAGTAACCAGTGACTTCCTGCGTCTATTGGTTTCAACATCATGTTCGTTTGGATTATCAGCCACCAGCTAGCAGTATTTTTCTCTCAGCAAAAACCAGCAAGCTACCAATCAACCAGCAGTATTTTTCTCTCAGCAAAAACCAGCACCAGCCACCAGCCCACCAGCCAACCGAACAGGGCCAGTGTCCGGCCGAGCTCCGTGGCAAGATCGTGTCCGCGTACTGTAGTCGACAACGGTTCAGAGGAGCTCGTGATCGAGATCGAACTCGGTCGAAAGCGACACGAAACTGGTTGCCAGAGCCCCTGACGATCTCGTCCAAGTGCCGCCTAGGGATATCTCTGTGGAAGCATGGTGGAATGAAGCTTTTCATGGACTAAACATGACTATCAGGCGCAAGAAGGCGGCGGTGATGCTTTACACGGCTTGGAATCTATGGAAGGAACGCAACCGCTGAATTTTCGATGGAGTGACCGCCTCGCCTCATGTGATCCTGTCCCTGATCAAGGATGAGTTGTCGCTGCGTGTTGTTGCCTGTGGGCAGGGAGAGTCCCCGTTTGTTTGATTATGTTAGCCCCACCTTTGAGTCATGTGTTCAACCTTTTATGTAATAACGACCTTTGTAAAACTCGTATTCTTCTCCTTTTTAAATGAGTAGGCAGTGCTCCTGCCAGTAGTTCGAAAAAAAAAGAAAGCGACACGAACAATTTTAGTTCGGCAAATTCTTCCAGTTCCAGCACGCGTACCAAAAACAGACACCGGAATTCATGGCATATTTGCGCCACGGCATCAGAGCGATGTTCGTGAGGAAATTTCAAAACAGCCTTTCACAACGGTACCCGAGAGAGATTTTACTATGCTTCTCTTTTTTGGAATGCCAAGGAGAGCTGCGCATCTTTCGAGAGTTTTATGTGCAATCTTTGGAGGTATGATTCACATTATTAGCAATTTAAGCTGCTCTATCACGAGGTAGCTGTCTAGAGTACTTGTTTTCGTTTTGTTTTCTTTGCACTATGTTTGCGCAATTTAAGGATGCACTATGTTGGAGCCCATACACCAGCAGCGGGGCTTGAACGTAATCTTAGTAGGGGCCAGTGCTAAATAACAAGTGAATTAGCCTCTATTTGGATTCACTCTAACTAAAAAGCTAGCTAATTGATAGGGCTAAACTTTAGCCAGCTAAAACTTTAACAGCTAAAATATAGTTGGGTCTGTCTGGATCCATCAGGTAATTAAAATGATTGGACCAGCTAAAACATGTGTAAAGACGAAATTACCGCTTCTAAAATCGATGAACCTTCTTATGTCTTTTTAGCTTACAACTAAAGTTTAGCTGGGTTTTAGATGCCCTTATTTAGAGGCCTAACACTCTAACAGCTAGATTTTGTCTTATTTCTACTTTTAGTACACAAAATTAGTATTGGTTCAGTTTTTTCACACCATGCAGTGAACATTATCGGTACCTACCTGAAGCATGCTTGTTATTTTCCTGCTCTCCTCATCTCTCTCTGCAACAACTGCTTACATGTATAAGAGAGTTTAATATTTGATATGTGCGTTTGCAGTATTACTGATTCACCTTTTAGTGCTTGAGTTGCATCTGGGAGTCTGCTTGCATTTACATGGTGAGTTTCTGGTCATTTGTTTTACCTTTGTGAAATCCTACGTCTGAAATGTGATGTATTACAATTGTTGAGTTGTCTTAAAGTTATCATCAATTTTGGTGAATGAGTATATCGCGGTGTGTATTTGACCGATGGCATACCTACTACTCCCTCCGTTCCTAAATGTAGGTCGTTTGACTTTTTTGACCCCAAGTTTGACCGCTTCGTCTTATTCAAAAAATTTGTGAAAATATAGTCAAATTTAAGATATTTTTATAGATTATATTAAAGCAAGTCATCATAAAAAATATGATAATTTGTACAAAATTTTGAATAAGACGAAACGGTCAAACTTAAGGTTAAAAAAGTCAAACGACCTACATCCAGGAACGGAGGGAGTAGCTGTTAGATAGTGTCTCATTTCTGCCATTAGTACAGAAACAGTCATGTGGCTTAAGTTTGTTCACGCCATGCAGTGAACACTATCACTACTTACCTGAAACACTCCTCTCTTCAGCTCTCTGCAACAACTGCTTACATTTATAACAGAATTCAGTGGTTGATATGAGTGTTTGTAGTACTACTGATTCATTTTCAGTGCTTGAATTGCATCTGAACTCTCTTGCATTTGCATTGATAAGAGTTCCAACACTCTAGCAGAAACAGGATTTTAAAAGGTAGTGCATTTTTATGTAGAATGTTAACAAAGCAAATTGGTCCTCCAGTCCTCCTTTCGGAGATACGTGCTGGGAATAGCCCTAGTGGCTAGTGGGGTTATCTAACCAAGGGTACAAAAATATTGCTTTGAGGTATAGCTTCAAAGGACAGGTCTGCGCCACGGTGGAACACTTTTTTTATTTTGAAAAGCTGCAGAACACAATTCTGTTCAACATGTTCGCTTGGCTTATCGGCTGTTCGCTTGGCTTATCGGCAGCCAACCAGTAGTAGCCAATCAGCAATATTTTCTCTCAGCATAAATCAGTACCAGCCAGCATTATTTTTTCTCTCAGCACAAATCTGCACCAGCTAGCAGCCAACCGAACGGATCGGGCTCAAACTTAGGCCTTGTTTAGATACCAAATTCACCTCCCAAATTTACTATGCAAAAGGAAGATTCCCCATCACATCAAAATGTCATAACATGCATGGAGTACTAAATGTATATGAAATCATAAACTAATTGCACAGTTTTGTTGTACTCTGCGAGACGAACATTTTGAGCCTAATTAATCAATTTTTGGATAATTTTTCACAAATACAAACGAAATACTACAGTAGCACAATGATTACGAAGTGACGTCTTACTCCCAAATTCAACACCCCAATTCTAACATCTAAACAAGGCCTTAAAATAAGGCAGAGAGAAGATGCCCGCATGTCTTCATTGGGTTATGAGAACTGTACTAGCAGTTTAGACGCACTTCGGTACTTAATGTAATTATACTGGGACTAAAGCAAGCACTAGCAATACAGGAGAGAGTTCACAATGTACATTACAGTATCTTGCACCAATTCATTAAAAATGTAGGCACATGAAAATTTACCATCTTTTACTCGCAACCACATGGATTTTTCTGCGAATTCGGATCTATCAGCTTTTACACCCCCTCCGTTTTAGAATATATTCCCGCCAGTCATCAAAAGATTTGTTCAGTCCCAACGTTATCTTTTGATGACCGGAGGGAGCATTGGACAACATAACGTCACCAATAGTCAAACTTTGAGCATCTGTTCTTGTAGTAGAACTGATATGTCAGCAGGCTATACACCAATCAGAAGCAAATGATATATATCCATGCATGTGGAAGTGCAGAAGTCATACCCTTCTACTCCGTATTTGAGAACTGAACTAGGAGTACTCGTCCGGATGTAGGACTACAATAAAGATACTCTAGTTCCAATTCCAGATGCACTATCAACTTCCTGGGTCCTGGTCATGTATACTACTGTACCGAACATGCTTTGTAGCGAAGGTTGATTAACTCGAAAAAAAAAAAGCATGTGCCCAATCATGAAGCAATACATCGATATGAGAATAAAGCATTTTCATCAACAGAAAAGGTTGATTAACTAGAAATGAGCAATTCATTGGACCCGCACCATTCTGAACTAGAAATGGGCATAACAGAAGATTTCCAGTGCATGCAGTTATGGGAACAAGAACAATACTGGACTGCTCAATCCTTAAACATCTGTTAATATGAGGCAAGGTTTACATATTTTCCTAAAGGACTATTTAGCTGACAATATCTATTGATCACTAGAATTGTTGACAACATAAGTTTTTGGTAGATCTAGGATCAGTTGCAACATCTAAGGATTGTTACAGGATTCAGTCAACAATAGCACCTGAGAACTAGAACTTAGGTATACCCTATCGACTTCCATGTCATTACTAGCAAAGCAAACTTTTAACAGAAAAAGGTAAAAAGAAAAAGTAGGACCGAACGAGTATCAACATTCTCTGTCATTGACACTCCCAGTTCTTTTAATCTCCTTATATCAACCAGCCTTTCTAGTGAGAGCATATGCGTCCATAGTTCCCTCTTATAATCTAAGTTATACACATCTAATAGCTTGTTCATGAATCCATCGGTTATGGCAAAAGGTGCGTCTGGAATGATGTAATTTACCCATTTCACAGCATGGGTGATTAATTGATTATCCCGCTGTATTACCAAAAAAAAGAAACATTAGAAAGTTACTCCAAACATATAGGAATCAGGGAGCAATATATTTGATACTCAATGACTAGCAGCAGAAGCTTGACAGCACAGAAATGTATAATTTCCATACAGCTAGATTACACGTAAAGGAATAACATAGTAGGATTTGATATAAAATATTGCTGAACATTAACAAGAGTATTTGCATATGCAAAAAGTGCAAAACCAAGTAACCTACTTAGTCTATTTAAAGAGTCATCATAAATACTTGTGCCCACCCCTTACTCAATATCAGGGTCAACCAATACTGACTACCACAAAGAACAAAACATTTGTAGTGTTCCCGTTTGGGCAGATTGGGTTCAAGAAATTTTGTGAATCTAGTAGGCATGGAAGCATTTTTGGATTCTGAAATGTTGCTACACGGTAACTCAGGCAGCAACAATACTAGTTTTCCAACCAGTGAAATTCCCAAAAAGAACAAAGCATTTATAGTGTTCCCATTTTGAGCAGATTGGGGACAAGTGGATTGGTTCAAGAAAATTTTGTGAATATAGTAGGTATGGAAGCATTTTTTGGATTCTGGGAAAGTTTTTTGAAAGATTTCTGGGAAAGTTGCTACACAGTAACTCTTAGGAGACAGCAATAATCAATACTAGTTTTCCAACCAGTGTGAAATTCCCAAAAAGAACATAACTGATGACTCAGCGGAAATGAGCAGGTGGTCCCGAGGGCAAAGCATTAAGAGTGACACTAGCCTTTGAGCTTTCAAGCACAAATTATTACAACTTTTTCCGCTAAGAGATGCATGGTCAAAATTCAAGGCAGAAATTGTGTGCTTTATTTTTCATTACCTGGTCATGAACTCGCAGTTGAAAATCATAGCTGATCAATTTGTGTCTCCAGCTTCTTTTTCTTTAGACACTGAACTGCAGCTGCAACAAACAAGTCTGTTTCACATATATAGCCTGTTTCCTTAGTGCCCATTTGGTAATACTTTACACCACAAAGACAATCTTACCTTTCTTGGAATCCACAAGCAACATTGGGTGTTGCTGTCACAGGAAAAGATTCCCTTTTCTCCTCTTCCCCAGGGTTGACTGCCTGCTTGGGACTGCCAGCCCCACACCCTTCCTGCTGCTCCTCGGGCTGGCCTTCTGCACCAGTTGCAGAGGCACCAGCTGCTGCAGGCTCACTCATTGCAAGGCTACCACTGTAAATCTTGTTATCTGCAACCACAAACCATGAATTCGGAGTCACAAGCTCTGAACTATGGATTCAAAGCACCTCAAGAACTTCAGGGTCAAGGAGTGGACCTTGGACGATGACATCCTCCACACTGACGGCATTGCCATTCCCGTTGCCTTTGCCATCAGCTTGTCCCGGGGACATGGGTGAGCCAGCAGGGGGGCCAAGATGGTGACCCCTGCTCGTGAGGTCAAGGAGCTGCAGCCCCATGAACCGGCGCCCCTCCAGCTCGATGGCTTGCTGCAGCTCAGCTGCCTGCTGCTGTTCTTCCATCTTCCTCCTCAGATACGCCTCATGGTTAGCAATGTTGCCGTACATCATCCTTGGTCCTAAAGTTGCAAAATCAACATGTTAAACAACTGCAATCTGCAGCAAGGTTGCAGCTAGCGTGCATGCAGAGAACGGTTACTACTCACCAATCTGCGGCTGAGCCAGGTCGAAGGGATCCCTGGAATCGAGCAATCCGGTGGGCGACGTGCAGCCGGCGAAGTCACCATGGTGCGGGTGCTGCATCTTCCTGCAATCAAACAAAAAAGAAAGCAAAGCATAAAAACAAAGTTCACTTTAGGAACAGAAACTGTCAATGAAAACAAGCAATGCCGGCGGTGGCCGCCCCCCGCCGGCGACCAGCACTCGTACTCGTCGGGGTAGAACGCGTCGGCGCCGCCGTCGTACGCCGCCTGGTCGGCGGCGAACGGCGACTGGTGGTGTTCGCCCCCTCCCCCAGGGCTCGGGAGCCCCCAGGGAGCGCCGGTCTGGAGCGGGCCGAGCACGGGCGACGGCGGGGACGCGGGCTTGGCGGCAAGCTCGGCGCGGGCGCTGGCGACGACGGCGTGGAGCAGGTGCTCGGGGCCGAAGGCGAGGCGGATCAGGTCCTTGACGCTGTTGTCCTGGATGAGGAGCAGGCCCATGATCTTGGAGGCGTTGTCGGGGTCCAGCGCGCGCACCCGGTCGAACACCACCTTAGAGGCAGTCCAAACAAAGCAGACCCCAATAATGGCGGCGTGCCTGGTACCTGAAGTAGTTGGAGACGTCCTCCTCACTGAAGGTGGAGTCGGCCGGGAAGGTGAGGTAGATCTGCCGCGCGGCGGGGCTGGAGATGAGCTCGCCGCGGTCCATCCGAGGCGAGCGCACCGGGAACCTGTGCATGTCTTCGCCGCCGCCAAGCAGCATGGCCGCCGCCGCCGCAGCCGCCGCCCTGAAACAGCAAGCAAAATAAGCACACGAGAGCGAAACAAAAAAAAATGCAAACTTTGGTGGTAAAGACGGCACCTTTGGGGCTCGTTCTGCTGCTGGAGCAGGGAGTTGAGGCTGACGCCTTTGGGCGGCGACGGCGAGAAGGGGAACGCCGACGCCATGAGCTGCTGCGGCCGCGCGGCGGCGGCCAGGGCCTTGGCGCGCATCACGACCATCTCCCTCTCCGCCGCCGCCGCGTCGTCCTCAGGCAGGCCGTGGAGGAACCGGCAGGAGGAGCCGTTCTTGCAGAAGCCGCGGGCGAAGTACATGCAGGGCCTCCACGCGCCGGCCTCGTCGCCCAGCGAGAAGCTGCGACGGTGGCCGGCCCCCGCCGGCGACCAGCACTCGTACTCGTCGGGGTAGAACGCGTCGGCGCCGCCATCGTACGCCGGACATTCTCTGTCATTGACACTCCCAGTTCTTTTAATCTCCTTATATCAACCAGCCTTTCTATTGAGAGCATATGCGTCCATAGGTCCCTCTTATAATCTAAGTTATACACATCTAATAGCTTGTTCATGAATCCTTCGGTTATGGCAAAAGGTGCGTCTGGAATGATGTAATTTACCCATGGGGGAGGGAAAGGGGGGGAGGTGAAAAGCGGCGGATTACAGGGGAAGGGGAGCGGGGGCACGGTTGTAAAAAAGCCTTGCAGTGCGGCACGGTGAATTAAATAGCGGGTGCTGGTTGCCTACTTGCCTGGCTCGGGGTTGGAAACGCTGCGGACCAAAAAGTGGGCCGCTCGGTTCAGTTTCCCAGCTTTCCCTCCATCAATGTTTTGGGAAAATGTTGGTGGGGGATTTGAATCCGGCGGTTGTTTTTGCTTGCCTTGCCGTGACAGGGAGTCAACAAGGATCCAAGAAGAGACCCTGGTTTGATTTTAAACTTTGGATTGATTGGGGTCCCCGGACGATCGGATTTTGGTTCAAGTAGTTTGTACATTCAATTTGATTTTAATCTCCTTTTGAATATGTTTTGTTTGTAGTCGTGGCAAAGCTGGCTCTCGATGGCACGGTCCCGGGCCACTCGATTTCGTGGGCCTCGGGTGGAGATGGCTGCTTGGCTGCACCCAAGCTGCATCTAAACAGACTATTTAAATTATCTCAAGTTTTAAACATATGAATATGTGTAATAATATTGTTCATTTGTCAATAAAATCACTTTGAATGATTTTTTAAAATTTAAATAAATGGCGAGAAAAACAACTCATGGTGCTTCAGATTTTTTTTTGTATTTAGTAAGTATAATGGTTAGATGATGCTGTCTGTGGTTGGTATAAACAGCTATAGTCCAGCAATATACATTTTTTATGTGTAACTATTTGTTGGTGTGCACAATTACATGTTCCCTCCGCTCTAAAACGTAATGCATTTTTGGTTGTCCTAAATTAATTCAAACTAATTTATAAAAAATACAATAATGTTTACGATGTCAAAATAAGGATAATCCGGGTTCAAGTGGCTACCTCGGTGCCACTGACCTAACGAAGTTGTTCAGTGATTGCTCTATTTCACTGCAGGTGTGAGCAGCAACTGCATTCCTCCTACAGCGTCCTATATCATTAAAACCGGAGTACCAGTAGTATGCCACATAAGGCATCATGTTCCCTTTTCTCATCGGCAAGGCCATCATCTTGAATTGCAGCTTGTTACATAAGTACTCGCTTGTGTTGTGTACATCACATGCATGCTTGATCTCTCTGAGGCATCGCTCTCGCTGGATCCATCCATCAGTAGTTGCGAATGCAAGACTTTATCGTTGCACAGTAAATACATGCTTCGCTGTACAGTAAACTGTTACACCAGGGCAAGACCTCTGTAAAAACTTATAACTTGCATTAGCGAATAGTGCCACGTACTAACAAACACTGAAGCATGCCGCAAGCAAGCAGTGAGCGTGTCACTGGTGGCTGCTAGCGGCAGGTGCCTGCTTTCAGTCCCGGCGCCCGGGCTGTCTTGCAAGAAACAAAGTTGGCTTGTCCTTGGCTTGGACCATCTTGCCTCCATCGCCTCATGTTCTGGTCCGTTTGCTCATACGTTGGTGTATATGCGTAGGCTGAACCGCGTGCGTCACTGCACAGCCTTTCACAAAAGAAAAGAAAAACGCCTTCGGAAGATTACAAATTACAGGTTGCACCAGCAATGGCGGCGTATGTAGGTGAGATGAGACGAGACCAGATGTTGCGTGAGACGCTGCGTGCCAAGAGCTGATCGGTTTCGATCGAGACACGACAAGAAACGGCTGCGTGCATGCAGGGAAAAGGAGCCGCTTGATGAGGTCGATACTTGACTGCTTGAGAGAGATCGAGGGTGGTTGCATTGGGAGCGAATTTTCTTTTTTCGATTTGCAGAGTAGTACTAGTTTTATCCTCGTTTACGGAGTACTGTTCTAGTTTTATCCTCATTTACGGAGGCAGCTCTCTTACCTGCATGGGACATCGAACTATGCATCGACCTAATTTATTTTAAGAAGAAAAAACTGTGCATCTACTAGGATGATGAGCCTTTTGACGCTGCATGTTTGTCGGTTGAGTTTGAGTACCTGGTGCACTATCAGCAAGAGCGGAGTGTATTTCTCGACGCATATCACTGGATAAGAACCTTCCTCTGCGATTAACTTGATCACAGAAGCATGTGTGTTCAAATGAACTACTGGAGGAAGCAACCAGGCGACAAAACAGGAGTAGCCATTGTGGCGACAAAGGACAAGTTTCTTTTAAACAATCGATGATATATTTTCGGCTGGAGATCCTTTCCGTTATCAGACCACAATTATTATAAAACATACTCCAGCTATGATAAAACATACTCCAGCTACCTACAAAATTAGTCACATGTTTCAATAAATATACAGCCAAGACATGAAAAGCTCTGATAAATAATATTAAAGAAAACAGCTAAAAGGAAGAAATTCAAAATCTCAGCTTGCACCTGAACAATCATTACGTGGATCATCTAAGCTGTCATAGTTTGTGCTACAGTATATGCTAATGACCATGGGACGCGCTTTATACTGCTAGCAAATATTTTTTGGCGCACTTAAGTGAAATTCAAAATACTAGGGTTGGGCGGTCAGCGAAATTGCACAAGAGATTTTTAAAAGGACACCAAACGAAGACGTTGTTCTTGTTCAAGCGTTCAGCCATGCATCCGCCGCCTGGTCGGGAAAAAAAAAGGCACGCATCCGCCTCGTGTAGAGATTTTTTTTTAAAAGGGCAAAACTGCAAAAGGACGCTAGTGGAAAAAGAGACGCGGGCATGTATGTTATGGGTGGTAACGGATCATTGCCCGTTTTGTTCCTTCACAATTAAACTTGACCCTAATAAAATTTAGTTCAAAAACTAGTATTATTTTAGCCCTGCCCTAATCCGGCCCGATCCTTTACTTTACCACCTTCCTCTCCGGTCTCCACTTCCCTGGATTCCACACTGAACGTAGAAGTATGATGTATGCAAGACTTGTCGTACTTTGGTCTATCGTAGTCTTGCTGTTCCACTTATTTAATGGTCAACTACTCAGCTGGAGCTGGAATTAGCTTGGGAAGAAAGCTGACTGGACAAAGCCAGAAATGAGCTACTCAGCTGGATAATTCTAACCAGAGGATCAAATGTGCTCTTAGTTTAAAGCAAACACCCTACATTTTAAAATAAAGAGAGTAAATATTTATCTTTCATATACGCATGTATACTTGTTATATATAGTGGCACACATCATATATGTCTACTTGGAGTTAGTCTTTTTATATACCAAAAATAGTGGAAGGTGGTGAGCAATTTAGAAACCCATACAGGAGCATTTTTTGGGCATTCAATTGTTTTTATAATAAGAAATAGCGGTAAGTTAGATACGAATACTTCTAGGAAACAGTACTTGTACAATATGTATTTGCTTCATCCACGCCTTATTATAGGGGAACAAGAGTAAAGGTGGAACAGTGCCGGGCTTCTTAGCTTGGTTCATTCGTTCTTAACAGTAACATGGTTTTTCTACGCTTGTTCGTATGATAACCATCTAATTCTATCAACATAGTAGTTATAATAAAGAAGAATACCTGGTGTAAGTATTTGTGAATAAGAACTGATCTATTCGTCCTCATAAGTCTCCTTTTCAGTTTCTACGTAGACTGAAGAGATGATATCACGGCCAAAGTCGCCATGTTCGTTTGGCTGGTGGCCGGTGGGTGGCGCTGGTTTTTGCTGAGAGAAAAACACTGCTGGCTGGTTGGTGGCTGGTGGCTGGCGCTGGTTTTCGCTGAGAGAAAAACACTGTTGACTCGCTGGAAACAATCCAAACGAACAGGGCAGTGTCTATATTTTACTAATCTCATTGCTTCTTTCAAAATAATATAACCTTGTTACGATTTGTGGGTTCTTTTGGGCAGATTAAACCCTAAACCGTAAACATTGGAGGTGGCGTGCCAACTTATTAAGAAATTTGCATGAGAGCTGCAGTATTGGCTGTGTTTAGATCAAAAAGCAGATGGGAAAATTTGGCGAAAATATCACATCGGACACTGTAATATACTGTAGCACTTTTTGTTTGTTTGTGGTAATCTTTGTCTTATCATGACCTAACTAGGCTCAAAAGATTCGTCTCGTCGTGTACATCAAAACCAATGCGACCCTTTTTTTATTTACCCATGTTTAATGCTCCATGTATGAGGAGAGTGATTTGATGTGATACGTGAATATTAAAGTTTGGAGATTTAGGAAGTTTGTGGGAACTAAACACACCCATTATCTAAGAAGGTGAGCAAGCAAAGATAAAACTGCTTTTTTTAGGGCCTGTTTGGGAGAGCTCCGCTCCACGTTTTCTAGCTCCGCTCCAAAATCCTGTAGCCAAACACATCCAACTCCAGAAACTCCAGCTCCATAAAAAAAGTGGATCTAGAGGCCAACTCCAGGTTTTTTCTAGAGCTCCTCAAGGGGTGCTCCCGAAACTCCAGGTTTTTTCTGGAGCTTCATATTTTTCTGGAGTCGGAGAAGTGGAGCTGAAAAAGGTGAAGTTCCTGGAGCAGAGCTGCATTTTTTAGAGTGGGAGCTCTCCCGAACAAGCCCTTAGAGCAACTCCAGCAAGGATATGTAAATTGAGGCCTTCAAAACTAATTTGCAGGCATAAATCAAAAGTAGAGACCCTTTAAATTAGAGCCCAACTCCAGCAACAAATCAACCCAACCGTGGACCCCGTACGTGAGTCAACAAATCAACTCCAATCATGCACCTCCGCCTCGCCCGGCCGCCGCCGCCGACCTTGTCGAGGACGCCAGGAGCGGCCGCACCGAGCTCGCCGCGCTGGCCCGCCGCCGCGCCCTCCACTGGCCCGCCCGCCATCCGCCGCCCGACCCGCATCCATCTCCGGCTCCGGCTCCGCTCACCGAGGCCAGCGGCGCAGACGCGTGCAGGCGCACGGTGCACGCCGCCGCGCCGAGTGCTGGTGGAGCACGGCGCATCGGCGTGAGCACCGGCAGCCGCCGACGAGGTCGGGGAGCATCGGCGCACTCCCCATACCTGACCAACACGACCTCCACCGCCGCGGCGTCGACCCGCCACGCGCTCGCCGTGGAGCCCGTGAAGCCGTCGGCCTCCGCTCCGACGACCACTCCTCTTCGAGCCGAACGCGCCGTCCAACTGCGCGGAAGAAGGGCTGCGGCGGGACGCGCATCCCGGCCTCCATCGTGTCGGCGTACACGCAGACGGCGCTAGCTCTCTTTCCCCTCTCCCAATCCGTCGGCGCATGCTGCTCGTCTCTTCTTCTGCCCCTTTCTTTCTTCCACCGAAGCAAGCAGCTAGCTTCTTTCTCTCCCCCTCCAATTTTCCCTCACGGCACTACCCAACCATGGACAACAGCTTCCCTCAGATTTGCAGGGAACAGCAACTCACGCACACACCATGACTCATCAATTCCTCTCCTCTCTATCCAATTCCTCCAATACGAGATGCAAAGCAAATGAGAAGTTTGAGCTTTGCCTCTCTGCTCCGTTCCCCACCAAGAACACCAGTCACCAATCAATCCCCAACTCCACTTTGCTCTTGTCAAAATCGAACTGGAGGAACCGTTCATGGCGGCGCCGGGCTTCGATTTCTCGCAGACCAGAGCCGGGGAGTCCCCGGGGGCGTGCTTCTCGCCGTTGTTCGACATCTGCAGCACCACCACCACGACGGCGACTCCCCCTGCGCCGTCGGCGGGGACGACCCGGAGAGGAGGCCCGAGGCGCGCCGCGGATGCGCGGAGGCCTGGAGCAGGGAGACGCGGCGCCCGAGGCACGCCGCGGATGCGACGGATGCGCGGAGGCCTGAAGCAGGGAGACGCGCCGCGGATCCGACGAGGCCTGGAGCAGGGAGAGCGTGGGACCCACTGTTGGAGGGGGAATTGGAGGGCCTCTAGGAATAGAGGCTTGGAGTGGAGATTTGGAGGCCTATGCAAAATGCAGGTCCATATGAAGGTCCTGCTCCTTCGCAAAAAAATATGAAGGTCCTGCTGGAGTTGTTTTTTTCTCCAAGCCTCTAAATTTTAGAGTAGAGGCCCATATAGAGGTCCCGCTGGAGGTGCTCTTAGTGTAGGCAACTTACAACTGCTGCGTGTTAGTCCTTGGGTACTCGTAAGAAAATTGTGGTGGCCTGCAGCTGGAGCTGAGATGGGCGGCCTCGGCCTCTGCTCTTTTATCCGCCGTGGTGGGGCCGCGAGGGCGCGCGTGGGGACGCGGGTACACACACGGGCATGTCACTCGACCTCCAACATTATGCATGGTCGCCCGGCCCACGTAATAATAGCAGCTTAACCTGACTCCACATCACTGACAGGTGCGACCCACGACCCGAGAGGCCCATATGTACGTGAGTGTACCAGGGAGGGTCCGTCCGTGAGCCCGTCCGCGTGTGCTGCGGAGCCTGTGCCTTCTGGGTCTAGGGCCCGCGATCACATGGCAGCGCCCACTCCGCGGGCCCATGCCGGCCCCACCTCGGCGCAGCGTGCACACCCCTCCAGATTGACTGGGCCGGCGCGGCAAGCCTCGCATCCTCGTCCGAGACACACAGGTTGCGGTCACTGACAAATGGGCCTGCGCGGAGGTGTGGCCCACGCGGTCGCGAGAGTGGGAGGGGCCTTTTCTGTTGCTCTCGCTACGGTCTAAGATGGAGGTGGGCCACACTAGTCTAGTCGTCGATTGACAAGTGGGCCCCGCACGCCGATCGGGCTCCGAAAAGATTTTTAAAGAGAGAGGGAGAGAGGGGTAGTGGGCTCCGAGTTGGCAGGGACGGACGACAGGAGCTGTTGGTTCCTCCTGTTGGGGAGCAGAGCCAGAGCCTGTTGCCCTGTCTGCTCGTGCTCGAGCT
The DNA here is from genome assembly GCA_900205405.1 of Echinochloa crus-galli. Lineage (NCBI taxonomy): Eukaryota > Viridiplantae > Streptophyta > Magnoliopsida > Poales > Poaceae > Echinochloa > Echinochloa crus-galli. Next base: position 610,517 of record OAMR01000099.1, on the reverse strand, counting down.
CGACGATTCAAGCACCAACACCCCGTTGATACGAGCGTGCAAAGGGGCATGGCGCGATCTGCACTCAGCGCATCCCTTTCCCTTTTGAACAAGCCCTCTGATCGATTGCTGCTGGAATGAAATGAGCCACTTGTCAATCCGCATGTTTGCTAACACTGGCGATGAATGCGAAGTTCGGTGAAAGTGTCAGTCGGGCACTGTAGCGCACCGCGGCACTTTTCATTTATTTGTGGCAATCGTTGTTCTATCATGATCTAACTAGGCTCAGAAGATTCGTCTCGTCGTATACATCAAAACCATGTACTTAGTTTTTTTATTTACCCATGTTTAGTGTTCCATGCATGAGTAGAGAGATTTGATGTGATAGATGAATAGTGATGTTTGGAGACAGAATTTTTATCTTTTGAAGAGAATTGATAGTTTTGATAGCGGGGCTGTTTCTTAAAAAAAAAAGAAAGATAGCTGAAGGGCTGTTGATCGATTTTTGATTTTTTAATAAATTGCTCGATTTTTGTTGTTTCCCAGCTTCCATGTTTCTAGGTTTATCAGGTTCTAGCTCGGCAACGAAAATTCTTGACAACAACAACAAAAAAAAAACCCATACAATGAGTAAGACAACCAAAACGCAAAGATTTCTTGTCTAACCTGACAAAGCAACCTACGGCACGGCAAGGGTACCAAACGGACCCTAAGATGTGGTATAACTATATTTCAAACATGGCCTAAACATAATTTTCGTTTTTTCATTCAGATGCCAACGTCTGCAGTCAGTTTTGCACTATAGCTATACTCCTATAGCTTCTCAAGCTTAATATTTCAATTTCAGCATCTACCCTTTGCACTCAAGCTGCAATAGTTAGCTGGAATTGACGAGATTAGCAAATGATAATTGATTCTGTTTGGTGCACCAAACAATTTTAAACCCACAAGCTAGTGGTTGTGTGACATTTTAGTTTTGGATTGCAGTGTCTCATGCAGTCACGCTGCCCGGCCAGAGGCAACATCCTCTCGAATTGGTGACTGCTACGTCGCCCTCGATATTATTGGAAGAAGGTACAATCTCTACAAAAGAGTGGTTCGTGTCAAGACACTGGGGGGGTTGTCACTTTCAGTCTTCAGATGATAAAAAGTGGTATGTTCATATGATCCATGTAAAAGAATTTCGTATCGTATTGAGTTTTGTCAGAAATTGTTCAAGCTCCAACCTTTCTTCCCAACATGCTCAGGAGTCAGGATAGTAGGTGCCTCAAACACTTTATCATCTTTTTACATCTGTATTCTTCGCAAAAAAAAGTCGTATTGTACAAGTACAACTTTATTCGTTTGGGCCTTCCTGCAGGTGTGCTGTATGCCTGTATGCAGCCCTGAATGATAAACGGACTGCTCAACTGCTCAACTGCTAAACAATCCGCTGTCGCAAACTGTTTAGATGCTTAAAATGGGAGGCCAGTACGTAGTCAAAGGTGCGAGTATTGAAAGTCCCATGCAAATATGCAATCTTTGTCTGGACATGATGCTTATAATAATCATTCTTCAGTAATTGGTGTCCACCCATTCATGCAAGCCAGATTAGACCAGGACATTCTTATCCTAATTTAGGTAATCAAGATGTAACCCCCACAATGTGTTGTCGTTGCCAAAAGCACAAAAGTAATGTGAACTGGGGCTGAATTATATCATGAGAAGGTATGATTAAGCTGTCCTTGTTCCTATATATGATATCTGGCTAATGATTGATATTAGATGCCAGGGTCATCTCTTGGCCTGCTGTGGCTATCAGGTCCCATCAGGTTTGCTGGCCGGTATATATTGCTCACAATACAGAAGTCATATGCTCTTTGTAGCTGCCTTTTATCATTACAGAACAGCAAACTAGGGAACAATCATAGAAAGAGGATCCAGCGAATTCAATATTAACAAAAGTTTTGCTTATGAACAGCTCGCCATGCTTCAGATAATGCGTGCTCCGGGTGCTTCATCTGAAGTTCTGAACATGATGGCTCTCGGCGCCCCGCCATCTCGTCTTGAGGGTAGTCGAGTGTGTCATGATAACTGCTTGGAGACAGGAAGATTAGGCTGGATGCAATCAGAAAAGAAAGGCCGCACAGTCAGCTTAGCCTACTGAATAAAGAGGAGGAATGATGCAGTAGCAATCAACTGCTTTCCCTGAAAAAGGTCAAGTTGAGCATGGACAGCTCTTCTGATCTTTTTTTCCCCTTTCTGGTGCAGATGGGCGCAGACAAGAGATAACGTATAGGAGGACTGCCACTTTAGGCATACTAAAAATTCTGCAAAGAGAGTGGTAGAGTTAAGTAATAGGCGTCAAATTCTGAACTTGTGGTAGACGCCGTCTGAGTACTTAACTGAAACTCTGAAAGGGTGGCTGCTGCATTGAGCTTGAGCAGGAAAACCGAGTGCAGTTTGGGTCGCTGGGTGTACTGGTGTAGCAGCATACCATACCCAAGCACAATCATGATAGTCAGGGAAAGTGGCGTGAGATTCTTGCAACTGCGGATGTTACACGTGCATGCAATGCAAATGATCATAGGCACATCAAGAGTTAGTTCCTTCCTGGGGAATTGGGAGCACGAGGATGAAGAAGATGGCGCAGATTTGCGAGCCCAAGAAGAATGATGGCGTCGTGTGGGACTTGGGAGTGAACTGGGATCGGGAAATCAGCTGATCCTGAATCCTGATGGCCGGAGCACGCGTCCTGCACTGCAGAGAGGGAAGGGCACCAAGTTGCAATTGTTAGCAAATAATGCGAAACAAGATCGAACACGAGACACGGTTTAACGTGGAAAAACCCATACAAAAAAACCACGGAAGACAATCACTATTGAGGAGAGTTTACAAGTAGGGATGATACATGGCTTATCTGTCTTGCCTTGTCTTGTCTTACCCTACCGTCTACATTGGCTTACATATATATAGGCGGCTCACACACCCATGCTTGGTTGCGTTACCAAGGTGGGACTAAACTGTGCACTTCTGATAGAAACCACACCATGATGGGCCTCCGCTTCGCTCCGGCCCAAGCCTGGCCTATATCGTAGATGTGAATTTGGAACATATCCAACAAACTCCATCTTGAGACAAATTCCTCTTGTAGACGAATAATAAATCTCCATATTCAAATCTTGAATACCAATGTCCATCGGACAAATAAGATCACTTGAGTATTCTCCCAACACTTGAGCAAATAACCAATAGGTTCAAACACACACACCTATCAACAAAGTAGACGAACAATCTGGGCCTTCAACAAATTCATAATCCCAGCAAAAGTCTGAGTCTGTGCAACTGGCCTCGGAAAAATAAATGGCAATAATGCCATTCAAACACTGTTTAGATGTAGGCATAAATGTGCAACCAACGGAGTATAAACCTCTGCAATAGACCCCTGCACTAGTGCAGTTATGAGTGGACGTCTCCACCTTGAATAATAAATGTACTTAATGCTGGCCAGTACAAAACATTGTAGTATCTATGCAGTAACTTTGAACTAGATCCCTCAATACGAGCAAAGACAGCAATAAACGTACTGCTCCCGCAATACAAAACACTGTAGTATCTAGTCAAACAAAACTTCCTCTGTTGTACTTGAATCCTCCATCTCAAACTCAATTCAGAGCAAAATCTTCACTTTCAATTAACCAACTCCATAGGAGTAAAAGAAAACCACTAGGCTGACATGAACGATGTTGTTGAAACATCAAGATGACTCAAAGTGATCCGATAATAATCCCAACATCTCCTCAAAATCTCAATATGCTCAGTAGTGGAATTCATATATCATAGAAGCCATATGAAAAAAATAACCAGAAGAATATAATCTGCAGTAAATAATCTAGAAACGTTACTGTGTAACTCTAGCAATAACCTGCAGCCTGGTACACTTCGTGTGTACATACAGCGAGCAACTCTGGAAACCTTCTGGTAGATCTTCACGGTGGCCGTAATACGGAAATCGATTCCGTCTTGGATTCGTCGATGAATTTGATCCGACTGGCGGCGCGACGAAGAAAACTGAGACCCTAATATTTTTTTTATCTCGTGCCTAGCTCTGATACCACTTATTAGCAAATAATGCGAAACAAGATCGAACACGAGACACGATTTAACGTGGAAAAACCCATACGGGAAAAAACCACGGAAGACAATCACTATTGAGGAGAGTTTACAAGTAGGTATGATACATGTCTTATCTGTCTTGCCTTGTCTTGTCTTACCCTACCGTCTACATAGGCTTACATATATATAGGCGGCTCACACACCCATGCTTGGTTGCGTTACTAAGGTGGGACTAAACTGTGCACTTCTGATAGAAACCATAGCATGATGGGCCTCCGCTTCGCTCCGGCCCAAGCCTGGCCTATATCGTAGATGTGAATTTGGAACATATCCAACAGCAGTTGGTGGCTGTCCGATTTCAGATGTCCATGCTGCATATCGATGACGATGATGTCCGGTGAGGCTTCTAAACAACACTCGATTGAATTTCGTTTCAGTCTTTCTTTTGTCCAATATATAAATGCTCCGAGAGTTTGAGATAATGTCTCCATATAATAAAAAAAAAGAACCTGTAAAGGAACTCTGAATGAATGTAGAATGTGGAAGGGATCACTCATACCCATCAGTTTTCGTTGAATTCGCGGTCACGGAATCAATAGGTCGATGTATCAGGTTTCTCTTTGCTGGGAAGCACATAAAACACAGCTGTGCAATATATCTTTTGTATTTGATTTGTCTCTCATGAGAAGCCAAAACATGGTCGTGTGCTTTAATTGGCATGAAGGTTTCTAGATCCATTTGAAGGGTGGAGGCACTTCTGAATGACCAGACAAAACTTTATAGGTTGAGTGGTTGACGATGAAAATAATTGAGACCCACAAGTAGAACTTCAACTATCTGTTGTGTTTTCATTCAGACCTAAAGAGAATGATACTCTGAACCTGCATGTACTGACCAAAGGCAATTTCTGATAGAGGTGTTTGAAACATCAAATGTAGGTGACTTAGCGGATTCACTTGTGTGAGATTTAAATATGGCTTTGTAGTAAAGAAATACAGCTACGGAAAGTGATGAATTGGGGGTTCCTTGCTACACTGATCTTGTCAGAATGGAATGTCCTGACATCTCCAGAGATTGCTTCTGCAAAACCTTTATATGTATCTAGCAGCTTAAGTATATTCCTCCACTAAAATGAGCCTTTTCTTCCACAAAAAAAAGAACATTTGGGCTAACATGCATGCTATATGGCCCGAATATATGCGCGCTCACAGAGCACTGGCCGAAGTAAAAATAGAATGGATGGGTGCGCCGGGGAAGAAAAGAGAAAACAATTAAGATGAGCTATCTGCTGCTAAGCCAAAGATAAAAAGATCATGCCAAGATCTTGTATAACCAATGTTTAGTCTTATCCTTGGGGGTCTGTTTTTTGGGTGTAATTAGGTCTTGGTGTGAGTGTGTGAGTTGTTGTGTGGGTGTGAGTCTCTGTATGACTCTTCTTCTTCTATTCAATATAATGATGCGCAGCTCTCCTGCGTGTTCGAGAAAAAACCCAATGTTTAGTCTTTACCCTTTCTAGGCACACAAGATAATAGCTTAACTTCTCTCTTCTCCCTCAATAAAAAGTCAGAAATCTCTGACATTGTCAATCTAGTGACAAGATGAGCCCATGGGTAAATTATTAATGTCTGAAACTATAGCAGTATTAGTGATAAGAGGAGCTAAAGGACAGTACAACGAAAGCAAGGGAGGCTGGCATGGCAGCTGGCTGTGTACACTAGCTTAGCAGACTGCACAAAGCAGTAAAAGGAGAGGTGTGCAAGCAGATCAACCCCCCTTCACAAGCCAAGAACCAGCCAAAAATCCAGATAAGCTTGGCAGAAGCACACAGTGCCAAATCCTGATTCATCTCTCTTTTTTCCTCACTCTCTAGAACTTGCAGTCTCTTTAAGCTAAAGCATCACAAAACATCTAATGGTTGTCTAGAATTTACAATGTCTGAATATTAAAAATACAAGCGCAGCTTAACTACATGGACATTGTTCAGGCAGACATGACTGTGAAAATTAATCAGCATGAGAAAACTGACAAGTTGCTGAGATGTCACTTGTGCTACAAACTGAGGAAATGAGTTCGTATTCGGATAATGATCATTGTTATTAAGGCATCTGATAAACAAAGCTCTAACTGGTTAAATTTGAAACGTAGAACTTGTGCCTGGTGCATCTAGTTGCAATAACGATGTAGGATCCTTTATGATTTCCACAAAAAAAAAGGACGATGGTAAAAATTGCTGCAGGCTGCAATTAATGAGTTCACCGTAACTAGCATACAGGGTGTAGTTCTGATTTGGGGAACATGTCATTGATGCCAACACTGATGGCCTGTACTGTATTAGAACAATTTCACTTCCCAGGATGGAGTTACAATTGGAAGGCTGGAACTGGCCTGATGTTGCATTTCTGCAATTTTACTTTCCAGGATTTCTGAACAATGTCCATATTATTAACCATCTCGTATTTCTTAACAAACGACATCGTAATTCTTAACAAACGACAATTGTGATTCAGAGTAGGCCAGGAAAGAGCTATACTCAAACTTTAGAACATCCAACAAGACAAGCAGATTGTGATCTCAGTGGAGACTAGGCCATGGATATCAGCAAGAACACTTCCAGACAGGGCATTTAACATGATGTTTTGTCCCTAGTATTTTTTTCTTCTTTCCATGGACAGCTTTGAGCCCATACACTACCCACTGTGAAGGTATAACTTAACTAAGCAACCGAGTGGTTTAGTTATATATAGGCCATGAAATGCAGTCTAAAAACAGCATAAGATGGAGGAAATTAAACAATGTGTTTAGCGAGTGTCATCTCCTCTGAAATCCTGGATTCACTACAAAATGAAAGCTACTAAAATGCTCATTCCATAGGACTTTCAAATATCCAATTTTTATATGCTGTCCTTAAATGGAGCCCCAGGTAATCAGTAAACTTATTGCTTCAAGAAGCACACCTGATAACTTGAAAGCTAATTAATTAACATTAGGATTGTTATATTTAAGTAAAAAAGGTGCAACTAAAAAAATTCATGCGTTGACTGTTGAACAACACTCAGTCTTCTAAAATACTAGCTTGGAAGCTTTCAAGATTTTTAATCTGGGTGGTAACTGGTAAACATCCACATGACCACATTCATTCTAAGGAAGTTGAATCCATGCTCATAAATAATTCAGCAGGTGCCAGGAAGTAAAAATTGCACACCCAGGAACTAGATAGGTAGACAGAGCCCCGTACGTCATATACACATCCTTCTACCTGAACCCATACGGTCTACCACAACGTTTTTTTTTTGCATTGATCGATTAGGCAAGTTTTATTAATTTTGAGTAATCTACCACCACGAGCTCCAAGTGCTTGAGAAATCACGAGATCACATATATCGAATAGTTCTTGACCTGCATCCAATATAACTCCTTATCTACATAGGTTACTAGTAGTGCGCTGATGCTCGTCTTCCCTATAACTGATGAGCAAGAACGGCTATTCGCTGTACATTCCAAAAATCAAACTCTTAATTCTGAAATACTATAAAATCATATCATGGCCTAATACAGAACACATGAATTTGATGAATGCTGAACAAAGATTCCATAAAAACAGGCCATATTTGGACTGTATGCTTCAACTATATCAACTATACTTGAACTGTTATATAGTAATGGACAATGATAACATCACACAGTTCCCACCGCTATTCCATAACCGCACATGAAACCTTAGCTTCTTACAGCTCCTCTATGATCAGAAAATGGGAAAACTCAATATTGCATGCAGTTGCCCCGCCCATGAAATCACTTCAACAGTTCTAGCTGTACGTAGATGCTACTCAAAAGCACAAGGACGACTATAGGTAGCCAGTTGGGAACATGCACTTAAAAATTCAACCGAATTCAGAAAGGTGCCGCAGAGAAATGCAGTAAAAAGCACCATGAGATATGATGGGGAAAATAATGGGGTGGGGGCATAGAGTTTGATCGTGTGTTATCTCCTCTAAAATCCCGCATGAACTACAAAATTTTCAAATGGGGACTTTCAAACATCCAAATTTTCTATACGCTCCTTGTTCCCAAATGGGGAATCAGCAGTAAACACAACTAAGGTTTAGGCTAGACCTGATGCCTTTTTGTTGTGATGGTAGTCATTTAGAGGTGGTCACTTTGCCGCAAGATGCTCTTTTTTCTACTCCTTTTTCCTAGGCCTGTGAGCTATTAGAAATAGAGCTTTTTCTCTTATGTAATAATGATAGCTGTATGTATTTTTTTTATGCAGAGGCTGGAATATCAATATATTCCCACTTCTAAAAAAAGCGGTAAACTTGATTCAAGAAGCACTTTACAACCTGAAGCCTAATTATCATCCGAACAGTGGCCTAGCATATGAGTATATATTACAGAAGTGCGTACTAGCAAATATTCAATATTCATTTAGTGAAAAAATACATGGAGTACTCGGCAAAGGTTTTGCCGCCCTCTTTGCCAGCTGTTCTCTTCCGATCTCTCCACAGAGGTCCGCCGGTGCATCCCGGCTGCTATATATATACCAAATTATTTATAAAAGAAAGATGCATGCGTGAATTGAGGTGCCAGAAGTTGCTTGCATGCTCACAAAATTCAGGTGCATACCGGCCAGATGGACAAAGTACATATATATACAGTGGCGAAGCCAGCAATCAAAGTTTGGGGGGGCTGAGTTTCTTCTTCTTCCTCCTCCTCCTTTCTTTTTCTTCTTCCTCCT
>OAMR01000099.1:579456-591673 GCA_900205405.1 Echinochloa crus-galli | reverse complement strand
CGCGTCCAGCTGGCGATGTGCCCCGGCGACAGCGCCCAGTGGGAAATCGGCTCCGCCGCGGGCACGCTCCACTGCGCCGTGCGCGCCGACGCCGACGTCGTGGTGTTCCGGCTCGACGGGCACGGCGGCTGGGAGGTGGCGGCGACGGTCTCCGTGGCAGAGATACTTGAGAGACCATGGCAGCCGGACCTCGCCGCTTACGAGCTGATCGACTCCGAGGACGACGACGAGCAGGCGGGGAATCGGGCAGAGCAGGATCGCACGAGGTCTAGTATCACCGCCGCGGCGAACAGGGTATGGATGCCGGGCGGCGACGTGCGGCTGCTGCCGTTCCAGGGCGCGGAGGTGGGGGTGGTGGTGCTGGCCGGCAGGCGAGTGGTGGCGTTCGACACGGCGACGCGGCGGCGGCGGGAGGCCTTCCTGCCGATTCAGCCGGCCGGCGCGGACTGGGACGCCGCAGAGTACGCCGCGCACACCAACACGCTCGCGCTCGTCGCGCGCGTGGTGCTCATGGAGCCGCCGGATGATCAGGAGGGCACGTCGTAACTTGTTGAGCGAATTCCCAGTGGCTCGCGTGTGTTTGCTTTGCTGCGAAGATGTAGTAGAGAATAATCAAGTTTGTGCTTGTGCATGATTTCGTTGGAGAAATCAACTGTCGTCTGAGCTTCTAGATGTACATAATCAATCTGAACTTGCATGCTTGTGTGTGGAACATTTTGTTCACACGGTAGTTGAATTAAGCAGTCGATCGTGTGACTACTCGTCCAGATGATGACAACACATTCTCTCTTGCTAGGATATGGACGTTCGTTGTTTCCCATGTTCAAAGAGACAAGATCGATGTGACTTTATTTGTTCTAAGATCGATACGAACGCTTGATGAGAGTTCACCTCTATTGCGCCATCTGCCGGGAAAGATGATTCCTGCTTTCGAGTCATGCTGTGGTGTACTTCACTGATCTTGTAACACTAAAGTCGTGAAAAGAAAGTGGGGGTGGGAATAAAGCGAACTGTGATGGCAACCATGGTGATAAAATAAAGAAAAATCAGGAGTACTTTGTTGCTATCAAGAAACAAACCACTCATTGGGGGCGTCCGAATCAGTGTTAGCAATACCGTGGGCAGCTACTACATCTTATCGCCGCTGGCCAATACGGTCCGTTATCAGATAGTACTCCCTCCAGTTTGGTAAAAGAAGTCGTTTTGGACAAGGTTTGAGGTCAAACATTGGAAATATAAATCATGAATAACATTTAAGTCGTTGAGTTTAGAAATGTGAAAATTATATAAATAGATTGGTCTTGAAAAGTATAAATATGTAACTTTTCAAGAAATATTTTTATAGGAAAGAGAAGTCAAAGTTGTGTTTTGGTGACCGTGTCGCTGTGCTAAACAACTTCTTTTACTAAACCGGAGGGAGTACATCTTATCGCTGCTAGCCAATACGTTCTGTTATCAGAGACACAATAGCTGATAAAGCTGGTTTTTTCAATGAAATGGTGTAAAATTCAAAAGTCTTCAAACCATTGTGACCACTTTTGAAGCCTATGGCATTCCTAGTGCAATATTCCACTGTGCAGTTTCCAACAATGCTATGTCATCTAAAGACATTTAAGTTGGTGAATGAAAGTAGCTCTCACGTATAACATTTAATCATTGCACTTAAGTGACCGGTGAGAGATGATGAAATGTGTGGAGATAAAATCCGACCTCATGAATTGAGTTTCAACCGGTTTCTAAGGCATCGGTAACCATATGTGATGTTTCATCCTCATAAATAAATATTATGTCATGTCATCTAATATGCTGATGTGGCATATATTATTAAAAACAGACAAAACTCTTATAAAACTTGGACTGGGAATAGCCTAAGGAAACAAATTATTTTGATATCTTAATGTAAAAAAAGTACAGCTTTCTCAAGAACCAAAACTTGAACGAGAGAAAAATTGCTTGTTTTCCCAACACAATGTCAAAATAGCTGTACATTATTTCTAGATAGATTCAAAATTTTGTAGCAATCTACGACCTATGTCAAAATATTAAGTTTACTCAATGACTTTTGATTTAAAAAACGAATTTGGATATTTTTTCTAGACTAGAAACAAACATACATACACATGGATGTTCGTAAACTGGACGCACATGATTAAACTTTCTTAGATGAAACTGTTTATTCATATTCGAGTTCTCAATTCAATATTTTATTTAGTGGGTGCTCGTTTGGAATTAGGTTTAAAAATGCAAAATTGGAACGTAAATTCGCATTACAGGCGGCAACTCTCGCGTGTTCGGCCTCTTGGGCACGTCTCCTCGTGGGCTTACCTTTACCGATCACAACTCGGATCGACGACGTGTCAGCCTGCCGCGCACGATAGGAACTCCTGGCGGGGTCCGAGTCAAGTTTGTCCCGCCTACCATAATATATGCGCTGCGATGTGCCCCGTTTCAATCAAACAAGCTCTACGTCAATAAAGTCGTAAATCCATACACCAATTTGCTGCATCGATCGATCAAGATCGTCGTGTTCCGCTATTGACGAGAAGGCCGGTCATGGATTGGGTTTTTCTGCGTGACGGCGACGCGAGCGGAAGCGACAGCGACGGCGGCGGCAGCAATGTGCGGGTCCCCGGCGTCAGCGACGACAGCGCCTCCGAGGACGGCAGCGACAGCGGGTTCATGATCGTGCGGGCCCGCAAGGATCCGACCGCTGAAGCCGCCGCCGTCTCCCCGGTCGTCAGCGACGACGCGCCGGCGGCGGTGGTGACCGCCGCCCCCGCCGCGGCCGTGACGCAACCGACGCCGCCAGGGTTTTTCAAGGTGGTGTCCTACGGCGAGGCGTTCTCGGCTTCTTCTTCTTCTGCCACGGACGGCGGAGCCCTCGTCGGCGGTGGGGTCGACGACGGAGATACCGTGAAGGATCGCGAGTGTGGATCGGAGGTTGGCGAGCACGATGGCGCAGGGAGCTCATCTGTCGAAGCGCCTCTTACGTCTCCGGTGGCGGGCACACCGACGGTGACGATGACTTGTCAGCTCCCTTGCTTCTCGGAGGCCACTGTTTTGCCGTGCAAGGCGCTGCCGGAGGTGACCGGCGGCATGGAGGAGGAAGACGCCAAGAGCTGTGGCGAGGAGGAGGAGGAGGAGGAGGACGCGGAAGCAGCGATCTCTAGCGAGGAGGAGGACACGGAAAACTCTGCGGAGGAAGAGGAGGGTATCAATGACGAGAACTCTGGCGAGGAGGAAGAGGAGGGCACTTCTGGGATCTCTGACTCTGAGGAGGAGGGCGACGAGGAGACCTCTGGGGATGATGAGTCCTCTGATGATGAGGAGGAGGAGTTCAGCGACGATGAGAGCTCCGGCGAGGAGGAACAGGTGAACACTGGAACCACTGATTCTGAGGAGGAGGAGGAGGACGACGACGACGAGGAGACTTCTGGGGACGATGAGTCCTCTGATGATGATGATGAGGAGGAGGAGTTTACCGACGATGAGAGCTCCGGCGAGGACGAACAGGTGAGCACTGAAACCACTGATTCTGAGGACGACGACGACGACGACGACGACGAGGAAGAGGAGACCTCTGGGGACGATGATTCCTCTAGTGAGGAGGAGGAGGAGGAGGAGGAGGAGGAGGAGGAGGAGGAGGAGGAGGAGGAGGAGGAGGAGGAGGAGGAGGAGGAGGAGGAGGAGGAGGAGGAGGAGGAGGAGGAGGAGGAGGAGGAGGAGGAGGAGGAGGAGGAGGAGGAGGAGGAGGAGGAGGAGGAGGAGGAGGAGGAGGAGGAGGAGGAGGAGGAGGAGGAGGAGGAGGAGGAGGAGGAGGAGGAGGAGGAGGAGGAGGAGGAGGAGGAGGAGGAGGAGGAGGAGGAGGAGGAGGAGGAGGAGGAGGAGGAGGAGGAGGAGGAGGAGGAGGAGGAGGAGGAGGAGGAGGAGGAGGAGGAGGAGGAGGAGGAGGAGGAGGAGGAGGAGGAGGAGGAGGAGGAGGAGGAGGAGGAGGAGGAGGAGGAGGAGGAGGAGGAGGAGGAGGAGGAGGAGGAGGAGGAGGAGGAGGAGGAGGAGGAGGAGGAGGAGGAGGAGGAGGAGGAGGAGGAGGAGGAGGAGGAGGAGGAGGATTCCTCTAGTGAGGAGGAGGAGGAGGAGGAGGAGGAGGAGGAGGAGTTTAGCGACGATGAGAACTCCGGCGAGGAGGAACAGGAGAGCACTGGAACCTCTGATTCTGATTCTGAGGAGGAGAAGGACCGCGATGACGAGTGCTCTAGTGAAGACTGCTTCGAGATCCCTGCGACCAGAAACAGTACCAACTACCCTGGGCTGGAGGCTACAGCAATCGCCGTCGACGCCAACGACAACGAGGAGCCACCGACGGCGGCGGTCTCTGAGCCTTCTAGAGCCGCAACCAGCGGGGTCGAAACCCAGCGACCGGAGTTTGTTGGTGGTCGTCGCAGCTACGATGACGTTGATAGTGATTCTGATGACATGGAAGAAAGCGCCGGCAATGGAGTTGCTAGTGATGTCAATGCCTCATATGCATTTAGCACTGCGCCGACAGCCAGCAGGGCGCTCTCGGAGTTCTTTTACGACGGGACGGCAAGAACTTTGCCGCGAGTTTATTTGTCACATCGCTCGGAGTTTGTTTCTCGCGGCTACGATTACATTGACGGTGACATTGAAGATGACACTGCTAGTTCTGAAGCAGGAGAAAGCTGCTGCGAGGAGGAAGATGACATTGATGACAACGACGATGACACTGCTAGTTCTGAATCTGAAGAAAGCTGCTGTGAGGAGGAAGATGACATTTATTCTTCTTCCGAAGAAGAGGAGGAGAGCGACGATGACATTGATAGCGGCGATGAAGAAGAGAGCGACAATGAGGTTGTTTATGATTTCAGATGGCTGTATGAAGAGAGCGACAATGAGGTTGTTTATGATTTCAGATGGCTGTATGATGATGATAACTCCCTCACTGAGCCAGGGTTCACAAGCAGTGTCATCAGCCAGGATCCCCCAGAGTCCTGTGGTGGGCGCAGTCGCAGCTACGAGGACGATGACATTTATTCTTTTGAAGAAGAAGAGGAGGAGAGCGATGATGACACTGATAGCAGCGATGAAGAAGTGAGCGACAATGAGGTTGTTTATGATTTCAGATGGTTGTATGATGATGATAACTCCGCCACTAAACCAGGGGTCACAACCAGTGTCATCGGCCAGGATCCCCCGGAGTTCTGTGGTGGGCACAGGCGTAGCTACGACGACATTGATACTTCGGACTATGAAACCGACGAGAGCGACCATTACAGCACCACCAGTTCTGAGGAGGAAGAAAGCAACGACGCCGTCCATGATATCCGTAGCCTGTGCGGCCACATTGGTGAACGGAAAACCAGCAAGCGCCCCGTTGAGCTCTGTCTTGGCGACTGCGACGTCAGGCCTGCTCAGGTCATCTGCAAGAACGGCAAGGCAATCTACATTATTTATAACGGCGACGGCGACATGGAGTACGTCGACGACCCCAAGCCGGAAGCCACGGCCAGCGGCGGCGGAGCACAGGAGCACGTGGAGCCCGTTCGCCAGGATTTTGACAAGCCGGAAATAGAAGACTTGCTGCTGGAAATGGCGGATGAGTTCATCGAGTCGGCGCGGACGAAGCAGGGCGACGTTGATCGTCGCGACACGTTCAAGTTCGACAGCGACGGCGAGATGGACATGGCGGAGGCGTCCGACGTGCCCGCCGCTTCGAGGGGTCCGGCGGGGAGCTTCGCGCCCACGTTCACGGTGCGGGAGATGGAGAAGGCGTCGGTGGCGGAGGAGCTGAGGCGGCAGGCGGCGGCGCAGGAGGAGCTGGACCGCGCGTTGGCGCGGCGGGCGGCGGCGTCGGCCGAGGCGCTCGAGTCGGCGCTGCAGGGATGGCGCGACGCCACGCGGCAGGCCACGGCGGAGGCCATGGCGCGGCGCGCCGTGGCCGAGTCTGATGCCGCGCCGGGCGCCCGTGCAGGAGCGTCCCGGGCAATGCAGTGCAGGCTCTGACATGACGACGGCCGACATGGCCTTGTTCGTCGTGGTTTTGCTCCTCAGTCTTGCGGTTATGTGTTTCAGTTGTTTTCGGAGCATCTAGTCTCCAGTGTGCAAATAACTGATGTTCGTCAGCCGGATTAGTTAGTAGTGGTGTCTCATCAATTAAATTGTAACACGTTCGATTCAATTATGAGGGTATCTTATAGTAATTGGTTGATTATATTTTCTGATTCATTATCACATCCTGTATTCAAACTGTCGAAGTCTACTATACGCTTGATATAAAATGCCAGCGGCTAAACAGAAAGCCAACAGAACCGTTTACCTCCACATGTTTGGTTTCTCTGTCGTCAGGCATCGGCTTAACGGTACTTCGAATTAGAGTCCAGCTGCTAATATTTGGTAACATATAAGTATGGTTTGCTAGTGTAATTTCGCTACTGTGCAATTGGATGACAAAAACAATCCCATCAAAATCTTGAAATTTCAGGAATAGCTATGCGTTAGAACATGGAGTACCAAAAAACCTGTTTCCAATATTCCGGCGCGCAAACATGCACCTAAAACCTGTTTCCAGTACTTAACATTACAGTATTCCATGCTGCAAACATGATGACGGTTTGCCGTGTTCCGGAAAAGCAGACTCCAGTTTCTCAGTATTTGTCTCACAAAATCCACTGCCCAGCAACAATATTACATGAATTTTAATTTACAACTTACAAACCATTGAAGACCAAATCTGTTGTCAGTTGCTCAATTTCAAATCTCATTGCTTCAGACGTGAAACTGTGACAGTGAATGGTCTGCTCTACCTGTAGAAAGTTCGTCTCCAATGAAAAAAGATGGTGCTAAAAAGGTCATGCGAAGTGTAAGCTATGTGCATCGGTAAAGGAATTGGTGACCGACTCAACATGTCAACTATATACCAGTCCGCTCAGCGCTGTCTAATCTTTGGCGCGCATGATCTCACCCATCATGATCCGGTTGCTGTGAACCTTGAACCCCAAAACTGATGAGCACAGCCTTTTGCCTTTCTTCCCTTTCTTCTGAATGTCCAATGCAGCAGATATCACATTGACCGCAGAAGCTCCACTCTGACTTGGTGATTGGAATTCCAACCTGTTTATGCAACACGGAGAACATAAATTTTCAGTGCATCAAAGAATGCATGTGAATGGTGTATCAAACAAGGCTTAAAGGAACAAATGACCATGGAAACTCTGCTTGATCATAAGAACCAGTAACCCCAACTTCTTGTCACCAATCAATCAATGAATGGGGATTAATAATACAAAACCATATGCACTTAAAGCATTAAGATAACCAAAAAATTCAGAAGCTAATCAGCCTAAGCACCACACGATCTATGTGATATTTTAAAGTAAAGCACATCACATCGAAATGCTCCATTTTTACAATTGAAGCTACCCCTTTAGGGCTGGTTTGGTAGTCCGTACCCCCGCGGGGATCCGCGTCGCTTCCCCGGGCGGATTTCCCGACCGACGCAGGCCGGGCGCCCTTCCCCGGGAGCCCTGCCCCGGTATTTATGACTCCCAAACCAGCCCTTACCTTTTATTCAGTGCACAAGATTGCAATTTACCTTTAACTACTATATTTATTACCATATGTTTGGGAAAAGATACAAAAATACAGTATTGTGGAAGAAAAAGTTGCTAATGCCATTTCCAGACATCTGAGTGTTGTTTTTTATTCGTGACTAAAGAAATAGCCAACAGATTACACAAGGCCAAAGAAACCTGTCTCGTTGAAGGACCACAATCATATTGCAGACACCTCAATCTTCAAATGTATAGTATTTTAAGTCAAAATACAGGTGCAAGGACACATTATGCATATTACTACTACATCCATCACAATAAATTTGAAAGATTAAACAGTCTCAAAATCAGGGAGGATATGCGATGGATGTGAAGAATAAGTTGCAGTGCTCAAGTCAATTAAACAAACACTAGTCACATCAAGCAAGAAAAATAACTAGAAAATTCTCAAGATTTAGTTGCAGATCAACTTAAACAGAAAAACTTACGGTGCTATTTAATGTATATTAGCCATAAGTTTGCTTGCAGAGGGTATAACCGTACAAGTTAAGCAAGGTCCAAATTTTCATTAATTAGAATAAAGAAGAAAAGGTGACGAGGTTAAACCAGAGTTAATAACATACTTATCTTTCTTTGCATGCTCATGTGGCCCCCAAAATGAATCATCCTCAGAATTACTCTTGGAGTGACTGGAAACATGGGAAGTCAAGGAGTACATGACTATAAGTGAAGGTATGAACCTCAACCACGCGAGTGGTACTTGATGCTTTATTATAGGTGGAGAAATAAAGGACAATATAGCATATCTCTCAGAGACAATGGCTTGCGCACCTGTGCAGGGTCAGTAGACCATGCTGGGCCAGGTATTGCTTGATCACCCTTCCAAGGAACAAAATCTCCTAGTGATGGAGCACTTGGATGAGGAAGAAGCTCGTCCTTTTCTTGCTGGGCCAGCTTGACAGGCTTTCCCTTTTCAATAGGCACAGATATCACTGACGAATTAAACGAATCAACTGGCTCTGGTGCTCTAACAGCAGAACCTTTCGATTTCTCTGCCTTGTTCCTTTTCTTTCTTGTGCCCTTGACCTCAATGAAATCACCATCATCAAGATAATGAGCACCAGACTGAGTAACATAAAGTGCCAAAGGAGGAAAAGTGGCATCATCAGCACTATCTATGATGGTAGCATCTTTATCATTCGACATTCCCGGTACCTCTTCCGCCAATAATTCATGCAATTGACTTCTCTTACTCCTTGATATATTGACAGTTTCTTGATTACCCTCAGAAGTTCCAGCCAGGCTAGCCCAAGGAATAGATAACACCGAAGGGGCTGTTATAGTCACTTTAGCATTTTCCATGGCTGTTTCACTCTGTGCTTTCATTTGTTCTTCTGCTTGAATTTCCAACAGTGATTTAGTCCTAACACCTGGAGTAGGTTTCCATATATGGGGATGGGTATAAGAAATTTCCATTTCATGAACTTGATTGGAGATATGAGATGATACATTTTCAGATTTTGCAGGATCTTGACATGATTGAGGAAAACCTTTAGCTTCAAAAATAGTCACCTTGCTGTCCTCATTAGATCCAGAACTTGTTTTCTTAGATGGCGAGTCTACAATACTTTCTTTTCCTGAAGGAGCATCAATAACCACAAAGCCCTGTGTGAAACTAGCAGAACAATCTTTCTGAGGTGCACGGCCCATCATCTCATGGGGCAATGGTAGAGCAGGAACCCAACTTTCCGAGAAACCAACAACCTCTGCGCCGGTCAAGTTCACACTTGCATGACTAGGCAGTTGTATCTCAGGCATACCATGACCAGGTAACTTCTGAGCAAGTTCGAGAATCTCTTGTGTTCTTTGAATACAAAGCTTCAAACAATCACCAGATGACAATGAAGTATGCATTGACCCACAAGAAGGGTCATAAAGCTGATGTGTAGAACAATCATGAGGTAGGACCTGAGAAATGTGTTGTTGCAGTTGTTGTCGATCCTGCTGCCTGAGCTGTAGCATCAGTGGTTGCAACTGTAGCTCTAATGGCAGACACTGTTGTTGCAATATGTTTAACAACTTGGGATCCTGAGATATTTCACTGAGAAAGTTTTCTGGTTGCGTGATTTGTGAGTTCAAACAAGCAACAGTTGGTTGATTCTGTGTTACAGAGTAATGCTGTTGAACATCAATACCTATTGGCTGAGAGTTGTGCAGATTTTGGTGCGCATGCACCTCTTGAACAAGATCTATACCACACATACCAGGATGCAGATTTCCAGACTCAGGATTATTTGACCAAAGTGGGAATCCAGAATTAGCAGCCGGTGCTTGATGGTTTCTTGCAGGAAGTAGCATCGAGAGCAAGTTAACATTCTGAGGCTGGAGAGCTTCACTTGATGGGTCAGCCATTTGAGGGAACAATGCAGAGTGTGAAGTTGACTGGACTGAATCTTTGTTTTGTGTCTGTGCAACTGATATGACATCACTTTCTATTTGAAAAGGGTTTTCTCTCTCTAACAGCTCCTTCTGTGTGGCAAGATAGTTTATGCTATTCACATTCTCAGCATCGGAAACAAAAAGGTTGCCAAATGTACTGCAGCCCCATCCATTCATACCTGAAATCAAAAGAAAATGGTATCATGTCATGACTGTCACAGACAGACAGGTAAAAACTTACATGAAATGGGCATAAAGAATGGCATTGATGAGAAACAAACCTTCAGTAACAGGGCTAGTCTCTGCTATGGGATTCTGGGTGTTACTAGACATTGGAGACTCCAGAAAGTGATTTTCAGCTTCAGTTACACTACCATTCTTGTTTATGGACCCAAAATCAGATATCTCGGCATATGCTGATCCAAGATGTGAGATCTCTGGCATACATCTTGGTTTGGCGTTGCTGAAGCCTGGAGGCACCCTTACCCTTGCTCGTAAGTGTGGCATGACATCCCCAAGTAATAAGAAAGGAGAATCACAGGGAGCACTTTCAACACGAACTGGCAAATCAATACCATAAAAACCAGCCTCGAACCAACCGATGATGTCAGATCCAGGAAAAGGACCTTGGGTTTGCCCTTTTGGATCTTTGTAGTATAAGGAAAGGTTTTCTGGACTGACAGTGTCACCTACACCCACCATTTCACCAACTTTAGTTCCTTGGTCCAAGACATTGTACTGCTGTCTAAATTCAGAAGATGGCCAATGGATACGACCACCAGTAGACTCCGACTCTTGTTGAGTAGTATAAGGAGATATATCAGATTTCAAGCGCCCGCTTAAATCAGCACCCCCAGGAATTCCTAGAAAAGACAAACATCACAGATAATACAATTTAGTAAACAAGGTATAGCAAAATTACGTGGGAATATAAAACAGTAATGTATGACAACATGGTTACAACTTCAAAGGCTAAGGATCCAAGCAGTGCTGCAACCAAATCTAAACGATCCAAAGTCCAAACTGCAGTCCCACATGCTCAACATACTAAAACACAACACGCACGCCCCATACAAATTCACTCTACCAAAGGAACCTCTTCAGTCTGACAGAAACTATAAGGTCGATCGTCCCACAGAACAACCGAAGCAAACCCCCAACAGGCGTCGCAAGGTCACCAATTTGGTTCGCACCTACGCACCCAAAACACCGCAAAAGGCACAAGTCCCAGAAACGGCACGCGAACCCGGCATAGCGGGCGCCGCCTCGCACTTACGCATGCACCTGAGAGATCGATCAACCACGCGTCCAGGCCACCAACGGGAAAATCAAACCCCACCCACCAAGCCAGGGCTCGCGAAAGCGGCTTGGCGCTCCCGTTCAAGCGCCCGATCGAGAGGACGCGGGGAGTTGGGAAAGTGCGGGGCGGGGAGGGGGAATCGGTTAATCACCTTCGGTGTTCTCGGGAGGTGGAGGCGCGTCGGCGGTGGTGCAGCGGTTGGGGTCTGCATTCTCGCGGTCGCCGGCGTCGGCGTCGGCGTCGGCGTCAGCGGCGCCGTCGGCCATGGATGCGGCGGTGGCGGCGGCGAAAGCCCTAGCGGCGGAGGAGGAAATGGGGTTTTCCGGGTGGGGAAGAGAGAGCGAGCGAGAGGGGAAGAGGAAGTGAGTGGGGGTTTACGAGATTAACGAGGCGGATGCCAGGACGGAGACGTGGGGATCGCGTACAAGTACAACCAGCTGCTGCTTTTCACGTGACCTGACGCGTTTTGAGTACAGGCCCTCGGCTTAGTCCGTAATTTTAGAAACAACTTTCACCCCAACCTTCCTCTGGTCGTTTCATTTCGTTGCGCTTGATGTTTTTTAGTTAGAACCACTCACTCAGATTTGCGTACAACTACGCGATTATTGTCTTGGAAATTGTCTTGGAAGTAAGTGGCTATAAAGATGTGAGGATGTATTTGTTGTGGCCGTCAGAGGCTCACAGCACAGTGAGTATGGCAACTCGATCCGATTCCTTATGATGTTTCTACCATGGCCTCTAGTTCCAAAGGCATGGGGCGTCGCCCCTCCCCTTGGGCGACTCGGGCGGCCCCCTCGAACTACCGCCGCCGCCCCCTCTCTTCCCCCGCTCCCCCACCTCGCCGTCGCCGGAGGGCTTCGCCGGAAGCCCGGCGGCCCCGGGGATGGCGGCGGCGCCAGGATCTGGCGGC
>OAMR01000099.1:552490-579431 GCA_900205405.1 Echinochloa crus-galli | reverse complement strand
ACGTCCCGATGCGGGAGCCGCGCACCAGCCGCCGGCCGCACCCGGTCGTCGCGCCCTGCGCTAGGCGGCCGCCGCAGCTGCGCCACCGGCGGGCGGCGCCCGCGCGAGCCGGCCGCGCGACGCCGAAGCGGTCGCCGGCGAGCCCGCCCACGGATCCGGCCCCGACGCGCGCCAAGGGGCGCCGCCGCCAGATCCGGGCGCGGCCACCTGGGAGCCGCCTCGCCGCCACCATTGCCCCGCCGTGCGGTCGCCGGCGTGCCTGCCCGCGGATCCGGCCTCCGCCATGCGCCAAGGGGACGTCCCGATGCGGGGCCGCGCACCAGCCGCCGGCCGCACCCGGTCCGTCGCGCCCTGCGCTAGGCGGCCGCCGCAGCTGCGCCACCGGCGGGCGGCGCCCGCGCGAGCCGGCCGCGCGACGCCGAAGCGGTCGCCGGCGAGCCCGCCCACGGATCCGGCCCCGACGCGCGCCAAGGGGCGCCGCCGCCAGATCCGGGCGCGGCCACCTGGGAGCCGCCTCGCCGCCACCATTGCCCCGCCGTGCGGTCGCCGGCGTGCCTGCCCGCGGATCCGGCCTCCGCCATGCGCCAAGGGGCGACCCGAGGCGGCCGTCGGCGGCTGCCAGGGCTGGCGCGCGGCTCCCCGCGTCAGGACGTGTGACGGCGCCGACGAGGCCGCCCTGCTCGAGTTCATGTCCTGCCCCTGCTGCGGCTTCTCCGGGGCGGCCGGATTTGGGGGTTCGAGCCCTAGATTGGCGCCCCGGGCCCCGCCGGTGCTGACCGGAGTGGCGGGCTTCAGCAAGGTGGCGGCAGCGGATACCGCCGTGTTGACGGTCCGGTGCTTAGCTTTGTGGTTCGCGGCTCTGGTCGGAGTTAGCGCGAGCGCTGGAGTTCCCCGTCGGTGGCGGCGTCTGGGGTGGCTCCGACCCTCGTCCTGGCTCCAGCCTACTACTTCATCTTGGTCGGTGGTGCCGCCTCTGCTCTCGGATCGCCGACGAAGCCGTTCTCGTAGCGTCGTCAAGTCCCCTCTATTGGGTTCATGGTTTCGATCTCACTTTGTGAAGCACGGTGTCGTCTCATTGAGGGGATGACAGGAGATTTGGGGCCAATAGAGGGCCCTAAACCTCCGCGAGGTGTCGGGTGTTGCTAGTGGGTGCATATGGAGCCCAGTGGCGAGCTTCGGCGGTGGCGATGGTGGCCGGTGGATGGAAGCGAGTGGGATCGGTTTAGGCCCTCTCGGCTCGTCGGGCGGTGACTCTCAAGTGTAAGCTTCGATCCGATGTCGGGTCGGGCAACGGCGTTAGCTTTTCCATCTTGAGGGCGTTGTCTCCAGGGTCACGTTCGACGGCGGTTCGTGGAAGCTCTCCGGGGTGAAAACCAAACGCTGGCGCCGCTGCGCCTTTGCCTTCCTGAAGGCGTTGTTTGGAGTCTTCCTGTAGCCGTTGACGGTGGAGTCGTAGGCGCCGCGGAAGGTCGAGTCCAGTCGATTTGTAATGGTCTCATGGCGCTTTAGTTTGTTCGTTGCGAGTAGCGCCTTGCTATCTCTGGCGCGCGGCCTAGAGAGTCCCGTTACGGATTTGTTGGACGTTGCTCTTTGAGCGGCTTGTGCTATATTGTAAACTGGTAATCCCAGTATCCTTTGAAGAATGCTTTATATATAAAGCTGGCTACGGCCTTTCCTGGAGTTCCAAAGGCATGGTCTTGATGTAACTCTTCTTCCCTCTTAATGAAACACTTGCTTAGGTACGTTAATTTTTCAAAAAAAGAAAAAGAAGCGTGTTACTAGGCCACTAGGGCTAGGGAGCTTAACGCTAGCGCGTGAAGGAAAATTTGTGGGATGCCCACAAAGCAAAGTAATGTAAGGATGATATTGATTAGGCGCACAATACTCTAAAAGGTGCCCCCAGCAACAAATGCATCCTACAGCGATGGTAATGAGTAGAAAATGAGGTACTGTAACAAGTAATTGATAGGAGTCTTTTTTAACTTTAATAAGACAAAGGAGATGAAAGTGTGCTAGTTCTCTTTCCATAAAAAGATATACGGAGTACATGACTATAAGTGAAGGTATGAACCTCAACCACGCGAGTGGTACTTGATGCTTTATTATAGGTGGAGAAATAAAGGACAATATAGCATCATTACATGAAGGAACGTGTGTGGCACTTGCACGTGGGAGGATAGAGTCACTCAAATGGAATTGCCTATTTGAACCACTCTAACAGTCTAAACGTGGAATCTGATAGATCACATTGTCTAATTGTGGTTTTCACCGGCAGACACTACTCTTTTTTTACTACTTTTTAAAAAGAATGATTGTGACCAATTTAGTGGAGAAAACCGTCGCACAAAAATCCTCATGAGAGGGAGGGGGAAAGGTGATGAATGGACTAAAATGCAAAATTTTGATGAAACGAGAAAATGGGAAATAAGAGGTATTTCTCTTCATTTCTGCTTGTGCCGCTGCAATGGCGCTGATCTTGCATGCTTTGGCGGCTGCTGTTGCAATAACGATGCATGTCTCGGCTCATCAAGTAAACATGGTTGATACTTAATTACATGCTCGATGCTGTGTGCACAGGGAGCTCATCGGGCCCAATGGTTCACACAGCTTGTAGAAACATGTCGTTGTGTGCCTCGCCTTCGTTCATTGTGCTCACTTGGTTCATCGCAATCGTCTTCCCTTTTTTCAGTCCCACTGAACCCCCTCTACATACCGCCACCGTGACAATTGTACGGACCTCATTAGTTCCTAATGAACATGCGCATGCCCGCATGGGCACACATGTTCACCTTCCTCTTTCTCGGTTTGTTCGCAGCAATCAGAGCACACGAAGGGGATGAACGAGGAAGAACATCTCCCTCTTAGAAAGCATACATAGGCCCTAATCAATCAAGGCATTTTAGTCCATTTAGCACACCTCTCTCTCT
This sequence comes from Echinochloa crus-galli, assembly GCA_900205405.1. Classification (NCBI taxonomy): domain Eukaryota; kingdom Viridiplantae; phylum Streptophyta; class Magnoliopsida; order Poales; family Poaceae; genus Echinochloa; species Echinochloa crus-galli. Next base: position 576,504 of record OAMR01000099.1, on the reverse strand, counting down.
CCACTCACGCAAAAATGAACTTTTCTTTATTGAACGTCGGTGCACTCATGCAATTTGTGCGGAAGGGGCAATATCTACCGGCAAAACAAAAATGAAACGGTCTCTTGGTAACCATTCGTCCATGATATGGTGGACAAGCGCCATCCATTCAATTTCATATCTCAAGGATACCCTGACCAAATTTCGTGGAAGAAGAAAGCTGAGGTTGTGAACTGCCCTTTTTGGATGTTCTCAATGGTCGACGTGGCAACCTGTTATGTCACGCATCAACACACGGTTAACGATGTCTTCGTCTTTAGACCTCCGGCGACACATGGCTGGTTGACGAAGAACCAAACAAAGGTCCAGCTAGATTCTAAAACACTTGCCTACGTGTCACGCGGGAATGCCAGGGTGGCCGGTGGCCCCACCAGCTGCCATGCATCCCGCAGCCTCACAACTGACGACCCTGCAGATGAGGTAAACACCAACCACCCGCCGAGATCAACCCCACAACAGAACGCAACAGAAACAGCAACAGGCCGGGGAGCAAGCAGCAGGGGGGGAACAATGGGGATCCTCCTCTCCTCCTCCTATTTTTCGCCCCTTGTGAGATGGCGGCGGGATGAAATGCCCTGACGCGCATTTGCCCGGGGAGCGGGCGCGCCGGGCCTGAGTGACCGCTGCCTCCGCTGCTCGGCGTCGCGCCCGTGCGTGCCCGGGAGCGGGAGGGGAGGAGCCGCGACGCCGTTGTGGCTTCCTCCTCCTCATTCCCTGGCCGGGGCGCCACCGCGCGGTCTTTTGCAAATTGATCGTCTCGTGGCGCGTCACGTCATGTCGTCTAATTCTTCAACTGCCCCGCCGGCGGTTCCGTCGCCGTCGAAGAGCAGCCCTTCTCCTTCGACCGCCCCGCCGCCGTCGACGGACTCGTCGTCCCCGCCGCCGCCGCCGCCGACGGCTTCATCTTCTCCGGCGCCATCCGAGTCCAGCGACTCCTCGCCGCCGCCGCCGCCGGTCAGGTCCCATGGCGCTCCGTTCTCACCGGCCAGGACCCACTCTCCGCCAGTGAAACCGTCTAGAGGCTCCCGTGAAGGCGGCGGCAGTTCGCCACAGGCTCCTACGCACCGTGGCGGTCCCACCATGGTGGAAGTCGTATTCGCCGCTGCCGGCGCGGCGGCGCTGCTCGTCATCCTCGTCGCCGCCTGCGTCTGCTGCTCGAGGAGGACGGCGCCGAGGAGGAGGAAGAGGCCTCACAATCCCATGCAGTACTACGCCGATTCGTCGTCAGTGTACAAAGGTAAAAAAAGCACACCGCCATCGGCGTCGCCGCCCACTCGTGGTTCTTGCTTGCTGCTGATTCCTGACGCGTTCCCTGAGTCTGAGGAGACAGCACTTGGTTTGACGTTAATTAATGGCCACCCAATGCCGTTGCAACCGCAGGCAACAGCACGGAGTACTACCCGCGTGGGCCGCAACCGCAATGGCAGAGCGACACCGGCGCGGCGGCGGCGGCGACGAGCACCTTCGGCCCGCCGGGAGGCGGCTGGCACGCGCCGCCGCCCGACATGACCTCCGGCGCGTACTCCGGCACGCCGCTGGCGCCGCCTTCGCCGCACGAGGCCCTGGGGCTCGGCAAGGGCACCTTCACGTACGAGCAGCTCGCGGCGGCCACGGCCAACTTCTCGCCGGCGAACCTGCTCGGGCAGGGCGGGTTCGGGTACGTGCACAAGGGCGTGCTCCCCGGCGGCAGGGCGGTGGCCGTGAAGCAGCTCAAGTCCGGGAGCGGGCAGGGGGAGCGCGAGTTCCAGGCCGAGGTGGACATCATCAGCCGGGTGCACCACCGCCACCTCGTCTCCCTCGTCGGCTACTGCATCGCCGGCGCCCGCCGCGTGCTCGTCTACGAGTTCGTGCCCAACAGGACCCTCGAGCTCCACCTCCACGGTCAGTGACGGTTACTACAGTGTTAAACGCGCGCGCGGGCAACGTTGTCGGTGGACTCAAGTGCCGTTGATTTACGTGTTGGGTTAGTTGCAGGAAAAGGGCAGCCGGTGATGGAGTGGTCCACGAGGCTTCGCATCGCGCTGGGGTCGGCGAAAGGGCTCGCCTACCTGCACGAAGACTGTGAGCATCCCTATCCCGTTTCGATCCTCTGCATTGTCATCAACAGCTTGGTCTGTGATGTGAATTGTGATCATTTCTGAATTATATTTCATTTATGATGTGACGATGAAGGTCATCCTCGGATCATCCACCGCGACATCAAGTCCGCCAACATTCTTCTCGACAGCAACTTCGAAGCAATGGTTGGTGGATCAATGATGACGCTAGCTGCTAATAGCTCTGATCATTCTGACTCCACTGTTATGTTCCTACGGCATCTGATAGATACCTTTGTCTTCCAATTGATCAAGACCAACATGACCATCAGCGGCGTTGGGAATGAACCTGTAAATGCCAAGGGTGTTGTTTCGATGGAGCTTACCATTGGAAGCAAGACAATGGCCACTGCATTCTTCGTTGTTGATACAGGAGGTAACTTCAGTTTAATCCTTGGTCGTGATTGGATCCATGCCAACCAATGTGTGCCTTCTAGTTTGCATCAAATTTTGATCCAATGGATAGATGATGATGTAGAAATTGTTCACGGAGATACATCGGTTTGTGTTGCGATGGCCGATAGTTCCGTTAATAATCATGACAATCTCAAGTGCTTATCGGGTTTGGATCTATCTGATTATGAGATCATTGGATACACCAAGGATGGCTTTACTGGTGCTGCTATGAGGCCGATTGAAGATTTGGATATGTCAGTGCCGTCCTTCTTGATTTGATAGACATTTGATAGCAAATGGCCGATTTATGTTTAAATCGCCCTTAGTACAAAAATAGTCGATGAATTTTGTAAACATCGTCTTGAGCTTGTTTTTTAGTGCATGGATTTTACTAAAAAACAGGGGGGCATATGTTGACACCCGAAAATGGCAGCAGGCCAAAGTCGCCACGACCGGTCAGACCGGTCTCAGAAGCGGTCAGACCGGTCTCCCCTGTAGCCCGTCTGGCAACAGATCAAACCGGTCTAACCGGTTCCAGATGCGGTCTGACCGGTTTAGGCCGAGTTGGAGTAGATTTAGGACTTGTAATTTTGTGCCGTATTGTAATCGTATCCAGCCAGGGCAAGACCTCCCCCCCTATAAATATAAAGGGGCGTGGCCGATTGAAATTATCTCCAATCGATCAACTAATACAATTTATCTTTTTTATCCTTTTACCCTGCCAAAGTCGCCACGACCGGTCAGACCGGTCTCAGAAGCGGTCAGACCGGTCTCCCCTGTAGCCCGTCTGGCAACAGATCAAACCGGTCTAACCGGTTCCAGATGCGGTCTGACCGGTTTAGGCCGAGTTGGAGTAGATTTAGGACTTGTAATTTTGTGCCGTATTGTAATCGTATCCAGCCAGGGCAAGACCTCCCCCCCTATAAATATAAAGGGGCGTGGCCGATTGAAATTATCTCCAATCGATCAACTAATACAATTTATCTTTTTTATCCTTTTACCCTGCCAAAGTCGCCACGACCGGTCAGACCGGTCTCAGAAGCGGTCAGACCGGTCTCCCCTGTAGCCCGTCTGGCAACAGATCAAACCGGTCTAACCGGTTCCAGATGCGGTCTGACCGGTTTAGGCCGAGTTGGAGTAGATTTAGGACTTGTAATTTTGTGCCGTATTGTAATCGTATCCAGCCAGGGCAAGACCTCCCCCCCTATAAATATAAAGGGGCGTGGCCGATTGAAATTATCTCCAATCGATCAACCAATACAATTTATCTTTTTTATCCTTTTACCCTGCCAAAGTCGCCACGACCGGTCAGACCGGTCTCAGAAGCGGTCAGACCGGTCTCCCCTGTAGCCCGTCTGGCAACAGATCAAACCGGTCTAACCGGTTCCAGATGCGGTCTGACCGGTTTAGGCCGAGTTGGAGTAGATTTAGGACTTGTAATTTTGTGCCGTATTGTAATCGTATCCAGCCAGGGCAAGACCTCCCCCCCTATAAATATAAAGGGGCGTGGCCGATTGAAATTATCTCCAATCGATCAACCAATACAATTTATCTTTTTTATCCTTTTACCCTGCCAAAGTCGCCACGACCGGTCAGACCGGTCTCAGAAGCGGTCAGACCGGTCTCCCCTGTAGCCCGTCTGGCAACAGATCAAACCGGTCTGACCGGTTCCAGATGCGGTCTGACCGGTTTAGGCCGAGTTGGAGTAGATTTAGGACTTGTAATTTTGTGCCGTATTGTAATCGTATCCAGCCAGGGCAAGACCTCCCCCCCTATAAATATAAAGGGGCGTGGCCGATTGAAATTATCTCCAATCGATCAACCAATACAATTTATCTTTTTTATCCTTTTACCCTGCCAAAGTCGCCACGACCGGTCAGACCGGTCTCAGAAGCGGTCAGACCGGTCTCCCCTGTAGCCCGTCTGGCAACAGATCAAACCGGTCTGACCGGTTCCAGATGCGGTCTGACCGGTTTAGGCCGAGTTGGAGTAGATTTAGGACTTGTAATTTTGTGCCGTATTGTAATCGTATCCAGCCAGGGCAAGACCTCCCCCCCTATAAATATAAAGGGGCGTGGCCGATTGAAATTATCTCCAATCGATCAACCAATACTGCTATGGGGCCGATTGAAGTTTTGGATATGTCATTGCCGTCCTTCTTGATTTGATAGACATTTGATAGCAAATGGCCGATTTATGTTTAAATCGCCCTTAGTACAAAAATAGTCGATGAATTTTGTAAACATCGTCTTGAGCTTGTTTTTTAGTGCATGGATTTTACTAAAAAACAGGGGGGCATATGTTGACACCCGAAAATGGCAGCAGGCCAAAGTCGCCACGACCGGTCAGACCGGTCTCAGAAGCGGTCAGACCGGTCTCCCCTGTAGCCCGTCTGGCAACAGATCAAACCGGTCTAACCGGTTCCAGATGCGGTCTGACCGGTTTAGGCCGAGTTGGAGTAGATTTAGGACTTGTAATTTTGTGCCGTATTGTAATCGTATCCAGCCAGGGCAAGACCTCCCCCCCTATAAATATAAAGGGGCGTGGCCGATTGAAATTATCTCCAATCGATCAACCAATACAATTTATCTTTTTTATCCTTTTACCCTACTTTTCCAACCCTATTCTGTTCTTTGCTCGTCTCTACGGCGTTCAAGGGCGTTCTAGGTGGCCTGCCGATCCTAGAGCAACCCTAGATTGCTCGAGCTCCGACGGGGTCCCTCCCGAGCTTGAGTTTCTAGGTTTCACGGTTTCCCTGTGTAAAGCGGTCAGACCGGTTCTTGAAGGCGGTCAGACCGGTTTACTCCGGGGAGCCAGGAGTTGGCCGTTGTGACGGCCTTGTTGCACGTTCGAGTTTGTGTGTTGGCCGACATTTGCGTCAACAGGTCCACGAGGCTTCGCATCGCGCTGGGGTCGGCGAAAGGGCTCGCCTACCTGCACGAAGACTGTGGGCATCCCTATCCAGTTTTTCTGTCCTCTCCGTTGGCATCAACGGCTTGGTTCCTGATGTGATCATTTCTAAATTCCATTTGTGATGATGTGACGATGAAGGCCATCCTCGGATCATCCACCGCGACATCAAGTCCGCCAACATTCTTCTCGACAGCAACTTCGAAGCAATGGTTGGTGGATCAATGATGACGCTAGCTGCTAATAGCTCTGATCATTCTGACTCCACTGTTATGTTCCTACGGCATCTGATAGATACCTTTGTCTTCCAATAGGTCGCGGACTTCGGGCTGGCCAAGCTGACCTCGGACAACAACACGCACGTGTCGACCCGCGTCATGGGCACGTTCGGGTACCTGGCGCCGGAGTACGCGTCGAGCGGGAAGCTAACGGAGAAGTCGGACGTGTTCTCCTACGGCGTGATGCTGCTCGAGCTCCTCACGGGGCGGCGCCCCGTCGACGCCGGCACCGCCAGCTCGTTCCTCGAGGACAGCCTCGTCGACTGGGCAAGTCCTCTCACCCTGGCACTGTGGCACATCGTTTTACCAGCGCGGCGCCTGCTTTGCTTGCTTTGGAATGTGATCTGACGGGGCTTGGCTCTGTTGTGTGCAGGCGAGGCCGGCCCTGTCGCGCGCGCTGGCCGACGGCGACTACGACGGCGTCGCGGACCCGAGGCTGCAGGGCAACTACGACCCCGTGGAGATGGCGCGGCTGGTCGCCAGCGCCGCGGCCGCCGTGCGCCACTCGGCCAAGAAGCGCCCCAAGATGAGTCAGGTACTCGCCGTTGCACGATGCACGGTCACCACAGCCCACCACTTGTTTCGCCAGAAATGCCGTAGAGAGCTCAGGGAATGGCAATGGTGTTTTGGCTGCAGATCGTGAGGGCGTTGGAGGGGGACATGTCGCTGGAGGACCTGAACGAGGGGGTGCGGCCCGGGCAGAGCATGGCTTTCGGCACGGCGGCGCCGGCAGCGGCTGCTGCCTCGTACAAGGCCAACAGGGCTCCCGGGCAGTACACGTCCGACATGGAGCGGATCAGGCAGGCGCCCATGGCGATCCCGGAGTACAGCGGCGCGGTCGTCACTGGATTCGGCGGCCGTGTCTCGCCGATCGTAAGCGAGGGGTCCTTCTCCGGCGACGAGGTGAGTCCGGTGAAGGGTCGGCCGCACAGGTAGCAGCAGCTGTGAATTGCTGCGCCGTGTACGCCTGTGATGCCGGACCGTTGCAGTTCATGCTCGCCGCGCTGTTGTTGATTGCGCGATCGTCCTGCTCTGGCGTCTGTGAGCAGCCTGCCTTCGTAAAGCGGCGGCCTGCAAAGGCGATGTACATATGGACATTGATCACACGGAGAATGTGTAGATAAACAGATACCCATACGCCTGTGTATTGTCAAGCAGAACAGAGCACGCAACAATGCTCACAACAGAAAATCGGAAGGGGCAGTGGTACGAAAATAAAAAAACAGAAGCTGCTATAAGGCTACCCTCACGGGCTCCCCAGAGGGAATTTGTAAAAGCACATAAATCACGGGAGCAAAAGCATACTATCCAGTGCAAACAAAAGACACAAATATGGTATTATAGGTGCAGCGGAGTTCACATTCGTTTCCACGGTATATATGGTAGAGCAAACAAAAACTCGAAGAACACATTCTTCGGTTTCCTCATGCTGCCCGGGCAAACTTACTTATTCCACAATATCGGTGCTGTTTTCTCTTCTTCTCCAAGTAGTAGGACTACACAAAACCGCAAAATTACAGCACTCCCAAAAGGAACAAATACTTCTCAACCTTGCCAAGTCAGAACTTAGAATTACAGCACTCCCAGAAGGAACAAATACTTCTCAACCTTGCCAAGTCAGAACTTAGCAATTAGCAAGTGAAACATGGTTAAACCTTCGGCAGCACAGTAGTGTCATATGGGGTGGATGGCTTGACCTACAAAATTGAATAAACCCAAGTGTAAGTGCTTCCAAATTTTCCTTGCGATATGGATTTTATCACTATGGCCATATTGTGAAATGATAACATGTAGCAAAGAGGCGTACGGCGAGATATCGTGCTAGCAAACTAGAAGTACTGTGGTTAAAACCCTCAACAGGCTTCCCTTCCATCCGGGATCCATGCAGCTGTTTCCTCACTTGTGAAGCTAGTGACTGAAACATCAAATTCCAGGAATAAAATAATCAAAATCAGGTGCAAAGGACTGGACGTACAAACATGTGCGCAGCAGGGGGAGAAATTTATATGGACACCACAGGGCCCGAAGCAACTGGAACTTTGAATAAAATGAAAATATGGGAACAAAGACAAAGAAGATCATGCACATACCTTCCCTAGCTCCACTCCCCACTGATCAAACGAGTTAATTCCCCATATGAAACCCTGAACTGCAATCCGGTGCTCATAGATTGATAAAAGCTGAAGAATATAGACATTATTAATTCCCCATATCAGCCCAGAGTCCTATTGACTGAACGATTTCAATTTTAATGATGTATGTACTTCTTTTTTTGGTACTATGATGTATGTACTTGTGACGAACCTGTCCAATCTCATATGCGGATAGTGTAGGCAGCAGCAAACTTAGTGATGGTCGATTGCCCTTAAAAGTCTGTTAAGAAAGAAAGGCAAGAAGGGCAAGAAGGCTCAATCAGAAAAGCTAAATATATATCTCCAGGTGTAAGGGCATGTACAGCCCAGACGGCAGGTCATCTGCAGAACCTCGAACGTAGCATACAAACGGATGTACAGACAGCTTATACAGCCCATAGACATAGAGGTCGTCTGTAGGTGTTTAATGCTTTGCATGTAGTTTAAGATCAGCTACAAATATGTTTGTGTGTACCATTGTGTGGTTATTTTTATGTAGCTATAAAATTTATCCATGTAAACATAAATCAATGATGATAAAGTGTAATTTCATCTTTAGATCATAAAATATTTAGACCATTCTCCTCCACCGAGCAAGCTGGTCGTCTCTCTCCTCTCTGATTTCCCCTCCAGTCCACCACCGAGCAGCAGCCCCAGCTCGTCTCTCTCCTCTCTGATTTCACCGAGCAGCGCAGCTCCAGCTCGTCTCCTCTCTGATTTCACCGAGCAGCAGCTCCGGAGCCTTCACCGAGCAGCAGCTCGTCTCTCTCTCCTCTCTGATTTCCTTTCCCGCCGCGCGCTCGAGGCCCGTCACGGCCGCGTCCTCCGAACCATGGTGGCCGGATCTCGCGGCTGCTGATGCTGCTGCCCCAGCGGCACCTCCTCCCCTTCCCCCACCTCGTCCTCGTCGGCGCCGCCCCGGGCTGCAGAGGAGCGAGGAGCAGGCCGGTCTATCCGTGGTGGCCTTCCTCATGCGCGACGGCGGCCTCCCTCACCTGGCTGCGGTGGAGCAGAGAAGCTCTGCGTCCCTCCGGCTCAGATCCGGTAAAGGTCGAGGAGGGCGAGGAGCTGCGAGGTCACGGCGTGAAGCTCGTGGACGGCAACGACGACGGCGTCCGGGGTACGTCCTCTTCCTCCTCCAGCAGCGGCCCCGGCCCTCTCTCTCCCCCGGCCGCGGGCCTTCCCACGACGACGGCGGGGCTCCAGCTCGGGCGCGGGCGTGGGGTAGGGGAGCTGGTTTTGGCGCGCGCGGAGGAATTGGGGAGAGGGGAGAGCGCGGGCGTGCGGGATCCGCCGGCGCTGTCGCCTGGAGGAGACGACCTCTACAGCCCGTGGATGCGCGTCGGCTCGGCGTGGGGGAACGGGACGCCCGCGTCGCCTCGCCAGGCGACGCAAAGGCCGTCGGTAGGGAGGCGCGGGGGTGTTTTTGCAAAACCAGCACCATACAGACGGGTTCAACAGACGCGCTGTACATGCCCTAATGCTGATGCATCAGTTTAAGTAATAGGTGAGCTGTTATCACCTTATGAGGGATGAGATGCTCTGGAACTTTCTCACTGTGCAATTGTTCAGGAGTCTGAAAAGAAGCAGTCAGTTTCAGTACGCAAAGCAAGAAGCTTTAGCCAACTGTCCAAAATATATTTAGCCATTCAGTATGTACCTTTCCATAAGCAAGTGCATCAGGCTGGGCAAAGAAATTGGACATCAGTTCATCATGATTACTCACAGTTTCTCCTATAAAAGATGTATTGTTGTAAGCGTTTTAAAGACATTTGAAGAATTACAATGTCAACAAGAGCATTGGAAGTCAGATGTACAAAATACCTTTCAAGTAAACAGGCTGCTGACTTTTTACAACACCAATAAAATCGCAAGGGATGACCCTTCCCTGCATGTTTCAATACAATCATAGTCAATGAAATATGCAAATTCCCAATAGGTGGAAAGACTTGGTACTCCAATTTTCATTCACAAGTTTTAGAAGCGAACAAAATCGACAATCTTCAACATTACTCTGAGGAATTATCGTTTATCAACCAGAACAGAAATACAGATTGGAAAAACATGCTGGCTATATAGCTTAAGAAGTAATTATCATACAAGTGCAGACACATGTAAAATTAGAGCAAAATTAGAGCATGCAAAAGTCATAAAATATCAATACGGACAGGACGATAACATGATAAATCAAGCATATAACAAATCAGTACAGTTGAATGTCATCAATATCTAACTGCCAGTTGATGTCAGCAATTCTGAGATTATTAAGTCAATTCCTATGGCATACTCTCTTACATGATATAAATACCAACTGTCTCAGGAACATCATAAAGTAGATCAGGCGGTACAGATTTACAGAACTGCTACAGCTTGGTAACATTGCCACATGTATGGAACCTGGAAGTAGTATTATTACCTGATGGATTAATTGATAGAAGCTGTGTTGGCCATTAGTTCCAGGTTCACCAAAATCAATTTCACCAGTCTCCAAGGGAAGTGGAACACCATCAATGGAGACACCCTTTCCATTACTCTCCATACTAAGCTTTATAACATAATAATCAATAATCATATGTCAGCACATCAGGATTAATAATAACCAAAAGAGAATTTCCAGATAGCATTAAAACAAAACATAGTAAAGTACCTGCTGTATATGTGGCGCCAATTTCTCAAGTGCCTGGGAATATGGTAATATTGCCTAGAACACACATTCAATAAACAAAAAAGTACTACTTAGAACATGTACCAATAACTATTCATAACTGGACAGAATACAGCAAATGGAGAAGTCGCTTACTCTAGCTGGGTAGCCAAGAAATGAAACATTCCACACACTCAACAAACCAAGCAGTACCTGCCCATAAATGATAGAACCTGTGACATTGATCTTGCTGAGTATCTGAAATCATTAATTACCATATAAAAGCCACTTACAGGTATATTTTTCTCAAATGAAGACGAGTAGAAGTGGTTGTCAATGCTGGAAGCACCCTCCAAAAATCTTTGAAAGGTAAAAAAGAAATGTCAATACTGGTGATCTTCAATCTTACTCTGAAAATGGTTTTTCTGGCTTCCAACATTATCATAATATAAGTTCAGAAAGCATACTTCTGGACAATTGGAAAACCATACTGAAGAGATAACGGTAGAACACCAACAGCACTGCAAACTGCATAATTGAACTAGAGTTATGACACAGAACACTAGGTATGCCAATAATGTTTATATACAGAATAATATCTCACCACTATAGCGTCCACCAACCCAGTCCCAGAAGGCAAAAGCGTTGTTTGGGTCGATTCCAAACTCCTTCACAAGCTTCAAAGACAGAAATGGTACAGTTGGAAATTGACCACATCAGAATCAAAATATTTTGAACTATCCTAATTCTAATACAATACAATAGACAGATATCCTATATATATGAAGTATTCATACATCATAAAACTCAAGTCTGAATATGATGGATTTTGGAAAGAGGATTCAGCAAAATTTGGATGGAAAAAAAGGTCCAGAAGTACCTTAAGATTAGTACTGACAGCAATCATATGTTTTGCAACAGCCTGTGGCCTGAATCAACAAATTTATAATTCAATCACAGTAAGTTGGGATAATGGGTGAAAAAGGATCTTTCAGGTACTAAAACTAACCCAAGGGAGGAGATGATCCACTCCTTAAGAGTTCGAGCATTTAACATTGTTTCAGCTGTTGTGAAGGTCTTCGATACAACCACAACTGCACAGTTATTAGATGAGAAACATAAAAAACCTTCAGCAGATATTCATCAGTTAAATACAAAGAATCTACGTTGGAGTGAGGCATGGTGATTACCAAGAGTAGTTTCAGGATCTAAATCTTTAATGCTTCGTGCAACATCAACTGGATCAACATTTGCAAGGCTGATACAAAATGGACATGAATTACTAGATGAATAGCATAATGATTGTGCATATCAGTATGGTAAAAACATAGATACTAAATCGTAAACACGGTAAAATAATATCATGTGTAGAGGTTGGGATACTTTGTTTTATTCCACTATGCAAAAAAGTTTCATGTATACGGAAGTTACAGTATAAGTGGCAGGAGCCCTTATAGGAGGTGTTAATGGCGTCTAAAAGTCAAATCACTACGTGAAGACTACTAAATATCTTCGAGCATAGGTGTCACACCAGTACAAGTGTCCAGCATGCATGGAGAAGCTAACCACTCAACTTTCATCAAAGTAAAGCAGAACACTAGAGATGTCATAAATAATCACATAGATACATGCTCTAAATACACAATTAAAACACGGAAATGAGCATGCTTCAAATACACACTTACAATCTCAGCTGCCGGCCTTTCGCACATTCTGCTGCTTCTGGATCTGAAAATCGGCAATATTTTCTGGGCATATTAGTTGAAAATGCACGGAAGTTTCTAGGGAACCTAGGACTGAAGAGCTCCATAGTTTACCAGTCTGGAGTGCAGTATGCACAAATAGAGGCCCAAGAAAGCTACCACCTATTCCAACTGACACAACATTTGTCAATGCTTTTCCAGTTGCTCCAACCTGCAGTACAAACAGTTCCAATGATCAACATTCATGATTCTGCCACATTTAATTAGACCAAGAATTGTCTGAAAGTTTACCCATGCTCCACTTCTAAAAGTCTCTGAAAACTGCTTGATTTTATCTTTAACACTCCAAACCTCAGGGACCACATTCACCCCATCACTGTTTATGACTGCATCTCTTGGAGCCCTTAGAGCAACATGAAGCACTGACCTGTTCTCTGTAGTATTTATCTGACAGAAACAATTGACTTATGTTAGAAGTTTATTAGAGCAATTTAACTGGACAACTAGAACATGTTAAGAACATCAGTCCAATATTATGCATCAGAGAAAATGGCAAGGTATATAAAGTAATTATAATTACATCCAAGCTAAAAGAAGTAAAAAGTACCCAATGATCCATGGCTGGCACATTGACCTGTATGCTGAATAAACATTTCTGATGGAATAACTGAATAATAGTTTCAGATCATTATGCATACCTTTTCACCTTTAAACATCTTCTCAATCTTCTCCTTGAGCTTCGCGGCCTAGAACAAACCAAACAAATCCCGAATTACCACACAAAAACACAATCCCTGCCTCTCTAATGATTTAAAAGAAAGAGACAGGCGTTCACCTCTGCCAATTTGAGCAGCTTCTCAATGGTTTCGGTGGTCGCCTGCTGCCTTGAGTAATCCAGAAAAATCCCTTCGAGCTCACTGTAACCAAACACCATTCAGCTCAGCTAAGCAAACGGAATCCACACACAGACACAGGAGATGAAATATCACGAGCACAGGCGGTGAGGTCCTACGCCGTCATTGCCTTGCACCGGTCAGCGTCGGCCATCAGGTCCCGCAGGTGCGTCTTCTGAATCGCGCCGACGTGCGCCTGCATTCCCAAACAAGTGAAAGCAGAAACCGACAGTGAGCCTATACTAGCCTAATCAGAGCATAGAGCCCGCACAATGCGAGCGAGACCGCGAGTTCATTCACGAACCTGGAGGCCCTTCCACTGCTCCGTGTCGCAGATTAGCGCCGGCGACGCCATGGCTTCCGCTACAAGTCTGCAACAACGAAAAAGGCAACAAATCAAATTAACAACCACGGAGCCGACGAAACGATCAACGAAAGCACCAATCGCAAACAATCCCTTCCGAAACCTCACGAACCACCGGATCGAGCTTTGGCACCGACAGGCTGGGGATCGAGGCGACCCGAAGGATACCAAAACGAGAAGAAAATTTGTGGGGGGCAAGAGGGGATTCGGGGATGGAAAACACCTACCGGGGAGGGGTGATCGCTGGACGAGAAAGGGGATCTGCTCTTCGCCTCCTGGGAGCTCCTCCGGATTTTGTATTGCACCTAGCCGCCTTGCCGGTCGTTTGCCTTTTCCCGTGGGCGGCAGCAGACGGGAACGACGGACGCCTGGACGGGCAGACGATGGTGGTGCTACACGTAGTACGCTCCCAGCCCTTTGAATTGGAAATTGGAATATTTGGTTGATTGATATGGTTGAGGTGGACGCCCGCAGCCTGCCCAAACTGCGAACCGCGGCGCGGCAAGGGCGGCCGAGATAGCCGCCGAGAGTCGGGCCACCCTCCTCCCTCAGAACTCAGATGATGCGTGGTCGGTCTAGCTTATTTTGGCAACTTGGCTTGGTCCTGAAAAATTGCATCATGTACAAGCCTTCCCTCTTGCTTAAAGAAGAATCAAGCCAATGTAGCACATGGCATGATTAATGAAATAATGAGAACTAAAATGATGGACGGGGAGTACGTAAGTTTATTGTTATTTTTAAAAAGAAAAGGTTGTTAGAGGAGTCAGCTGTCAATTAGATGATGGAATAATAATAATGCCAACCGGCAGAGATTCCTTTCATCATTAAAAAAAAGTTTTGTGTTACTTCGAGAAAGCAATGTCAATGTGCTCTTTTCCTTCCTGCTAGCTATTCTAATCAATGCAAGTTGATGATATGTTGCAATTACAATACTTATTCCTGGAAGAACATGTGAAAATTGACTCTTTCCCTCTAATTACATTATCCAATGTTGAAGCATGCGGATTATAGTAAAAATATTACAGACCTGATATTCATTAATGTGGTAATGCTGTGTAGTTAAGTCCATGCAATGTAACAAGAGATCCTAAGCGAACTACCTATGCCGAATAGCACATTAATACATGTCATAATTGAGTTAAGACATTTATGGTTCCAATGGTGATGCTATAGTTTAAATTAGAGAAATTTCGTAAAGATGGAGTTTAGATTGGACTAGAGTTTAATCGTATTTTGTCTAGCAAATATGATAGTAAAATGATGTCTAAAAATAGGATTTATTTCCGAGCCTGAAAATGAAAATAGTTCGAGGAATAAGATTACGTAAGACTTCCTTTTAGATGGGCTTTGGTTGTGTACATGAAACATCCAAACTCGGGCCTCGTGGGGGCAACAACAGCGAGAGGCTGCTGCGCAAGGGGGCCGGCGCGAGGAGGGCAGCCGTCGCCCGTCGGTCATTCGGTTGCCACGCGCTCCCACCCAAAAAGCCCAAAGAAAGAGGGCCAAGTGGCCCACCTCCCCACCGCGCACCCCCACACATGACACACCCTTGCCGGCTTGCCGCCCCCACCGTGCCGGAGCCGCCTCCCTTTCCCTTCTCCAGTTCTCCGTTCCATCCTCCTCAGCGGCTCAGCCCCCGTCTCTCTCCTCCCCTACCAGACTACCATCCCCACACGCCCAAGCCAAAACCTCCACGCGCGCGCGAGTGCCGACGGGGGTGGTCCGCCCCGATCTACGAAGATGTGGCGCAGCTGCGTGTCGCGGGGCCTCCGCAAGGCCAAGGCCGCCGCCTCCGCCTCCAGACTCTTCTCCACGAGCTCGGTATCTGCTCGCCCTCCCCCACACTACCCCTCCGCGTCGATTCGTCGCGTCCATTGCCCCACCGCTTTTGTACTGGATATTTCCGCTTGTTTTGCTTTTGATCGGTGATCGTGACAGCGATGGTTTTGTTGTGGTTTAAATGCGTTTTTTTTTAAAAAAAATCGTATACAAATCGTGGGAATAAATCTGGTGATAGCGCCTCTTGATTCGAGAACTACTTTGTTTTGATACTGCAAATGCCTGGTTTGTGGATTGAATCTACATTAGCATATTAGATTGTGTGTTATAAACCGGCCAGTTTCATGGCAGTTGTTGCCACAAGCTTGAGATGATTGTTATAATCTAGTTCAGTCATTAGCAATATGCATGTGTTTTGGAGTGTGCACTGTTTGATTTCATTGACTGTGGTTCATGCCTGTTACTGCAGTCCTACACGGTGGTGGATCACACCTACGATGCTGTTGTGGTGGGAGCTGGAGGTGCAGGGCTCAGGGCAGCGATTGGCCTCTCGGAGCATGGGTTCAACACTGCCTGCATCACCAAGCTCTTCCCCACACGGTCACATACTGTGGCAGCTCAGGTATGTGAATTTTGGAAAGTCTGCTTTTACGTTCATATCATATTACAACTTTACAAGGTTGTGCTTGGAGTTTGTACAGTCTACTTAGATCTAGTAACATGCCATGCATGGTCTTATCGATATGAAAATTTGGGCATACGACTGTGAGTTACTGTACTTAGTGTACTAGGAGAGTGAATTTTATGACGCCGTATGTAATGGGTGACTGCTAAGTTAAGTATCGTACATCAGTGGAGAAATAAACTGAGTGAAATGTTTTTTATGTGAATGTTAACATTATGTTCAAAATGCCAGAGGTCACCTAATTCAGCATGATGGAATATATTTTACAAGAATGAATGGACAATATAAGATGTCTACTCATAGTGCTATGACTATCTGATTTCACTACAAGTCTCTATGTGAATGATATGTGCTTGGTATGCTCAGGTAGTGTGCACATAATCTATAAACTGTGTTGGTGTTACTTAAAAGGAGATGGTTGGTGCAACATTTAGATGTCACAGCTTTTCACATGAGGAAGAGTGATGCAAGGTGCAGTATTTGTGTTCATTCAGAAAGGACCCTGTGAATGCCTTGCAGATTCAAATTTTGGTAGAGTTTTATTGTAATTCAGTATATTTGTATGTGGCATCTAAAATATGAGTCGAGTCTAAAACTGAAAGTGCATAACTTTGACCACTTTAGATTGCTATTTAGTTTGAGAATATATTCAATTTGGCAGGGCCAGGTTTTTGTTCACTTGGCATTTTGCAAGACATCTGAGTCATGAATACTGCTTAAAATTTGCAGCATTATGCCAGGATTCACGCCCACTATGCTTGTTATTTTGATGATTTTCTTTTTTTTGTAAAATCGTGCTGTTTGCCTTGCTGTCATGTCCTATACCTAGTTTGCCCCCATGGTTTGCTTTTCAGATGATCAAAATGCAAAACTCACTGCATGCAATGAAAAACAGCAGCCCTGTAGGAAATGCATAAATCTAACAATCTTTCCTGAATCTAGGCCTTCGATCTACACTTAGTGGCAATACGGTTTTTTTGGGGGGTTGTGTATTGTTTGATAACGCTGTATGAGTTTTGCTGTGTCTATGTAATCTTCAGGTGGGCAGGCCTATCGTTGTGCATGTGCAGCTGATAGAACAGGACATGCTATGTTACACACACTTTATGGCCAAGCAATGAAGCACAATACTCAGTTCTTTGTTGAATATTTTGCACTGGACCTTCTCATGGACGATGAAGGTATATAATTCTTATTTTTTTGTTTGTTATGTTTTTTTTGGGTTTGTTGTGTTCTGGCGCCATGGAAAACCCAAGATGTGTGGCTAAACAGAAAGAAGGATCTCAAAATGTGAATGGATTGTTCATTTTCCTTACTAGTATTTGCATTTGTTCATGTGGTTGCACCCTGATATTGGCCTTGTCCAGGAAATCTGGTGTTGATATTTTCTGTCTTCAAGCACTGACATTCGTGCCACAGTAGTTTTGCTTTCTGTTAAACTTGCTGCTGGACATCATTTAATTGTTCTTTACTTCTTTTGTGGTTGTTCAATTGTTCTACAGCTTACATTGTTAATTCGTTATTTTTCCAGCTGCATTAACTGCTAATATGGCTTCTTTAGTTGCCTGCGCTTATTACAACATATAACTTTGTAATGTTGGAAACAATTGGTTAATGATCCCTTTTTAGTAGTCGCAGTTAGGATTGTCATCTAATTGATTTTCTTTTTTGGGGTTTGGTGCTGCTTTGTATCAGAAGTCATAATATTGCTTCCTTCACTGCAAGTTTACAACTCTGTTGATATTCAAATAAAATTTTTCAGGCACCTGCCAAGGGGTAATTGCACTAAATATGGAGGATGGTACCCTTCATCGTTTCCGTGCTTCCAATACAATTCTAGCCACCGGAGTAAGATCCTCTCTGTATTAAATACTGATTGTTTTATTTATTACTGAATATTTATAGCCATGTCTTTGTTTTCATCTCAACAGGGTTATGGCAGAGCCTACTTCTCAGCAACTTCAGCTCACACGTGTACTGGTGATGGCAACGCTATGGTTGCACGTGCCGGATTACCCCTTCAGGTCAGCCTTCTGGACTAAACCTGTCCGTTTTGATTACTTTTCCTTATGTTCTGACTTTACTTGTTCAATTTGTACTGCAGGATCTCGAGTTTGTGCAGTTCCATCCTACAGGCATTTACGGTGCTGGATGTCTGATAACAGAAGGTTTGTTATTGTGCAACTTAGTTTTATATTTGGACACATAAATCACATGCTTATAAACTCTTGTCTGTCCATGACTCCATTAGCAAAGCATGGGAGAGTTTCCATGATGTCAAGATCAGTGACAGAAGTCTAATATGGTAGGCTCTTTCCCCAGTAAACGTATCATCCTCAGCCTATAAATTTTTCACTCACCTGTCATGTTTCTCTTTGATTTCACAGGAATTCAGACTTGGTAGAGACCGTAGAATTAGAAAACCTGCTAATAAATGCATGTGTAACCATGCATTCAGCAGAGGCTCGCAAAGAGAGCAGAGGAGCTCACGCTCGTGAAGATTTTTCGGTTCGTTGCCTTTTTATTTCTTTGTTCTCTGTTCCCTCATCCTTGCTCATTATATGATCATTTCCAGTAATGTTTCCTTTTCCCTTGCTGGTGCAGACAAGAGATGATGAGAACTGGATGAAGCACACGCTTGGGTTAGTGTCTTCTCTTTGTTGCCCCTCCAATTCTTGTTGAATGACTCGTTTTTTATAAACACGAAAATTGATGAAATTGTACTCTTTTAGGTATTGGGAGAACGAGAAGGTTAGACTAGCATACAGGCCAGTTCACATGAATACCTTGGATGATGAAGTGTCTGCGCCCAGGTCGTAGCCGTCGGTGACAATGCCCTGGTATATCGAAACTGCTGCGATTTTTGCTGGTGTTGATGTCACAAAAGAGCCCATTCCTGTTTTGCCTACTGTGCACTATAACATGGGTGGTATCCCGACAAATTATCATGGGGAGGTATGCTTTGAATAGACAGTACTAGCGTTACTATGGACACATGACTTGAATGAACACTTGTTTATGTTCTGATGGTTGTATTGCTGTTTTGCATATTAGGTGCTGCATATCAAGGGTGATAACCCAGATGCAGTTGTTCCTGGTCTGATGGCTGCTGGGGAAGCTGCCTGTGCATCCGTCCATGGTGCTAACAGGCTTGGTGCAAATTCACTTCTTGATATTGTTGTATTTGGGAGAGCTTGTGCAAACAGGGTTGCTGAGATATCCAAACCAGGCAAGTTCATGCAAGATTGCTAAATAGTGGTTTGTTACCTGCTTTACTCTTTGCATCTTATTAAATTTCCTTGTTGCACTGCATTCTAGGAGAGAAGCAGAAGCCTCTTGGAAAAAAATGTCGGAGAGAAGACTATTTCTTGGTTGGATAAGCTGAGGAATGCAAATGGATCTTTGCCTACTTCGAAGATTCGTCTCAACATGCAACGTGTTATGCAAAACAATGCTGCGGTTTTCCGTACACAGGAAACTCTTGAGGAAGGTATGGATACCCTCCTGATTTTCTCTATGCTAGCTATCTGCTAGCTATCAATAGTAGGGGGCAGGCATGCCAGATTTCATTGAAGGAATGTGAAGTCTGTATGCATAACTTATGATCGGTTCATCTTATTAGGCTGCAAACTGATTAGCAAAGCATGGGAGAGTTTCCATGATGTCAAGATCAGTGACAGAAGTCTAATATGGTAGGCTCTTTCACAGTAAACACCATATCATCCTCAGCCTATATGTTTTTCACTCACCTGTCATGTTTCTCTTTGATTTCACAGGAATTCAGACTTGGTAGAGACCATAGAATTAGAAAACCTGCTAATAAATGCATGTGTAACCATGCATTCAGCAGAGGCTCGCAAAGAGAGCAGAGGAGCTCACGCTCGTGAAGATTTTTCGGTTCGTTGCCTTTTTATTTCTTTGTTCTCTGTTCCCTCATCCTTGCTCATTATATGATCATTTCCAGTAATGTTTCCTTTTCCCTTGCTGGTGCAGACAAGAGATGATGAGAACTGGATGAAGCACACGCTTGGGTTAGTGTCTTCTCTTTGTTGCCCCTCCAATTCTTGTTGAATGACTCGTTTTTTATAAATACGAAAATTGATGAAATTGTACTCTTTTAGGTATTGGGAGAACGAGAAGGTTAGACTAGCATACAGGCCAGTTCACATGAATACCTTGGATGATGAAGTGGAATCTTTCCCACCGAAAGCACGTGTTTACTAATCTATTCTGGACATGGCTGCTAATGATCTCGCTCGTCTCAGAAAGAAGTACCTCACAACAGATTTGTTTTTCCCCATCAAGTTCTGAATCTCAAATAAACCAGGGACCTGTATTCTCTCCCCGATCACAAGAACTGTATTTAATTGCCAATCCTGGAGAGATTCTCTTCATCTCCGTGATGCGCTTGTTGCCTTACGGAAGAAATAAAGAAAACAAAGTTGCAATGTAGGTGCTCTTAGCCCTTTTGTCTGCCTTTTTTTAAAGGGTGATGGCGTACTATGTACAATTAACAGTTCGAATGAACAAGAGTTCACAAACAATTGTGGAATTGATACTTCTTGAACATGATAATCAGATAGGGATAGAATCTTATGATAAAAAAAGTTTCATGTTCTTGGTAATGCTTTGGATCAAAGTGGGCAAGTCTGTCTCGTGCATGCATAGCTGCAACCGCGGGTAGCGGGACACGCCAATTTTATTGAACTCGTCCCTGATCACGCGCGCCTCTCCTGATCCCATCAGGTCGATCTGGATGAGCCCCACTCGCTCCATCTGCAGCATCACAGTGCCGCTCCGCTCACCGAACTGCAAGAACCGCACCTTGCATTCCGGACCCTCCCTTCCAATGGCCTGCCTGTGGATCACCACCTGCCGGGTCCACCTCGCCTCCGCCGCCACCGGCGCCGCCGACAGCGTCCACATGGATATCACAACTTGCTCGGCGACGAGCAGGCTCAGCCTGCCATCATCCGAGGACGCCAGGAGCCCCTTGTCCATGCCTTTGGGGCAGCTCACCTGGCTGAAGCATTTCGGCGGCAGCTTGATCACCGTGGCCCGCGCCGCGCTGGTGTCCAGGGCCACGATCCCCTTCTCCTTGCACAGCCAGTGGACGGTGGCGCCGATGACGAGTGGCGGGGAGAGGCGGTTGGGAACGGTGCGGATGAAGCTGGGCGGGAGGTGGGCCTGGATGACGTCGCCCCAGTCGCCCAGCTCCGACGAGAAGACCCTCATCAGCAGCCCCTGTTAGATCTGTGGGTCGCTTATGTATAGAATAGGTGCATCTGGGTGTGTATGTGTACATGTGCATGTGCTGTGTTGAATAAAGGAGATGGGATTCGGGTGTATACCATCCCCGCCGGTCGCGGCGGCTCCAGTCGCCATGGCCGGTTCTGTTGGTGAGGATCTGCTCAAGGCAGCGTCGCGCAGTGTAGTCGTAGGAGTGCGTCGCGGTAGCAGGTCGCGCCGGCCCTCTGGTCGCCACCGGCACTGGCCCGGGACGGCGACGGAGTACGGCGATGACGTCGTGGCGGCGGTGGCGGGTCTTCCCGTCACTGCCCGCGCTAACCCTAGATCGGATAGGTGTGTCGGTGGGACGTGGCGGCTCAGGTGAACCTCGTATCTTGAGCCGGCGGCCCCCACCTTTCTTTATAGCGCGGGGTGACAGGGGCCCTCCAACCATGTAGGATTGGGCGCCCCCGATCAGGGCGCGGACTGGATCAGGCCCACGGCCTTTGGGCCGTGTGGGCCGGGAGATCAACCTAACAACCAAACCTAACATCCAGCTCCTGCGTTCAGTGATCAATCGCCATTACCAAACTCTCACAGAGAAACCACTCCACCAGCTTTCAGATCGATGCGACGCAGGACGTACATGTTGCCTGCAGAAGAAAAGGATGCGACGGGCATGCTCAGCTTTAGAGATCAGTATTTCAGTCTTCGGTGGTCTTTTCAATCCCAAACTGGACAGTTTCTCCTAACAGCAGTGAAACAGCGACAGGGCATGTTCACCGTAACTTCCGGAGATCTGGCATGGACGCGAGCCCGGATGTGACTTTCAGGCGCTGGTCAGATTGAAATGAAATGAGGTAATATGCCGGGTCGGCACATGAGGATGTCCGGTGGCCGCAACGCTGATCGCCCACCGACCGGTCGTTTCAGTTTCCGCGCTCACAAGGGAGGCGCTGCCGATTCTGATACGCGACGGCGCTTCGAATATCCGATCAGAATACAAGCACAAGCACAGAATACTACAACAGCATCTGCTGCATCTGTGCCTCAGTTAGCTGCCTATACTAGAAATTAGAAAAGATACAACAGGGCACTGCATTGCCTGCAGCAAAAGGAGCTTTCGATTTGGCATGTGTGATTCAGCATTAGTTGTAAGGCGGCAACATTGTCACCTTTGTTTGCTAAATCCCATTGCTTCTGCAAGTGATTGTCCATTGAGCATTGTGGTTGCCTAGTTGCACCCTCGTGAAATTAAGGGCTCGCTTTTCCATTGACTTCCTAGTCGCTTAGCAACTGAAGCACTGAAAGGACATGTTTCGCTGTGATTGAGGTTTGTTAAACCGGATGGAGGAATCTTGAGTCAAAAGTTGAGTGTACTGACAACAATCCTTCGATAAAAGACGCTAAAAGAGGATCCTTTTGGGAATGACAAGGATGCTTGTAAAGAGAAAAAGGTGAGC
The DNA here is from genome assembly GCA_900205405.1 of Echinochloa crus-galli. NCBI lineage: Eukaryota > Viridiplantae > Streptophyta > Magnoliopsida > Poales > Poaceae > Echinochloa > Echinochloa crus-galli. The sequence continues at coordinate 553,893 of OAMR01000099.1, read as the reverse complement.
GGAGAAGGGCGTAAAGGAACGGAACGGGTGCATATGCCGACCACAGTTAGCACAAGCTACATTTGGTCCATTGTTAAGGAATGTCCTGCCCTGCATCGGTGTCCCACATGCTTAGCAATAGCATACCGCTTTGCTCTTGATCATTAGATTATGGATGTAATTGTGCTACGATGGATACACAGGTAGTTTTCAGTGCGTTTTGTAGGCTAGGGCAGAACACAGAGACGTTCTCCTAACATGAGCTGATATACTCGTCGATGAAATTCAGAAACTAGCAGTAGCAGGCAACATAAATCTTGTTACAACAACACCGGCATTTCCATGGGCATTATAGTATTTGGTATTAATGACGAATCATCCTCAGTTGTAATTCAGGAAGAGTAGTAGATTGAGCACATTGGTATATTTGAGGCTTTTCTTGTAATGGCATAGCGATGGGATGAGGGAGAAAAAAAAGGAGCTGCTGCTTTTGGGAAGCGTCGCTATATGTTCATGAACCTTTTACACGTGCAAATTCTCATGAAAAATATCCACTTTGCCTAGAGCGCCTATGCAAAGTCCATGGATGGGATTGACAAGATCAATACACCTAATGAGGCGGTTCATAAAGAAATGAATTAAAGCAAGTACAAATGATATCATCGATGGAAAATGGACCACCGAGGGAATTGCCAAAAGCCTCACTGGGACAACTACATCTCGACGACCCTTCTAAAAGTATTCATCAGTTATCACACCGTATCTTGTATTGTTTTGTTGCCGATGAACATTCGACATGCTCAGATTCATGAAGACCAAGGCAATCGCGTAAAAAAGTTCATGGGGGCTGAACGGAGATAAGGTAACAATTTGAAAACTATTCTGAATCCACTCATGGATGCAGAAGGGTATGTGGATCATGCACTTGCTGGCATACTAAAAATTCAAGAGCATTAACAGCCATGCAGTTACCCATGATCCCTTGCTGATATCTCTAATCGCTTTCATGTCAGCAACCATGAAGGTTTGCAACAGCCGTTAGATAGGAACCAATTGCATTTGAAAAGGAAAATGAGAAGAGTCATACAGACGCAGCAACATCAGACAACAAACAAATATGGGTGCTGTGATGCAGCAACCACTAGATTGAGAGAACACAAGTCCTCAATCATGGTTAGTCAAGACGTCAGCTTAACAGATGCAAAGTCATAGAAAGCGGCAACGAAGAACATTACTTTCAACCTGCAACTTGTGATCTTATTGGACAAACAAGCTACGATGAACCATAGGTAGCTGTCAAAGCACCAAAGACAATGAAATATATTCTACTGCCAACTAATGCATGCTACTCTAATAGCAGCTGTTGAGACGCCAGATTTGAGAAGGGTACACCACACACACCAATTGCCTAGCAACTAAACACA
>OAMR01000099.1:520890-550742 GCA_900205405.1 Echinochloa crus-galli | reverse complement strand
TCAAACCCTGCTGGGTGCAAATTTCGTTGTAAAAAAATTCTCTCGTCTATTTCACGTCAAAGGGCTTCTTAAGGGAATTTTCTTCTTAATACAATACTGTGAGGGTGGTCTTACCCTCCACAGTCTGAGTTTTTTTTTTCTGCAGTTGAACCGTGCACTTGTATGGGTCACCACCATTGCCTGGTGCAGTGGTGCCATCCGTTCCGTTTCTTTCCGCCCAGCGCGACGGCTTAAACGCAGACTTTTTAACCGTAGCGGCCGATACGCGTCACGCGAAAAAAAAAATCATCCCTGCTGCGGTCGCCGAAACGAACAGGGCCGATCCCCGCAGCCCCACCTCCACCCTCTTCAGTACCACCACCAGCCGCAGGCCCGCAGCCGGCGCTGATGTCTCCGCCACCGCCGCAACCGGGGATGATGTCCCCGTCGCAGCCGGGGATGATGTCTCCGCCACAGCCGCAGCAGCATCACCACGCCTCTCTCGCCTCCCACTTCCACCTCCTCCATGTAAGTAACAGCAGTGGCAGGGAGGTTCTGGAATCGTGGGGAATTTTGGCGTTTGGGGGTGGTTTTGATCTTAGTTTCGGATAGCATAGATGGTAGATACCCTAGAACACTCCGTTGTCGCTCGCTTGGGCGATTCGGGAGGCGACGACGTCCAACCGAACGGCAAGAACCGCACCTTGCATTCCGGACCCTCCCTTCCAATGGCCTGCCTGTGGATCACCACCTGCCGGGTCCACCTCGCCGCCGCCTCCGACGACGACAGCGTCCACATGGATATCACAACTTGCTCGGCGACGAGCAGGCTCAGCTTGCCATCATCCGAGGACACCAGGAGCCCCTTGTCCATGCCTTTGGGGCAGCTCACCTGGCTGAAGCATTTCGGCGGCAGCTTGATCACCGTGGCCCGCGCCGCGCTGGTGTCCAGGGCCACGATCCCCTTCTCCTTGCACAGCCAGTGGACGGTGGCGCCGATGACGAGTGGCGGGGAGAGGCGGTTGGGAACGGTGCGGATGAAGCTGGGCGGGAGGTGGGCCTGGATGACGTCGCCCCAGTCGCCCAGCTCCGACGAGAAGACCCTCATCAGCAGCCCCGTGCCGGCGACGAGCAGCTGGAAGGAGCGGCCGGCCTCGCCGACGGCGAGCAGGGCTCGTGGGTACACGCCGGCCACCGCCCCGGCGAGCCCCGGGGAGTCGATGCAGGTCACGTGGCCGGTGAGGCAGTTGACGACTCGCAGCCCGGCGGATAGTAGCCAGCCGCGCGGGTGGAGGACGACGAGGCAGCCGCGCGAGACCATGGGTTCGTACGAGCTCAAGTACGAGCTCAAGAGCTTCCCGGCGTCGAAGCTGAAGGGCCGGCGCTGCTCCTGCAAGAAGACTTCGGGAGGGTCCCCTCCGCGGAACAGGCAGGAGACGCCGAGGAGGAGGGCGGGGTCGAACCTGCCGGCGCCGGCGCGGCGGGGCGCGAGGCGGCGGTGGAAGTCCGAGCCGAGGATGCCCCGGCGGACGGGCTTGCACGTGGCGGCGCCGCGGATGATGGTCTTGGTGTCCGCGCGCGCGAAGATCTCGACGAGGAGATCGGAGGGGATGAACGGCGGCTGTGAGTTCGAGTTCTCCGCCGCCGCCGCCGCCGACCCGTCGACAACACGTCGGCGCTTTGTCGACGACATGGTTGCTGATCGCTGGCTTGTTGTTCGGGCTCGAAGTCCCCGCTTCCGCAGCCGCAAGCTCTCGTGGATTTGCTGGTCGGTGGCGCAGTATATATGCACGCGCGAGGTCCCGGTCTCCGCGCGCGCGTCGAACTCGCAACCCGCGCGCGCCTGGATCGGTGTCGCACCACGGGTGCGGTGCGGCACCGCCGCAGAGAATTTTCTCCCTCCTCTGGATCTGCTGCCAGTAGGCTTCGCCGCTTTAATGCTCAAATTCCGGCCAACGCCGTGTGTTTGTCGAACTCGGAATAATAACGATTAGCGAAGCATCCTGTTGCCTATCAGGAACGTACGGGTTAGGGGTTATCATTTTATCAACCGTGTGCCGAGCATCCTGTTGCCTTTGCCTATCTATCAGGTTTGAGTCGACCCCATTTACTCTCGCACCTTTGACTGAGCTCTAAAATTTCTCTTTCTAAACTTCATTATTCACCTATCACATCAAATCTCTCTCCTTATATATGGAGTATTAAATGTAGATAAATAAAAAGGTTAATTGTATAGTTTTGATGTACACGACGAGACGAGTCTTTTGAGCTTAATTATATCATGGTAGGACAATGGTTATCACAAATAAATAAAAAGTATTTCAGTATTCGACGTAACTTTTTAATCATATTCTCGCGGGAACTAAACACAGGCTTTGTTCTGGGGCGAGGCCGCGAGGCTGAGAGGGAGATGGGCAGATTGGTCACCACCATTGCCTGGCGCAGTGGTGACATCCGTTTCGTTTCTTTCCGCCCAGCGCGATGGCTTAAACGCAGACTTTTTTAACCGTAGTCGCAGTCGCTGATAAAACGCGACACGCGAAAAAAAAAATCATCCCTGCTGCGGTCGCCGAAACGAACAGGGCCACCCCCGCAGCCCGGGATATTTAACTATTTGCCATCCTTATCAAAGCCACTCCTTGAGATGCCAGTTTTACGTTGTCCCTTACACATTTGCCACTTTTAGACGGGGCTTTCATGATATTTGCCATTTTTGCTGACGTGGCGCGCCATGTCACCTGGCCAGCGTGGATGGAGAGTGCGAAACGACCAAAATACCCCTGTGTTTCTTGTGTTAAACATCCCGTTCTTCCCCCTCCAGCCACTGACGCGTGGGACCCTCCCGTCAGATCCATCTTCAACCTCCCCCTCACGCTCTCTCTCTCTCCAACCTCCCCCTCCGTACCCCACGTCTTCCTCTTCCTCTCTCATCGAGCCTCCAAATCGCCGAGCCGATGCTGTTCGCCTCGCCGGCCGTGCCAGGAGCTGCTCTCGTCCCTCTCCTCCCGATCCATCTCAGGCCCCCCGCTCGCCCCGCTCGCCGTCGCCGTCGCGTCCTAACGGGGGCTGGCTCTCGCTCGGCTGGTCCCGCGCGGGCGTGCCATCCTCGCCGCCGCGCTCGCTGTACCCGGGCATCAGCTCGAGCCGCGCCGCCAGGAGCTCGCCGCCGTCGTCCTCGCCTCACCGCAGGGTGCCGGTGTCCTCGTCGGCCTCCGCCGTCGTCCAAGCTCGGCGCTGCCGCGGTACCTCGCCATGCCGCGTGCCGGCCAGGTGACCGCAATGCCGCTCGCCGCTCGCCGCCTGCCTGCTGCCCAATCTCAACGGTGTGCCCAATTGCCCCCGACGCCGCCCTTCCCTCCCCGGGCGGGAGGTTGAAGATGGTCCAACATGCAGGGCCCACACGTCAGTGGCAAGAGGGAGGACTAACACATGAAAACACGGGGTATTTTGATGTTTCGCACGAAAACACAGGGGTATTTTGATGTTTCGCACCCTCCATCCACGCTGGCCAGGTGGCGTGGCGCGCCACGTCAGCAAAAATGACAAATATTATGGAGGCCCCGTTTAAAAGTGGCAAATGTGTAAGGATGGCGAATAGTTAAATATCCCCCGCAGGCCGACCCCCACCGCCTCCGCCCTCTCCAGTACTACCACCATCAGCCGCAGCCGGCGCTGATGTCTCCGCCACCGCCGCAGCCGGGGATGATGTCCCCGTCGCAGCCGGGGATGATGTCTCCGCCACAGCCGCAGCAGCATCACCACGCCTCGCTCGCCTCCCACTTCCACCTCCTCCATGTAAGTAACAGCAGTGGCAGGGAGGTTCTGGAATCGTGGGGAATTTTGGCGTTTGGGGTGGTTTTCATCGTAGTTTCGGATAGCATAGATGGTAGATACCCTAGAACACTCCGTTGTCGCTCGCTAAGGAGATTCGGGAGGCGACGACATCCACCCACACCGCCGCCGCCGAAGTCCACCTATGCCTCGGCCGCCGCCGATGTGGCGGTGGCGGCGGCGTCAAACGACGCTTGTCGCGTTCCCTTTCTCCTAGTGGACGGCGTCGGCGGTGCTGCACGTCCCGGCGGCGTCCGTGCGTGGGGAGTGCGGATCCGAATGGGTGGCCTGCTGGATCTGCAAGCCACGCCACTCGTTCGGCGGCAGCGTGGCTCCCAGGCGCCGCGGTGCGGTTGTCGAGTCACGCGGCCATGGTGGGTCTGGTCGGAAACAGTTCGATCCGTGTGCCGCACCGGTGATTTAGTGGACGTGTTCGCTCTGCTAGGATGTTGTTTCCAAAATTTGGGAACTTGGGCTTTTGCTATGAGAAAGTACTAGGATGTATTATAAATACTGGTACCTTTTTCTTTACATATTTTTGTGCTCTTTCAGTTGGTCACAAGATTAGCTGATGCGATTGGTACAGGAACAAGGGATCAAAATTTTGATGCACTGGTATGATTTTCATCTTCTGATTTTCAATTGTTTTATAGATTGATGTGCATACTCATTGCTCTATGATCTTATCAGAACCAATACTTGTAGGCTTGTAGCTTAACTGTAACCCCCTCAAGGCCTCAAGTATTGAGGTTCATTTACTTAGCCCTCGGAATTATGAAACCAGGTATTGAGCACTTCGGACTATTAGAAACTATCTAAATAACCACCTCCAATGTGGTTTCGCATATTGCTTTTGCTGATGTGGACAAACTTACCCATGTGGCATTGCCATGGTTTTTAAGGCGTCACTAGGTGTCTGGGTAGGGGTGGTAACGGATCATGGCCCGTTTGTTCCTTCACAATCTAATTTGGCCCTAACAAAATTTAGCTCAAAAACTAGTATTATTTTGATCCGGCCCGATCCTTAAAATTTCTAGTACAAAAGTGAGGGCCCTTTACCACCCCTATGTCTGGGTGGTAGCAAAAGTGATCAATTTGAAGGGATGAGGAAGGGGGAAGTGTTCCATTTCTCCTTTTTCATCCCTATTCCGAACCTCTGTTTTGCTATTTCTCCGTCTGTTATGGGCATGTCTTGCCTCGCTCATGAGTGCCTAAGCATCGCCTAGGCAATTGGAAGGGGGTGGGCCGCCTCGCCTCGCCTTCCCTCCTTAAAGAGCATGGGCATCGCCACATCACTCTGAAATACTGGAACCGCACATTAATGTCTTTCCCTCACCATCTCTCTACTCCCTTCACCTCTCTCTATCTCTCTCCATCACCGATAACCTTAGCAATATGGACGATGCCACACGCTGGAATATGCTTTATACAGAGTTTGGTCAGATATAACATGCTAGAATTAATTTCTGCGGCCATGGTACTTGCATTGTAATTGTTATATAGTATAGAAATATTCAAGGAATACTAACTTACAGACGCTACCCTTTGTTTCTCAACTACTTCCTATTTTTTCTTTTCCTTTGCTTTGACAAATCTTACTGCCTTTGTTTGTTGTTAATAGTACATCATGGTTACTGCTATGTGCCATCTACTTCCATGCTATTTCTTATTGAAAGATTTATAAGGCCCTACACTGCAGATGTGCCTTGTTGAAGAATTGTATTCCTTTTGTTTCTATAGTGTCTCATGTTTCCCTTGTTGAAATATAGGAAATAGTATGGCAACCAAGCACCATACTTTTTACCCATGCTTCTGCAAATCCTAATTCCATTATGTTCTTATATTAACGAGAAGCTTGTTTTTAATATATAGGTCGAAGAGTTGACCAGCCAATTTGCCAGGTGCCAACAATTGTTGAACTCCATATCAGGAACAATAAGTTCTAAGTCTACTGTAAGTTTTGTTACTTATTTTCCTGACTGTTTTGCTTTCTTTTCAGTGGTCTCTTTGGTAGTAGTATTAAGTGTAAAGTGAACTATTCTGGCTAGGGAAGCTTAATTTGTTTGCTTTGGTTTATTTATGGAATGGAAATCTGCATTTACTTACTCTTGAAACATATCACTTAGCTTATTATGAAATTATGCGTAAGAATAATAATCTCAGTTTGTTGTAGTGAATTTTGTCTAGGTGAACTGTTTATCCTTGGATCATGCTAGAGTGAGAGTGAAGATATTATCTGCCTTTGCATCAACACATCCAAGCTGACTGTGTTAGTGATAGATTGGCTTCAATGTAAACAAGAGATAGGAGTCATGTAGGCTCATTTGCAAGCATGTCATCACCATTTCCTTTTGCCTCTAATACAAAGATGTGCAGCTCTCCTACATGTTTGAGAAAAAAATATGAAGTACATGTCACAATACATGGTACTAGGTACACTGAGAATTTGCTGAATGGCTTTTGTTGAAGTGCAAATAAAGTTCCGGTGTTCTCTGCTTATGCCTGGTAAAGATGGCAAATTTTAATACAGGATAGTGTAATTTGTCATTTGTGGTATTTTCTGGAACACACTAGAAAATCATGTTTTTTTTTCTCAAGCACTGCAAATATGTGTTTTTTTTACTATACACACTGTCTGACTAAATTATGATCTTTTGACAGTTTGGATAGTGTAATTTGTCATTTGTGGTATTTTCTGGAACACACTAGAAAATCATGTTTTTTTTTTCTCAAGCACTGCAAATATGTGTTTTTCTTTACTATACACACTGTCTGACTAAATTATGATCTTTTGACAGTTTGGATAGTGTAATTTGTCATTTGTGGTATTTTCTGGAACACACTAGAAAATCATGTTTTTTTTTCTCAAGCACTGCAAATATGTGTTTTTTTTTTACTATACACACTTTCTGACTAAATTATGATCTTTTGACAGTTTGGACTTAGAAGTAACTGAAAATGACAATTATACCATGTCATAGCTGTTGTCTTGTACGAAGGATTTGTAGTGTCTAAGATTACAGCAACATTTATTGTGTGCAAACCTGATGGCAGAATAAACATGTGCTGTCTCTTGACCGCAAAGAATTAAGATTATGTTTTTGTCCGTGGTGTCCAACAGAGAAGAAAAATAAACTAGAGCATCATATCTGTAGCAAGTTGTTGTAGTGTCTCATAGCCAGATTATTATTTATTAATATCTCTCTCTAGAGTTTAGCTGATATTGGCTATTTCTATTGCGATGTTACTAAAAGTTGATGTTATCAGTCAGTGATACAATGTTTTGAGATATTTTAATTGATCTGGATAGTGCAAATTTGATATGTTGTATAGTGTGCGGCATTTTGTGAAATTTCAAAGGAATTGGTAGAATATATAGGTGACTGCCTGCTCACTCACTCAATATTGCTGATGAGAACCATGTGAAATTAGTGAGTCAATAACACCTTGATCCTTTATTTTGTAATTATTGTTTTATAAATGCTCTTTTATGTAATATATCTACATATACGTTATGAAAATCTCACGATAGCTTCAATTCTCATGGCAACTGTTTCATCTCTGTTACCAATAGACGGTCGAGGGACAAAGGCAGAGTTTGGATGAAACACGGCAGCTGCTTGATCAAAGAAAGTAAGAACTCGATTATTTATTCAAAGAAAAGTAAAGAAAACTATTCAAAAGAAAAGTAACAAGTAAATTTCAGAAACCCACCTGTTTATTTTCTTAGCTGCAAAAGGAAAATTCTGGGTTTGATAGCTTGTGGCACATATAACCCAGGACATTCGGTCATGGCTTTAGAAAACCTACATTTACATATTTCAACCTGAGGTCACATTTTGTGCTACTGGGCTCATCACCTTGGCACACCCAGCATGCCTGCTTCAGTTTGGAAATTGACTAGGGTGGGGTTTTTGAAACCATGACTAACAAACCTGGGGATCTATACTGGAAGCTGTAAAACATGTATTTCCAAGAGCAAAGCATGTGGTTTCTGAAATTTATTCTGCACTTGAAGTTTGAAATTGATATAATTATGAGTGACTTACTTTTAATTCTGCACTTGAAATTGATTTAATTTTGAGTGATCTACTCTTAATTCCAGGCTTATTTCCAACATGCATTTGAAGTAACTACTCTTTTAAGTTTTAACTGTATCTTATCTTTCAGGGAGTTGATTGCAAAGTACAGAAGCTCCGTTGAAGACCTCCTTAAGGGCGATACAAGATAAAAAGAAAACCACCATGATGCTTAATGTTTAGTGGTTACTGTCACCAGTGGTTGAAATCTCCTTGTATTTGAATTTTCTGGTATGGGGTTAACCATACTGGAAGATGGTCCGGAGACCGGAGACTGGAATTCAAGTGTTGCACTCTGAATGAATGTCGAAGTGCAACATATACTGGAAGATCTCAATTAGAATCACTCTGTACATGTCAATTAGAATCACTCTGTACATGTCACTGAGTATTACTTTCAACAGCTCTGGCCTGGTTGATGTGGTTTAAAGATATTGACGGTGAAAGGGTTTGACACCACTAGTTTTCTTACTTGCCATCTAACGAGCTCGAGCTCGATGTTACACCTGATGTTATCGTTTTGTGTGTACTGCCTTGTCATAGTGTCTTATCTACCATACAAGCTTTTTTTAGGCAATTTACCTCACAAGCTTATGTTTAGTGTAAACACGACTTTTGATTTGCTACACTAGTGCGAGCTGCTGCGGCCTACTCCCTCCGTCCCGTAAAGAATACAATCCTCACTTTTTGAGAAGTTAAACCATTTCAAGTTTGACTGAATTTATACAAGAAGTTACTAACATTTCAAGTTACTAACATTCTTTACGGGACAGAGGGAAGAAGTTACTAACATTTCAAGTTACTAACATTCTTTACGGGACAGAGGGAGTATCACATATGTTGGTGCTGCTGTCGATTGCTGCTGCTGAGTGTGAATACCGCATACGCCGTAGCGCCTGTTCCTCATCAGTCGCCAGGGCCCTCGGTCTCGCCTGTCTGATTGCGGAAGTCTAAAAAAATGATACAGGGTGCGTTCATTCTGAATCTGAGGGTTCACGAGCTGAAGCAGTGAAGAGGAAGGAATTGGCCAAGATCACGCGGCTACAAACAAAATCAATAAAAAGCACATGCACATAAATTTGCAAACCGTTGTCACCTGAAATTAGATTCTAGGTTTCACTATCACACTAAGAGCGTTTTCCTCGTCAATCTGAGTTAGCTAGTGTAGAGTAAACATCAAAATAGCCTAGTCTTTTACTATGTTTATCGGACAATTCTTTGAGAAAAAAACATATTCATAATGACCTTTTACATTTCCGTGGAACATGAACACCTCTTCCAAAAATGAGACACCTAGGGTGCTGAAAATAAAATTTTGGATATACAACTCTAAGTCCATGTGATCAATCTGCCTGCGTTGGAAGACTTTCCTCAAATACTCTATCCCTAGCTTTGTCAACCTGCAAAAAAACAAAGCAAGCCAAGTAATGAGAACATATACTTAGATTACGAAAATATAGACAAGGTTACTGATGTGTCAAAAGTTTCATTTCAGTTGGAGTTTGGTTTTGCCAAGTGAAACAAAAAATAATCGTGAATAACTGTTTTTTCAAAAAATTAATCCCTTTCTGTTGGATCTCAGATGGTGATTAATACATGGAAAATATATTCTGTTAGACTACATGATATATAAAATATTTTAATAGTTGAAATCAAAGTGCATGAACTTTTAGAACAATCCTCTTCTTTTTTGGAGATTACGGTGAACGTTCTATAAATACTTATATTAGTAAACACAAACTAGAAAACTATTGGAATGTTTTTAAAAAATATTCAACTAGGTTTCTGGTATCGTGTACAAGATTAGCAAAATTACTGAACTGTATTTATTAATTGTTGACATGTTTCAAAATTTATTGAACTTTGTTCATAATTACATGACGTTTTTTCAGTAATTGTAAAACAAGGTTTCAAAATTGTTGCCTGGTTTCGAAATGCCGAGTTTCAAAATTGTTCAAAAAAATCATCTGGATTCCCTGCACCTAGCTCATTTGACACACGCACGCTGAAACATGGGCACAACAGATATTAGGTTAAGTAGGCTGTAGAAAACGATATAGTTTGATGAATGATGGTAACAAGACATGCTTAGTCCTACCTCGCAGCTGTTCCAATGCCATATGGGAGATTGTACACCAACACTACTGTAGATATGCTGTTCAAATAGGGCATTAAGTTGTTAAATGTTGTATCACATGATCGAATAGCTTCATTGTTATAGTTATGCCTACCATATAGAGAGCACAGAAGTTTCAAGTGCTGGATTTGGTAAGATCCCAGAAAGCAGAACAAGCAGCTCATATGACCACCATTCAAGACTGTCGAAAATAAAATTAATTAATTCTCACCAAAAAAAGAAAGAAAGCAAAGACTAGAAGCTTATGAGGTCAAAATTAATTTTTAAGCTACTTAAGTACATGTACAAAACTCGAAGCTTATGAAGAAGAGTATTGAACTTCTTAATGAAATATGGGCATGACACATTCTGTAAAAGAAAGAGAAGAGTACTGAATAGGATTTGCAGTCCAAACTATGGAACTGTCAAAATGAAGACATCATCTATATGGAAATAGGAGAGTAACTTGAATTTTGAAATATTTATTGGAAATTTAAGTGGCCTGCCCCTTGGTCAAACTACAGAGTGGGTTTGAAGTACAACTGCACCTGAAGGAGTGGCCAACAACGCAAGACTGCAAGAGTCGATCACAGACGCCGCCCACATGCTACTGTGCTACTGCCTACAAGTCTACAACCGCTAGACTAACTGCACCGGCGGAGAACACGTTCCTATCCTAACAGAGCAAGACGTGCTCACAAGCAAACCGCGCACGCAGCAATCCAATCCAGTGCCGTGTGGGCGAGTCGCTCGAGATCGCGGCTCTTGTTTTTTCGAGAAAAAAAAAGGGAAACAAAAAGTAATAAAAACAAAAAAGGGAGACATAATATAAAGACCAAGAACCGAGACTTCAACCCAATCACAGATGCTGACTGCTAAAGCAGCTCCAGCATTACCCATCCCAATTTTGTATACCATGAACCAGCACAAAGGAATAAAGAGGGTGAGTGTCGTCAAGGAGCTCAAAACCATGGGGAAAATTAGGCTCTGAGACTGGAGGAACTTTGACAGGCATTGAGCCACACTGAAGGCGAATAAACCAGGGATAAGCCACACAGCATACCTCCCAGCCTCACTTGCTATTTGTGGATCCTGACCTATGAGAGGAAGTATGTCCGGGATGAAAACCCAGATAATGGCCACGGGCAGACTCACAACAAGGAGTACAGTTATAGACCTGTAGGTAGATAAAGCTAGCTTATGGTACTGTTCTGCCCCGTAGGCCTGTCCGCAAATAGTTTCCAATCCGCATGCCAGTCCCATCTAATTAAAAGCACAAATGTATCAGATTGAATCAATGAAAATATAAATGTTACATGGTATGAAATAGAAATCAAGCTAGCAGCATAAAGTACAGAAGCAATCATTATTCGATTAAGCTTCAATCAGCCAGGTCTTCAAATTGATTATTCTATCGAAGATGTGGCTTCGTAGTCAGAGGATACGGGTGAAGAGTATTGCTACAGTTCAGAAGGACTTGAAAGCTTGCAGCATTTCTAATCTGATGAAACTCTGAAGTCTGAACTCCGATCAAGTAGAGGTATAATTGGCAATTTGACAGCGTTGGTAAAAAAACTAGGCTATTACAATTACTGCTGTAAAAGACATTTATTTTTCTTATAATAAATTTTGTGACAATGCTCTTGCGGAACTTTGGAAAGAAAAAAAAAAGTGTGACTACTGACTAGCCTTCTTCAAAGGGCCCTTGTCCCAAGTTGGGGTGGGCTCTTTTGGGCTATGTGTAAAATATACGTGCGCCTTCCTTTCTTTAGTGCTCTCTGCAGCACTATCAGCACTGATACGTTTTGTTCTGGCAGGCTCATGGCCGGAACTCAATTTTGTTCTGGTTAGAGGTAACAGCAGTACTATTTTTTTTCAAAATTTAGTTGAATTTTGAAATATTTATTGGAAATTTAAGTGGCCTGCCCCTTGGTCAAACTACAGAGTGGCTTTGAAGTACAGCTGCACCTAAAGGAGTGGCCAACAACGCCGCCTACATGCTACTATGCTACTGCCTACAACCACTAGACTAAAACTAAACTGCACCGGTGGAAATAGAGAACACGTTCCTATCCTAACAGAGCAAACCGCGCACGCAGCAATCCAATCCAGTGCCGTGTGGGCGAGTCGCTCGAGATCGCGGCTCTTGTTTTTTCGAGGAAAAAAAAAGGAAACAAAAAAGTAAGAACAAAAAGGGAAGGGACACGATCGACACTCACGAGGACGCTGAATCCTGAGACGTTGGTGAGGGAGTTGGCGATGGCGGCGCCGGCGAGCGGCACCTCGCCGAGGTGGCCCACCATGATGGTGGAGATGAGCTGCATCATGAGCTGCAGCAGCGCCACCGCGATCATGGGCGCCGCCAGCGACGCCAGCCGGCCGGCCTCCGCCGTCGCCTCGGCCCACCGCCCTTCCGAGGCGCCGCATCGCCACCAGCAGCAGCAGCAGCGCTTCCCTTCCTCCTCCGCCGCCGCGTCCTCCTTGCCCCGCGGGTGCCGGAGCAGCAGCGGCGCCTCGGGTGATTCCATCGGCGATTGCGATGGTCTCGTCTGGTGGTGGAATCGTAGAGACGACCAACAGGGTTTATACAGAATATATATATATAACAAAAAAAAACAGGGGAGGGGATTAACTGGGGACTGGGGAGGCCGCCGTGGAAAATGGAATGGAAGCCGTGGAAGAAGAGTGGAAAGGAGGGAGAGGCGCTGTTTGTTTTGCCTAACGGGACCTTGTGAAGCAGGGACAGTTTCGTTACTTCTACGGTCATCTCCATCGCTGCTCTTGTCTGGTAGTGATGCCTCCACGGTCCACACCACATCATTTTTGCAGGGTCCGTGCACAGCACCAGGAATCGAATGATATTCGTGGCATTTGTGATGTGTGTTCTTTTCGTGGCATGTGTTGTGCGCCGCACCTTGTGCATGTCTTCGCTTCCATACATGCTTCCGGCCATCCCTTAGGCCAAACAGATCTTAAATTCCACTCCCAAATTTACTATGCAAAAAAAATGGGTGAAGAGTATTGCTACAGTTCAGAAGGACTTGAAAGCTTGCAGCATTTCTGATACGATTACCGTCTGATGAAATTCTGAAGTCTGAACTCCAATCAAGTAGAGGTATAATCGGCAATTTGACAGCGTTGGTGTTATGAACTAGGCTACTACAATTACTGCTGTAAAAGAATTTATTTTTCTTATAATAAATTTTGTGACAATGCTCTTGCAGAACTTTGGAAAGAAAAAAAAGGTGAGCTCTGTTGGGCTATGTGTAAAATCTGCGTGCGCCTTCCTTTCTTTGGTGCTCTCTGAAGCACTATATCAGCACTGATGCGTTCTGTTCTAGCAGGCTCATGACTGGAACTCAATTTTGTTCTGGTTAGGGGTAACAGCAGTACTAATTTTTCAAAATTTAGTTGAATTTTGAAATATTTATTGGAAATTTAAGTGGCCTGCCCCTTGGTCAAACTACAGAGTGGGTTTGAAGTACAACTGCACCTGAAGGAGTGGCCAACAACGCAAGACTGCAAGAGTCGATCACAGACGCCGCCTACATGCTACTATGCTACTGCCTACAACCACTAGACTAAAACTAAACTGCACCGGTGGAAATAGAGAACACGTTCCTATCCTAACAGAGCAAACCGCGCACGCAGCAATCCAATCCAGTGCCGGGTGGGCGAGTCGCTCGAGATCGCGGCTCTTGTTTTTTCGAGGAAAAAAAAAGGAAACAAAAAAGTAAGAACAAAAAGGGAAGGGACACGATCGACACTCACGAGGACGCTGAATCCTGAGACGTTGGTGAGGGAGTTGGCGATGGCGGCGCCGGCGAGCGGCACCTCGCCGAGGTGGCCCACCATGATGGTGGAGATGAGCTGCATCATGAGCTGCAGCAGCGCCACCGCGATCATGGGCGCCGCCAGCGACGCCAGCCGGCCGGCCTCCGCCGTCGCCTCGGCCCACCGCCCTTCCGAGGCGCCGCATCGCCACCAGCAGCAGCAGCAGCGCTTCCCTTCCTCCTCCGCCGCCGCGTCCTCCTTGCCCCGCGGGTGCCGGAGCAGCAGCGGCGCCTCGGGTGATTCCATCGGCGATTGCGATGGTCTCGTCTGGTGGTGGAATCGTAGAGACGACCAACAGGGTTTATACAGAATATATATATATAACAAAAAAAAACAGGGGAGGGGATTAACTGGGGACTGGGGAGGCCGCCGTGGAAAATGGAATGGAAGCCGTGGAAGAAGAGTGGAAAGGAGGGAGAGGCGCTGTTTGTTTTGCCTAACGGGACCTTGTGAAGCAGGGACAGTTTCGTTACTTCTACGGTCATCTCCATCGCTGCTCTTGTCTGGTAGTGATGCCTCCACGGTCCACACCACATCATTTTTGCAGGGTCCGTGCACAGCACCAGGAATCGAATGATATTCGTGGCATTTGTGATGTGTGTTCTTTTCGTGGCATGTGTTGTGCGCCGCACCTTGTGCATGTCTTCGCTTCCATACATGCTTCCGGCCATCCCTTAGGCCAAACAGATCTTAAATTCCACTCCCAAATTTACTATGCAAAAAAAATATTCTCCATCACATCAAAATGTCATAACATGCATGGAGTACTAAATGTAGATAAAATCAAAAACTAATTACACAGTTTTGTTGTGCTCTGCGAGACGAACATTTTGAGCCTAATTAATCAACTTTTGGACAATTTTTCACACATACAAACGAAATGCTACAGTGACGCAATGATTACGAAGTTGTGCTCTGCGAGACGAATATTTTGAGCCTAATTAATCAATTTTTAGACAATTTTTCACAAATACAAACGAAATGATACCGTAGTGCAATAATTACGAAGTGACGTATCAACCCATATACAGCGCTGCGTCAGCCAACGCGCAGATTTGTCCTGACTCCTGAGGTGAGAGGACGAGTCGCAAGTTCATGCCTGCGGGTGCACTATTGGGATTCCTTTTCCAGTGATCACCTGCACTGCCTCCAAAACCTTCAAGAGAACGCCACACGGGAGGGACGCTGTGTCCGACTGAACGATGCAAACAGCCGGTTGCTCCTGTAACTGCCCGCTCGGCCCTCGGCGAAACTCGACGTTTGATTGATTGACGGATGCTAGCCGGCGTTGCAAGGTCCTCGGGTACTGATAAATTCCTTTTCCACGTTCATCTAGGGTTTCCAAACTTTTGTGCAGAATATCAAGAACGGGTGTGTTTAGTTAAAAAAAGAGCAAGAAAAAATTTGATGAAAATATCATATGATGTATACTGTAGCACTTTTCGTTTGTTTGTGGTAAACATTATTCTACCATGATCTAACTAGGCTTAAAAGATTCGTCACGTTTAGTGTTCCATGCACGATGAGAGAGATTTGATGTGATAGGTGGATAGTGAAGTTTGGAGAGAGAATTATGAGAAGTTTGATGATCTGATGTGGAACTAAACACATCGGTTCTTGTGTTAATTAAAAATTAAATTCCTGACGGTTGACAGAATATCTACGGAGTAGATTACGCAGCACATCACTGACTAGCTCGGTGAATGGAGCACATGCCGCTTGCCAGTTAGTCAAATTGCTGCGTGGAATTGATCAATTGAAGACACCAACAAGGCAACAGTTGTTTTTTGAAAATTCAAGGCAACAGCTGGAACTCCCGAGTCCTGAAGTCCTGACGGGAGCATCCAATGTTCAGGACTTGGGTTGCTACTGTACAGCGCATGCAAGCACCATCCTTTGGAGGACAAGTCAGGACACGTTTGAATTCATACCAATACCATCGCCCTATCAAATTATATCATCGCCGTCTGAAAATCATGCGTCCTACTCCATTGCCGTCTGAAATTATGGATGGTAAAGTTGTATTCACTAAATTCACAAATATTCTGACCAGTCCACCCCTGCTATTCATTCTCGGATCAAATGCATACAGACATACAGTACAGGCACGCGTGGACAACGTTGACGTACGTGCGTGTGGGTTTGGTGCCAGGTGTGTGTTTAGTTCCAAAAGGAGGAAGGGAAAGTTTGGTGAAAATGTCACATCCGACACTGTGGCGTACTGTAGCACTTTTCGTTTGTTTGTGGTAAACATTGTCCTACCATGATCTAACTAAGCTCGAAAGATTTGTCTCGTCGTATATATGAAAACCATGTAATTAGTTTTTTATTTATTATTTCATGCACGAGGAGAGAGATTTAATGTGATAGTTGAATAGTGAAGTTTGGAGAGAGAATTTTGAAAAGTTTGGTGATTTGATGTGGGCAGGCGGGGTCTGAACGCCGGCTGCTGCGCCTGCACGGCTGCACGCCTGTGCCGATCCTAGGCCGTGTTTAGATGTTGAAATTGGGTGTGTGAATTTGGGAATATGATGTCTTTTCGTAATTATTGTGTCACTGTAGCATTGAAAAATTATCCAAAAATTGATTAATTAGACTCAAAATGTTCGTCTCGCAAAGTACAACAAAACTGTGCAATTAGTTTTTGATTTCATCTACATTTAGTACTCCATGCATGTTATGATATTTTGATGTAATGGGGAATCTTCTTTTTGCATAGTAAATTTGGGAGTTCCTTTTTGGAACTGGGTCTAAATTGGGAAGCCAAATTTGAGAGTGGTGTTTGGGAGTATGACGTCACTTCGTAATCATTGCGTCACTGTAGCATTTCGTTTGTATGTGTGAAAAATTGTTCAAAAATTGATTAATTAGGCTCAAAATGTTCCTGTCGCAGAGTACAACAAAATCAAAATCGTGCAATTAGTTTTAACTTTCATCTATATTTAGTACTACATGCATGTTATGATATTTTGATGTGAGGAAGAATCTTCCTTTTGTATAGTAAATTTAGAAGTTATTTTTTTGAAACTAAACAAGGCCTTATCCAGGTGCCATCTTTCAGACTTACAGTACTACCAAAATGCCAAATGCCAAGCCTTTCCTGGGATTATTTATTTTTCTCTTTTAGTCCTATAGCATGCATCCCGTCGCAAAGTGCGAACCCGCCGCCGTCGCTTTGGTGCACGACATGGCTGATTCTTTGGGGTCGCGAGTCGCGGGATGTGAATGGTTTCTTGCACGGTCTCAGTTGCACGGTGCACTGCACCAATGAGCCAGGCTTCCTTTGGCCAGACTGATGGAATTTCAAATGCCTGCTGTCTGGTTACCTGAATACGTGCAGCATGACCAAACAAAGCCGCTAATTGGTCGCCCAACTATCAGGATGACAAGCAATTAAAGCCGCTAATTGGTTGCCCAACTATCAGGATGGCCGTGCACCGCTACTCTCTCGTCGCATGCAGAGCACGCGCTCGTGCCAGCCCCGGTAGAAACGACGATTTTTGTCGCATCGGTGGAGCCACGCTGAGGAGAGAATCTTGCACCGTATGGGACGGACAGGCCCGGTTGATTGCTGCTGCAGCCAACCAATCATACATACGGTTGTTGCAGGCGGGGAGTCTAGCTCAGGCAGTTAGGCTAGAAACAAGCAACCAATCAGGATGGCCATTGGCGATGTGCAGAATACTCTGCACCAAAATTCAGCCAGACTCTCTCTCCAAAGTCGAAACGGTGTGTTTTAATCCCGTTGAGGATGATATGTGATTAGTCGTTCTAGTCTCGTCATGCTTCAGGCATGCTGTGCAAGTTCAACAATTTACTCCATTGCTTGCTTACAGTTCTGTCTTGTTCTGTCTCGCCGCGCAGTGTAAATACTCGGGGTAACTACGAACAAAGAGAGCACAATTGCAGACATCTGAAGCCTGAAGGCACCAAGACTGTTCCTCAAGCTCTATACAACGCACAGAAGAAACTAGTTAACCAGCTGTTATGTACCAATTGACCAACAATCAGCATCAGAACGATCTCATGTTTCGAAGCAAAGAGCGCAAATCTGCTTCGTGCAAGCACAGCTGCAGGTCGTCGGCGCGAGCACCCTTGAACCCATCTGATTCAAGCACGACTGCCTCTTTGGTTTTCAGGTTAATCTGGACGAGCCCAATTTGATCCATGAGCAGCATCGCTGTGCTGCTCAGCTCCCCGAACCCCAAGAACTGTGCCGAGTAGCCGCCGGCCGGACCCTGCCTGCCGATGGCCTCCCTCCTGATCACCACCTCCCTGTTCCACCTCGCCGCCGTCGGAGCCGACGACATCGCCGAGGTAGTCGAGGCTCCCTCCCCTGCCGCCATGGCCGCCGGCGACAGCGTCCACATGGATATCACTAATACCTCGGCGACGAGCAGGCTGAGCTCTCCGTCCGGCGACGCTGCCAGTCGAAGCGCGCGGTGGTCGAACTCTATGGACCTCACCCTGCTGACGCTTCCCGGCGGCAGCGCCATCAGCGTGGCCTCCGCCTTGCCGACGTCGAGACGGACGATGCACTTGTAATCGCCGCGCAGCCAGTGGACGGCGGCGCCGCCGCCGAGCACGACGGGGTGAGAGCCACGGTCGGGAACGGTGCGCGGCAAGCCCGGCGGGCGGCTGGTGAGTTCGACGACGGGGCCCCAGCTGCCGCCGCCGCCCTCGGAGGAGTAGATCTGAGTCCGCAGCCTCACGTCCGCGACAAGCAGCCGGAAGCTGGTGGAGCGGCCTGCCGCGCCATGGACGACGGCGAGCAAGGCGTGTGGGTAGTGGCCCGTGACGCGCGAGGGAGGGAGGCGGCAGGACGTGTCTCCGGTGAGGCCGTTGCAGACGCGCAGGTATTCGTAGTCGTAGTGCCGGTCGCGGAGGACGACGAGGCCGCCACGCGAGGCCACTGGCTCGTCCGACATGAGCACGCCGGCGTCGAAACGGAGGTTCCGCCGCCGGGGCGCCTGGCCGACGGAGGCGGGCGCGGGCGTGCTGTAGTAATCTTTGGCTAAGAACACGTAGGAGACGCCCAGCAGGAGGGCGCCGTTGGCCTCGACGCGGCCGGCGAGGAAGGCCGGGTTGTCGAGGATGGCGCGGCGGACGGCCTTGGAGGTGGCGGCGCAGCGGACGATGGTTGCCACGTCGTCCAGGCGCGCGAAGATCTCGAGGAGGAGATCCGCGGGGACGACGACGGGCGGCGGCAGTGGCTCCACCGTCGTCGTGCCGTCCGGGTCGGATCCGCAACGTCGGTGCTTGGGCGGCGACATGGCCGTTCGGCCCGGACGTCGTCGGGGCTACGCCTACAGCCTACTTACTACGTCGTACGACTCTAGGAGTAGTCAGGGTCTCGACTCGATCAATGTTTTTGCTTGTTGCTTGGTGTCCGCGCGGAATTGGGTGGGGAGGATTCCGATACGTGTGCGCTTCCTCTATCTAGTTCCTACTCGGGATGTTCTTCGTGCCAGTCTCGGGTTTTCGTAGCAAGTTTTTTTTTAAAAAGGGAAATTTTATTGATCTTAGACAATTATATCAAAATGATACAATTATATAAGATCCAACCCAGCCTCTGCATAAAAGATGCACATAACCCATAAAAAAAGAAATAAAATTGAGAACACCATGACTAAAAGATAATGTCGCAGCAAGCTACCACAAGCGACTACGTCAATAATTTTACTTACGTGATAAGATCATTATAAGGAGAGAAAAAAGAAGAGTCTAGCATACGAGAGGGAGGTTTAATTTTAACCCATGACACTCAACTGGCACCGTTATCAAATTCTTGGCCTTGGTAATAATTTAGGAAAACAGAGACTGACTTGATAAGGTGACCATATATTAGAGAACGTACAAGTCTATTTTTCATCATCAACAACCAAAGAACATATGGATGTAGACGTGTAGCCGTGCGTCAAGTTAACACGGACAAAATCATCGTCACAGATTCATAGTAGTAATTGCTTGAGCTACGAAGACACGACAACAATTGAATAACAAGACAGAGCAGTTAGTGATGAAAATTTTGGCATCTCAGCTCATTGTTGTGCGTGTGCGTATCCTTGTGATCGAAAACACGCAGTGCCATGCAACAATTATGAATTTATAAGTAATGAAGCAGACAGCAAGCACATGCAATTAGGATAAGTTGAAAGGTTTCATGGCTTTGGAGCAAAGAAGACAAGGCTGTCCCGTGCAAGCACAACTGAAAAAGGCCACCTTTTTTTCGCAAAAAGAAAAAAAGAAAGAGGCCACCTTGCCAATTTGCTTGAACTCGTTGGCCGATGACGATTGCCTCGTTCGATCCCAGCTTGTGCTGGACAAGCCCAACTCCCTCAATCTGTAGTATCACGGCGCCGCTCCTCTCCCCGACCCCCATGAATCGCACCGAGTAGCTCGGACCCTCCATGGCTTCCCTGGCGCGGCGATCGCCATGGCCTCCGGCCGGATCACCCAACCACTGCACGATGACACGGGGGCTCCTATATAGATTCCGTGTACTAGTTAAGCAACTTGGCTTAAAGGCCCAACTAGGCTCAAATACATAATAGTACTACCTACGATTACATGTATGTGTGCTGCGTATGCACATTCTTCACCAGACTTTTTTTCGTTCGGTTGAAAATAAAGTCGGACGTAGCTGTATTTAAAATTTTTTAGCACGAAATTTTATCAGCATCTAATAGTTTCATATGGTACCAGATTCAACATTTTTGTCAACCTAATTCAACATTTTAAGAACATTGATTCAACATTTTCTAAAAAATGTTGAAATAGTATATTACAAATGTTGAACTAGTGTACGATAAATGTTGATTTAAAAAATAACTATAAAAAATATAAAATATATTCAAATCGAAACTTGTTTTGTTGCATTAATTCTAACTAAGAACACGGTTCAAACGGATTTGAAAAATAATTTATAGTTTAAAAGAAAAATGAAATCAAAGATCAAAAACTAAATAGAATCTGCGTACGCGTCGGCATGCATGCAGCAACTAGCCCGTTTCTCCACGTGCACCTTTTTTACTGTTGTCCGCGTTTTTTTTTAACGATCTGGTCCACTTATCTCCTATGCACCAATCTCAAACACTGGAAGCCAGGTAGTAAAAAAACTTCCGGAAGCTGTATAGGATTCCCGCGATGACACGGAGCTCGAGCCAGGGGCCCAGGGTCCACATCGATATGGCCCAGTCCAGCGCATTCGACGTGAGCCAAGCAAGTGTCGATGCCTGGGTCGGCCTCACCCTACCGAGGTAATTTGGGGGTTCAATTCAATCTGTCTTTTTTTTTTCTAGAGAAGGAAATATACGCGTCCAAAACCCCAAAACCTTGACGCCAGCAAGGGTCAACTGGTCAAGGCACCTGCGAGGGCCCGGGAAGCAGACGAAAACAAATAGCAAACGCGCGACCGGGCCCTAGCAGACCGCCATGCCGGCCAACAAGCGCCTCCGCCAGCGCGTTGGCGCATGCAACAACGCCAACGCCACGTCGGCCAAGCGATCGCCGCCGCCGCTGCCGCCCATCCCGCTCGATCTCGTCATAGAGATCTTGGCGCGCTCGGACGACGCCGGGACCCTCGTCCGCGGCGCCGCGGCCTCCAAGCCCCTCCGCCGCGCTGTCCTCGACCCAGCCTTCCGCCGCCGCCTCACGACCACCCGCTGCCGCGGCGGCTTCGACCCCGGGCTCTTCCTCGGCGTCTCCTACGCGAGCGGCACCACCTACTCCCCCGGCTACCAGCGCCTCCGCGACGTCGGCCAGCTGCCGCCGCCGCCGCGGAACCTCCTCCGCTTCGACGCGGGCCTCCTCAAGGCGTCCGAGCCCGTGGCCTCCCGCGGCGGCCTCGTTGTCCTCCGCCGGCGGACGACGACATACTGGCAAAGGTTCACCGACGAGCTCTGCGTCTGCGACAGCCTCACCGGCCACACGTCCGATCTCCCTCGCGCGGCCATCCGCTCCGTCTACGCGTACGCCGTGCTCGCAGTCGGCGGCGGCGCCGACGCCGGCCGCTCCTTCGAGCTGCTCATCGCCGACGGGTCTCTCCGGACACAGACCTTCTCGTCGGAGCACGGCGAGTGGGGCGCCGTCCGCGAAACCGAGCTCCCGGCCCGGGGGCTCCGGCTCCCCATCTCCCTCTGCCCCGTGTCTCGTCAGCCGGTGGTCCTCGGACGCACCGCCGTGCACTGGCTCACCGGACACAACAGCCTTGAGTGGCGCATCGTCGCCCTGGACGTCGCGGCGGCGCGGGCCACGACGATCGCCTTGCCGCCGGAGTGCGTCGCCAGGATGGACATGGACGAGAGGCTCCATTGCAGGGGGCTCTTTCTGGTCTCCTCGGCGGACGGGAGGCGCCTCAGCCTGCTCGTCGCGGAGTTCTCGGTGATATCGATGTGGACGATGTCGCCGCCGGCGGCCGCGCCTGAAGGAAACGACGACCTCGACGAGCGGCCGACGCCGGCCGCTCCTTCGAGCTGCTCATCGCCGACGGGTCTCTCCGGACACAGACCTTCTCGTCGGAGCACGGCGAGTGGGGCGCCGTCCGCGAAACCGAGCTCCCGGCCCGGAGGCTCCGGCTCCCCATCTCCCTCTGTCCCGCGTCTCGTCAGCCGGTGGTCCTCGGACGCACCGCCGTGCACGGGCTCACCACCGGACACAACAGCTTCGAGTGGCGCATCGTCGCCCTGGACGTCGCGGCGGCGCGGGCCACGACGATCGCCTTGCCGCCGGAGTGCGTCGACAGGATGGACATGGACGAGAGGCCCCATAGCAGGGGGCCCCTCCTGGGGCCCCTCCTGGTCTCCTCGGCGGACGGGAGGCGCCTCAGCCTGCTCATCGCGGAGTTCTCGGTGATATCGATGTGGACGATGTCGCCGCCGGCGGCCGCGCCTGAAGGAAACGACGACCTCGACGAGCGCCCGAGCTGGAGCCGCCAGGTGGTGGTCGAGAGGCACCCCATGGACATCGGAGATAAGCACCGGCTAGTCGGGAGAGGCATGCGGTTCTTGGCGTTCGGGGAGAGGAGCGGCACCGTGATACTGCAGATGCAAGGAGACGGGCTCGTGCGGCTCCAACTCGGGTCGGGGGAGAAGCAGGTGCTGAGCCGCCGCTTCAAGGGGCGTATCGAAGACACCCACCGCTTGGACATGTGCATGCACGAGACTGATCTGTGCTCTTTGCTTCAAGCCATGAAACCTTTCTGATGATCATTTGTTCTATGGTATCTTCCCTTTTTATTGCTCTAGAATTGATTTCCGAATTCTTATGGTATCTTCCCTTTTCATTGCACTAGAATTGATTTGTTACCGTCAGTCACGGAATAATTTTG
Source organism: Echinochloa crus-galli (assembly GCA_900205405.1). Taxonomy (NCBI): domain Eukaryota; kingdom Viridiplantae; phylum Streptophyta; class Magnoliopsida; order Poales; family Poaceae; genus Echinochloa; species Echinochloa crus-galli. Next base: position 527,575 of record OAMR01000099.1, on the reverse strand, counting down.
TTTGTAATAACCGTGCAATACACCACAAACTCTGGAGAATGAAAACGAAGAGTTAGTGCTCGCAGTCATTAGTAGCTAGAAACCTGTTTTAGTAGCACAGACGAACGGACACCTCTACCTGTTTCAACGGCAACAACAGAGCGTGCGTTCTCTGCGATGAAAGTTGTCAAGACAAGACATCGAAATAAAATGGGAGATGAATTTCTAAGGAATTGCCTAATAATATACATTGAGAAGGAGATTGCAGCGAGGTTCGCAACGGATGCACTTATCGATGATTTTAATGATATGAAGACACGTAGAGTAAGGCTTAAGTGAAAATGGTTAGTTCCTATGATTTTTTTGATCTATTGTTGCTTTTCTGTACGGTAATCATAAATTTTAATATTGCACCTACTTATATTTTGTGATGCAGTAAAATTCTATTGGATCCCTTTATCTGTTGACAGTCTAGTTATAACGATATATGTTGACGTATCTGATCGGCCCCCTAGATAGAATTCCTGGCTACGCCACTGGACGACATAATGGCAAAGGTTTCCCGACAACCTCTGCGTCTGCGACAGCCTCACCGGCCACACGTCCGACCTCCCTCGCGCGGCCATCCGCTCCGGCTGCGCGCACGTCGTGCTCGCAGTCGGCGGCGGCGGCGGCGCCGACGCCGGCCGCTCCTTCGAGCTGCTCATCGCCGACCGGTCTCTCCGGACACAGACCTTCTCGTCGGAGCACGGCGAGTGGGGAGCCGTCCGCGAAACCGAGCTCCCCCGGGGGCTCCCCATCTCCCTCTGCCCCGAGTCTCGTCAGCCGGTGGTCTGGTCCTCGGACGCACCGCCGTGCACGGGCTCACCACCGGACACAACAGCTTCGAGTGGCGCATCGTCGCCCTGGACGTCGCGGCGGCGCGGGCCACGACGATCGCCTTGCCGCCGGAGTGCGTCGCCAGGATGGACACGGACGAGAGGCTCCATTGCAGGGGGCTCTTTTCGCCTTGCCGCCGGAGTGCGTCGACAGGATGGACATGGACGAGAGGCCCCATAGCAGGGGGCCCCTCCTGGGGCCCCTCCTGGTCTCCTCGGCGGACGGGAGGCGCCTCAGCCTGCTCATCGCGGAGTTCTCGGTGATATCGATGTGGACGATGTCGCCGCCGGCGGCCGCGCCTGAAGGAAACGACGACCTCGACGAGCGCCCGAGCTGGAGCCGCCAGGTGGTGGTCGAGAGGCACCCCATGGACATCGGAGATAAGCACCGGCTAGTCGGGAGAGGCATGCGGTTCTTGGCGTTCGGGGAGAGGAGCGGCACCGTGATACTGCAGATGCAAGGAGACGGGCTCGTGCGGCTCCAACTCGGGTCGGGGGAGAAGCAGGTGCTGAGCCCCCTCTTCAAGGGGCGTATCGAAGACACCCACCGCTTGGACATGTGCATGCACGAGACTGATCTGTGCTCTTTGCTTCAAGCCATGAAACCTTTCTGATGATCATTTGTTGTCACCAGATTTAGCAGTTATATAGATCGAGATCTCCACACAAGCAAGGAAAAAACAGCTATGAGTTTGACAATCCCAGTGCTTATGGTATCTTTTCCCTTTCATTGCACTAGAATTGATTTGTTACCGTCAGTCACGGAATAATTTTGTTTGTAATAACCGTGCAATACACCACAAACTCTGGAGAATGAAAACGAAGAGTTAGTGCTCGCAGTCATTAGTAGCTAGAAACCTGTTTTAGTAGCACAGACGAACGGACACGATAAATACATTCAGAAGAAGAAAACGGTGCCCAACTTATACTAGAATATTTATTTCAATATTGCCAAAGAACACATACACATCCACACCCTTTTTTCTTATATGTACATAAACTCATAAAAGTTGTTCCGCATATTCAAAACTAGCCTAAATTTGCAGCATTGCCAGTTAGTCAAGCCTCACAGGCACAGCACCCACGGCGTAACGATACGTCAATAAGCTCCCTGGCTACATCAGTGATGATACCACCCAATATGTTCTTTTCTAAATCCTTGACAACTTCATTTTTCTCGATTGGCAGGTCCCACACACGGTTCCAACCAAAGTCCCACACCGAGTTAGCATCCGAATGTGTGTTTTCAATGTCGCTGAGGAGTACCATTTTCAAGTTTTCAGCTGCACTATGGTCACTCTGTTGCTGAAGTTTCTTGGGGATATTCAGAGACTGAATGTCGCAGTCCAGTTCTCTGATAAGATTATCCAGAGTCTGTAGTTTCAGGTTAGCAGCGCGCGTCATGCTAACATCAACCATCGCTTCAGTTCTTTTACCTTTCCTTCTGATTACTTCCCGTCCTACGTCTGAAAGAACCTTGTTTCCTTTGTCTAGCCACTTCCCTGTGTTAACATGGATAGCACTGACTGGAACATGGAATCCAGTTATCGCCTTTGCAGTCTCGAGTAAGTAGGGATCCTTCACCAACATTTCCGTAAGCAAGAGTTGGTTCTCTGTGAATGAATCACATGAAACAACATTCATCTTGTGATTTGTTGAATCTGTCATGTTATCTGGCTTCGTGATATGATCCAAATCTGCAGGAAAAGAATAAGGTTGTCCATTCAACAACAATTATCCTATGTCATGGTTGAGGCATGTAGATTGCTATGAACAAACAGCAACTTCTGAAATTCTTTCAATTTGCTCTGAAGTAAAAGTTCGGTTCTAATTACAAACCAAGAGTATACATACCATTTCTTGACTGATCATTCACTTCTTTCATTTGTTGAAGTTGTTGCTCCTGCTGCTCTCCCTCAGAAATTGTTTCTAGTATCTGAGTTGTCTCACTGGATGTGTGATCAACTCTGTCATCCTTCATGTTTGAACCAGCAAAATAAACTTCATCAGACAGATGTAATAATTTTGTAACAATTACACTAAAAATACTTTCATAAATATTTTTTTCGTAATAGTTCATGCAGAATGCTCGCTCTAATTCATCAAACTTACATTTGTCTCAGCAATTGAACCGTCAGTGGCCTGTTCAACAGTAGTGATTGGATCATTGATTTCTTCAGTGAATGGCTTTTCAGATTGATCTGGTGAAATCTCACTAGTAGCGCTGCTATGTTTCATCTCTTCTGTGGATTGTTTGAATACACCATCATCACTGGGCATGTTGTCTGACGGTTTGTGAGCCCCAGCATCGTCTATTTTTGTGTCCTCTTCATTCTTCTGTTCTATCATTGTAATATATTCAAACTTCTCTTTCATATGGGTTGGTTCTGATTTCAGTGACCTCTTGTGTTCTTGATTCTGACTAGCTGTTTCACTTTGCGATCGGCGGTAATTCTGCACTTTCTTTTCCATGATCTGTTTATTTGCCGGCTTACTTCGTGGTTGCCTTCTCATTTGATCTGTCTTGGCAGTCTTGATATTCTTTCCTTGATCCTTGTTTTCAGGAGCGACAAGGTTCTCCTTGTTAAACTTCTCTCTCGTCCTCCTTGGCTTCACCTCACTGTCTCTCTGGTTTGTGCTTGGGGTTTGCTTCTTTCCGAGCTTTCGTTTGTTTTCTTGGACAATGTCTTTCTTTTCAGTGACTGTTTTGTTCTTTGCATTCTTCCTAAATCTTTGAAGGAAATTCATCTTTTTTCCTGCACTGACGACAGCCTTTTGTTGGTTGCTGTCTTCATTCAGCTTCCTGTCCTGATGGACGATTTTCTCATCAACTACTTTTTGACTAATTCTTCTCTCTGTGCCTTCCTGTTTGCTTAACAACTGTCTCATGGATTGACTTGTTTGCTTGTCAGCCGTGATATGTGAAAATCTATTTGACAGTACAGGTTCTTCAGACTTTGTCAGGTTAATGTTCCACTCTCTTGTCTGAAAATTCTTGGTTTGTCCTTTGGATGACATCCGTTCTGAAGCTACAATCCGTATTGGTAACGTGCCAACCATCGCATTTGTCGCTGTCATCTTTCTTGACACAGCTTCAGGTTTCACAAACCTCTCTGTCCCCTTGCGCTCTGCAACTGTCTTTGCTGATGGAAGATTCTCCAACCCCATCAGCTTGGCAATCAGACTTGGCATCCTCACCTTTGAATCATCCTTCCCACCACTTGCAACAGTGCTCTTGGGATTGTTTGTGACAGTAGCAAGCTGCAAAGATGAACTTCGGTTTGGTCTGTAACTCTGAGATAAGCTGTGAGGAACGATCTGCATAAAAGCATCTGATGGGCTCTTCACATTGTCGGCATGCTTGGTCTCCGAATCATCGTCAACGATCTCCACCAACCTTGCAGAAGCAGTACTCGTTGAGCGCGGCGTCGAGCTCTTCCAATTCTCCTTGCCCCCCTCCAGCAGCAGAACCTTGCCGCTCCCCGAGTTTTCCATGTAATCCGAAGCATCTTGCAGCATCATAAGCATGCTCAGCGACTCCTCCAGATCCATGGCGCCTCTGAGCAGCTGCTTCCCGATCTCAACCGTTCCCCTCCTCACACCGTCGGCACCGGAGGAGTACGCCATGAGAATGTCGTTCAGCTTCTGGACGCCGATCGCCACCTTGCCCACGTGCGCGCCGGGAGCCAGGAGGCGGCGCGCCTGCGTCGCCCTGTCCGGCTCGCCGAAGAGCACTGAGCCGCCGGTGCCCTGCCGCGCCACGAGGTGGACGTTCTGGAGCTTGCCGACGTTGCTGAGCGCGAGGGCCAGCGCCATCTGCACGTCGACGCCGGCGTTGGCCGCGGGCGTCGTCCGCTTGCTACCTCCTCCTCCTCCTCCCCCTTGGAACGGCACGATGGCGTGCGACTGGGCAACTGCCGGCGGGTCATGGCGGCGCGGCTTCCCGGGTGGTCCGGCAATGGAGTTGTTGCCGTGCCGGTGCTGCAAGAGTAGAGGAAAGAGGTAAAGATTGCGAAACGAGTGAATTCAAGCACGGAGATATATGATCTCATCTGGGACTCTGCTGCTTACCAATCTGCTTGTTGCAGCCTCTGATCTTCCTACCCGGGGAGCTGGAGCTGCTTGTTGTGGCTTCTGAACTCGAAGCGGTTTATGAGCAGTTGAATAGGCATCTGCAGAACATGACAGATACTGAATGATCTACTACATTACTACTACCCCGTATTGTCATCTGAACTTGCTGTTCTTCTGAATAACAAATTCAATGTATAATAAATTTATCTCAACGACAGGCGTCCAGAAATGAACTTCCAGCACATTCAGATTAGCAAGCTGCGTCCAAAATAGGAACAGATTGCATAGTGCGCACATTACGTACAGAGAGAAACAGGAATCGCAAAAGCAAAACCCACAGTGCGTCAGTGCCACGCACTCACTTTTTTCCAAAAAGGAAAAAAAATGAAAAGAGAGTGAAGAACACAATGCCAGTGCGATGCGAACACCGACGGCCAAAGCTCCAGCGAGCGAGCAGCAAAACTTACCCCGAGGCGCGGCGGCGTTCGCGGTGCCGCGCTGCGCCGGCGCCGGCTCCGGCGCCGCGGAGTCGAACCCGAGGCGCTCCCGGCGGCGGCGCAGGTCCTTGAGCAGCTTCTGGGCGAAGTCGGAGCCGAGATCAGGCACCTTGGCCATTTCCCCGCCGCGGACGAGGAACCGAGGCCCTGCTCCTCACCCTCCCCCACCCCCACTGCACCATGAACCTCCCGGCTCCCGTCAGCTAGTCAGCCAGTTAGGTGCGTGAAAAAAACAGAGCGTTCCCCCGGGTTTGGTGCGCGTGAGCTTCCAGGGCTTTCGTTGTCTTCAACCTCCCTTTCCCCTTCCTGCCTGCCTCATCGAGTCCTGCTGCGGCGTGGGGAGGGTGGGGTGTCTCGTCCGGGGAGAGCAGCCATGTCAATCCCTTGCGCTAGATGCTTTCGGTTGGGGGTGAGGTGTGAGTGGGAGGATTGCCTTGGAAGTCACGGCCTCCGATCCATGGGTGACAGGAGCAGGACCTGCTTCTGGCTGCATCGCATTGCATTGCATCCCGGGTTCACCCCCGTCGCAAGCAAAGCCCAGTTGAACAGGGACGTGGCATTTGTGTTTGGATTCTCTCTAGCCTTGTAGCTTTTGGTTAGGTGGTAGTGGGAGTGATCTCATTTGACCATGATGTGGATTTGTCCAAACCGTAAAGGACTTTTTCTGTGACTTTATATTTATTTACCTTTATATATTCTTGATATGGCTTTTAGGTGGATAGGTTATGATTTTTTATTATCTTGAAAGAAAAGATATATAAGAAAGCTACTAATCAAGGTGTGAGAGATGAAGATGATGTAATTTACAAGCATTCCTCAGTACTGTACTGGAAAAGCTTGGAAAGATGCTTACGTTTTGCGGTACAAGGATCACCCCCTCCAATTTCTTCGTGCACGGCTCTGGATGGCCATTGGTGTAAATCATAGTTGCGAAACAGCAAAAGAATGTGAGATTAACTTCAGGTCTACAAACATGACAGCCATTATGACTACCAACTTGCATGTTAAAGGTTGACAAAAGAAAATCAGCACACGATACGTTCTGAAGACAGACTAAACCTAAAAGGTGAGCACACATCACACATTACAGGTGCACCCGCAAGATGTGCATGTGGCAGAATCTGGAAAAAGCTCCCAAAAAAACATGACTCAAATAACTGGTCACCTAATCGAGTTCTATGTACAAGACAACACATGACATTCAACAAATTTTTGGTGCAACATCACCCTCACACCGCACAGCAATTGTCGGTCACT
>OAMR01000099.1:492071-518632 GCA_900205405.1 Echinochloa crus-galli | reverse complement strand
GGGGGTGAGGTGTGAGTGGGAGGATTGCCTTGGAAGTCACGGCCTCCGATCCATGGGTGACAGGAGCAGGACCTGCTTCTGGCTGCATCGCATTGCATTGCATCCCGGGTTCACCCCCGTCGCAAGCAAAGCCCAGTTGAACAGGGACGTGGCATTTGTGTTTGGATTCTCTCTAGCCTTGTAGCTTTTGGTTAGGTGGTAGTGGGAGTGATCTCATTTGACCATGATGTGGATTTGTCCAAACCGTAAAGGACTTTTCGGTGACTTTATATTTATTTATTTTAATATATATTCTTGATATGGCTTTAAGGTGGATAGGTTATGATTTTTTATTATCTTGAAAGAAAAGAGATATAAGAAAGCTAGTACTAATCAAGGTGTGAGAGATGAAGATGATGTGATTTACAAGCATTCCTCGGTACTGTACTGGAAAAGCTTGGAAAGATCCTTAAGTTTTGTGGTACAAGGATCACCACCTCCACATTCTTTGTGCACGGCTCTGGATGGCCATTGGCGTAAATCATAGTAGTTGCCAAACAGCAAAAGAATGTGAGATTAACTTCAGGTCTACAAACATGACAGCCATTATTACTACCATCTTGCATTTGGTTGACAAAAGAAAATCAGCACACGATACGTTCTGAAGACAGACTAAACCTAAAAGGTGAGCACAGATCACACATTACAGGTGCACCCGCAAGATGTGCATGTGGCAGAATCTGGAAAAAGCTCCCAAAAAAACATGACTCAAATAACTGGTCACCTAATCGAGTTCTATACAAGACAACACATGACATTCAACAAATTTTTGGTGCAACATCACCCTCACACCGCACAGCAATTGTCGGTCACTCAAGTTCCTTCATCTACACTTTCATTTCAAGACCCAAAATGCAGAGAGCAGTGGATGATCACAGTAACAGCAAGGGACTTCACTCTTATTTTGACCGGACTCATATTTACATCGCAAGGGGCAAAAATGATTGGTATTACAAACAAGAAAGCATCAGATACCACGAGAGACTGCAGAAAGGGGGAGAACAAAAAGGACGCACTCATCTATGTCTATACCATGGACAGGAAAGGCAGACCGTTAGCTTCCTACAAGACAGGTAGATACAAATCTCCATTCATGATCATGGGGATCATTCGGCGATCAGGGCAGTCGCCGCCTGAAGTTCCTACTGGTGCTTTGGTATGTACGAACCAGCAGGCCCACACCCAATCCGATACCCACACAAACGCCAAGGCCGATTCCAACTCCAACACGGACACCGGCATTAAACCATGAAAGCTCACCGTCCTCTCCCTCTAGAAAGTCCTGCCTCGTGTACAAACTGTTATAGTCAACATCCACATCCGTCTCAGATTTGGAATCCTGGAATTCTGATACCTGAAGCAAGTAACAGCAAAGATAAGTATGCTATCATATGTCGTTGACATGCAAAATAAATGCCTCATGCTTTACATAGGATATATAGGATCAAGCGGCCTAAAGACAACACCCCTTGATCTGGCCCCACAATTATGTGTAAATTAATGTGCTGAATGTTGTATACCCATGAATACAGTGAACACCTTCTCAATGCTGTGCGGAAGAGCATATTTTCATTGGACACTAATATCCTGAATGCTTAGGACAAGCCCTGCCCAATGTTTTTAGTCAAGATGATCATAGGAGTGGGCCATAGGAGAATGAGATTTAGTTGTTTCTACCGTCACAACGTATCTGACTAAAAGCAAGTCGAAGGTGGGTCCCACGATATGTTAAAATCTAAATCCATCAACCGCACACGGCACACACTCCAGTCCTTTCGCCCCTTCCCAGTTCCGACACCCTCGGCCCCTCTCCCGCCGCACCGCCGTTTCTGCTCCTCGAGAAAACGCCGCCCCGCCCTGTTCCCTCCCTGGCTCCCTGCAACTCCCCTAGCCGCCAGATCGAGCTTCTTTCCGGCGGGGTCAATGTCTTCGTTGCCAGATCAACCTCTTCTCCAACTAAATTGACCCTCACACGCTCAGATTGGGAGGTGACGGTACCCAGATCGAACCTCCTCCTCATTGGTCCACACCATGGCGTAGCTACTACGGCTGCTCCTCCAGGTCCGTCAGATTCCGTGGCATGATGCTTCTCCTGTTTCCCTCTTGCGCGTTTTCGATTGGCTGATTCTTCCAAGGGGGGTGTTTAGTTCCCAAAAAGTAAAGATGAAGTTTGGTGAAAATGTCACATCGGACACTTTTCGTTTGTTTGTGGTAAACATTATCCTATCATGACCTAACTAGACTCAAAAGATTCGTCTCGTCGTGTACATCAAAACCATGTACTTAGTTTTTTTATTTACCCACGTTTAGTGTTCCATACATGAGGAGAGAGATTTGATGTGATTTGATGTGATAGGTGAATAGTGAAGTTTGGAGAGAGAATTTTGAGAAGTTGAAGGGAACTAAACAGGGCCAAGGTCATGATATTCAGTCAACCAACCAGATCGAGTCCTCGGCTAGAGGGCTTCCATGGATGTTGCAACAGCGCAAGGCGGAGAGCTCCAGTGGTGGCGCCAAGAACAACGACCACGCGGGGATGGAGGCAAAGGGGAGGGAGAAGAGAGAGAGATATTGTTTTTTATTCACTTATGGTGCGTCGCAAGAAAATTTGGCTTAAGGCGAAGGCTCCCAATGGCTATGGTCTATTCCTGTAGATGCATTTATTGCTTAATGTCACCTTTTTTAGCACATTGTGGCTACCCTTATAATCCTTGTATGGATAGTCACTGGATATTCCACTGAGCAATCATCTTTCCATCTAAAAATAGCAGTAAAGTTAGTCATTCCAACAATGAGACAACTTATTAGCAGAGCTATCAATCTCTCTTCACACCTTCTATCCTTATGCATTTACTGGCAATCTCATTTGCAGCGTTGCAGTAGACAAAATTATTGCAAATTTGCAAATGAGATTCCTTAGTTCAAGATCAAAATTGATGGATTGTCAAACTGTGACCATTAGGTGTTCTCATAGGAGATAGGAAAATGTGTCTTGTGGTATAGTACAAATCGGAGCATAAGCTCCCAGTTCCAATGAGCATATGAGCACGACAGTGACATTGTGCACCTTGTTCAACTTCTTCTCCAGTCTATTTATCAGATGGGCAGTACACCTACCTATCCAGAGCGTACACCTCAACCAAAGGCCTCATTTGCAAGATAGGTACTCAGTTGGTTGCTACAAGGTTCATTACTAACTCCAAGTCATTCCTCATAAAAGGGTCACCATGCAGAGCAAAAGCATTCATAATTTCTGTTCTTTTTTCATAAAAAATAGTTCTAGGAGCAAATTCACAGTACGCCCAAATGCCCAATCAACCATGATACCGGTATCAGGTAAACTTTCTTTCGGAATCTATAAATGAGTACAAGTTTGCAGTAGTTTTCATAAGGAAGCTATATATATAAACTGGGCTGGTGAGCCATGGGCACCAACATGAGAAATGAAATAAATATATGGCTATATGTCGCTATACTCACATATATACATAGGAAAAAAAAGTTAATTGAACATTTTTGCAGATATAATCCTTTTGTCACATCTAGGTTGAGCATGGTCAAATCGACTAAACTAACAAGAAGTTAACAGTAAACAAGTTACATTTCATAGTTGTTCTTACGGCGAATAATTCACATTTGTCTCCTAAATCATAACTGAGGTAAGTGGGGAAGTCTCTCAAAGCCAAAAGAGTTCAGAACTCCCAAGTGAGTGTCAAGCACAAGAGTTCGTATGCTTCAGGGTAAATATGCACATATGAGATAGTAGTTGGATAAAAGCATTTCAGAATGGTCACAGCACAGAAGATAAGTACCTTCAAAGAGTCTTCAGCTGACTCTTCTTTCTGCTGTTCAGTTGCCTCATTCTCAGGAATGGAATCAAGCTTTAGCCTCATTTCAGACTTCCTCCGTGATATAAGCTGGATCGTCTTTGTTAATATGATAGGTGTGCCAGAGAAAGTGCCAGCAACATAAACCTCAATTGCCGGCTGCACATATTCTGAGCCTGCAGACAGTTTTCCCTTCAAGAAGCCATTACATGATGTTGATGATTGACACTTCATATTCCATTTCTTGCTGCTGTTCTTTGATTCCCCAACAACTCCATTGGCATTGCACAAATCTAGATCTCCAGTGAGCAAGAGATCATTCTTATAAAACACCTGGAACCTCACACTCCCTGTCATTCGTATATTATCCGTGCTCACAAAGGTAGCTTCCTCGGTCTTTTTGTCGACCCTGTCCCTCCTGAGTGACGAGGATATGAACTCAGTATGGATACTGCTGCGCTGGCCATTCACCTCGATAACGGTATCAGGCGATAAAGGGATGTGGTTGAGCGTGAGATGCTCCGGTGAAGACTCATCCACCACACAATTGCTCACCCTAATATAGAACACCTTCAAGTCAAGCCAAGGTGAAGACCTTGGTGCATAAAGCGGGTGCATGATAATCTTCCTTGCCGCCTCAAAAGCCATCCCATCACCCATCTTTCAATATCAAACAGAGACAAATCCTTATCGCATTGACACGGACATCAATATGTAGATTACACTACCAGAAACTCTAACTGCAACCTCAAGAACGGGTTCAATTACACTACCTGCAAAAGCAACACAGCAAATATTTAGTACAAGAGATATAAAAAAAGGAACTGTTTGTTAGATTGAAGCAACATAAACATAAATCATGCTAAGTTGCCTACAAATTTAAGCAGCAGTTATCCAAGATGCTAACCAGGGCCGGACCCAGCATAGGACATGGGTGTACACATGCACACCCGATATTTTTGCAAACAGAATCGAATTAGTAGATCCGAAACAAACACGCCACACGGACGGGTTTGGCGTGCTCCGATTTGCACAGCAGAAAGGGAAGAGAAGGGGCAGCAAACCTAGTGCAGGCTCGTCGCCGGCAAAGGGCCGGGCGAAGATTGCCGCCGCTCTCCCAAACGTCGCCGCCAGGAAAGGAAGCAGAGAGAGAGAGAGAGAGAGGGGGGCAGAGAGAAGGGGAAGGGACGGAAGATGACCAGCGAAATGGGACTGCAAGAGGGACGGCAGGAGGCACTATGCAGATTGGTTGATATCTCAGAAGACTAATTGCTAACCCACACATATGACTCAAACGAAAATAGTATATATCCGAGCTCCCAATCGAATCGCCAAATAAATTTAGAATCAAATGAATCGTCAAATCAACGAACTGGACGAATTGGGATTTCTGGGACGAACTGTCCATTCCAGAAATCAGAGAAGGATTTGGATTCGATGGCTACAATCAACGCACAAGAATACCAGGACCAAGCTACCTCTTAGGACAATCGATCGAGTACGGTAGCGGTACCTTATCAGTTACCACAACGGATGCATCAATCCAAGTCCGGATCGATCGGCGTGTCCTGGACCAGCAGCAGCGCGCAGGAGGCGGCGGGCAACATCCACGCGAAGGAATTCCAGCCGACGAGCTCCGGTCACAGGAGGCCGGGATGCAAGCGGCGGCGCGGTAGGCTCGGGCGATGGCGGAAACGCGGAAGCCAGGATGCGGGGCACGCGGACGAGAGGAGAAACAAGGTCTGAGGACGGCAATGCATGATGTGGATAGTTTTTTTCTAAAGGAGAATATAATTTTTGTTTGCAAGGGTAGATTTAATCGAAATTAACTTTTTCCCAGGCGCTTAACTATCGTCAGAAGTTTACCTCTCTCCGTTTATAACAGGGTCCCGAGGTCACTTGGCACCCACCCAGCTAATTCAAGCTTAGCGGATTAGCTGAAATTAGATAGGTTGAATCAGCTAATTGGATAATCGTTATTTAACTAATAAAACAGATATTAGCTGAGAATTAGCTGGTCATGTTTGGATCCATCGTAACTAAAATTAGCTAGCTAGCAATTAGTTGGTTATTTAATTACTATAATATAATTATTATTTTGTAAGAAAAAAATTAAACTCCTGGTATAAATTTTAAATTGATCCAAAGAACTCCTATAAATATCTTGGATCCACACCAAAATTCATCGGAACTTTAGATTGACAATTTAAAGAGATCAACGTCTTTCCCGATCCAACGGTCCAGATTTTTGCGACATCCACTGCCAGCACACATGGAGTGGGAATGTGGCCACTGCCGCTTCACGCTTCAATTCATCATCTCAATCCTCTCAAAATATCTCAATCGCCATCGGTCCCAGAAATTGATTAATTGGGGCAGGAATTCTTCTCGTGGTTTTATCTCTTCCGAGGTTCCCGTCCACAAGGTTGCTCATTTGGATTCATCTGCCAGGTCATCAGGGAGTGGTGGGAAATGCGTGTGCTTGATAGATGGAGATTTTTCTAGATTTCTTGGTCATTTATGAGCAGCTGCGACGAAGTTTTCGCTCAGTTTTGTTCAAAATTAATCTAATATCTCTTCTATGCTATGATATGTGAACGAACATTAGAAAATTATCTCCTTTTTACCCCTTGGGAGACATGGTGGAATGATTCGAGTCATTGTATCAACCGCCACCATGGTGTGATTGGTTAAAATGCTTTGCGACATCGTTTTCATTCCACACCCAGTCGCACTATCTTTGATCAGATTTCTCACAGAAAAAAGATGCGCATTATGTAGTAGCATCTGTTAGGAAAAAGGCATACTCTGACCCTCAATTATTTGATGTAATTAACATGAGTATTTGATGCAAAATTTCCATCTGAAAAGGGAGGGAGGACCAGCAAGTCATCACATCGTTCCATATAGCAAGTTCCAGGAGGGCGACTTCCAGCTGTGTTTTGACTCAGGACACAAAACACTGCCAATTGCAAACATCAGAACACAATTTTTTTTCTTACCAACCATGGACTCTGGAGGCTACAGAGAGCACCACACGGTTCCTCATGTTGTGAGTTCTCCCAAAAAAGGTACTGATAATAGAGCAGTTGACCAAAAGCAATATGGATAGTGATACAGGAACTCAGAATCGAACATACAAGAACAGAGTTAACTTCTGGTACAAATAATTAACAAAGATCCTTTCGCATAAATCTTTTTAACAAAGATCAGGACTATACAACATACAAACCTTGTTTTGTAATGCTAGTGTCACAAAAGCAGGCACGTATGAACTCTGGTCATGTTCTGGGATTCATACATTTTAAACGGCAAAAAGGATGGCTTGGGCAGTTATGTTGCCAGATATGACATAGAGTCAACATACAACAGGGCAAACTACAGCATGCATGATTACTACTGTACAGCAGGCAGGTTGTGACTTGTGAAGCAGCATGGAACAAGTTAATGTGAGTATGGATCATTAAAGCATAAGCATTCATCAACTAACTGGCGTAGGTTGGGGTTCTCCAAGGCTGCTGCAACTCTCTCCTTGTCATTCAGTTGCTTGTTTACTGTCATTCCATACACAATCACATGTTAAATATTAAAATGTCACAGTTGCAATCGTATTGAATGATGTTGGTATTCTGCTGATAGAAAGGTGCCTGGTAAGATTAGCCTACTATGGTAGAATGTCATATGCTTCAAAAATATTCAGCAATGTATTCTTGTAGACAACAAAGAAAAATATGCAAGCGAGTGCTGTAATTTTACACAAATCAGCCTAGTACTTTGACAACCTAGTACAATAAAAAGTATGGGGCAATTGACTGAACCAAAAATGAATAGAGGACACATTAATTAGAAAAATCTACTAGTAATTGTTAGTCTGTACATAATAGCATCTCTCTTGATAGGCTGCAACATATCATCTGTTATCAACCTTAAAAGGTGCCCTTGTTATTATTTCAAAATATTTTTACCAAAATAATGGTTAATTTGGCATTCAAAAGTAGGAACGCAGAACGGTCATCACATTTTGATGCATCAAAACAGATTTATGGGGGAAGTGTTATTTGAAAGCAACTATTAGGGCTCACAAAACAGTGATCGAGTCACATAATATTTGATCCTTAAACATTTAGAAATTTGCCCGTGCACACACCTGATTCCTCGTTAGCAAGAGATCCTGGAGCAACTTTGATGTCAACCTGCAAATTTGTCAAAAGGTAAACAATTTGGATGTTAGATGGCTGAATTCATCATAAATTAGGAACAATTGCGTAAAAGGGGTGCTATGCTGAATTAGTGAACACATTCCAGTAAACCAGTGTCATGAAAATTTATAATGTGGAGTCTGCCATATTCTGTAATGACCAATGCTCTTAAGATAAGGATGCAGCTAATATATCCAATATAGAAGATCAACAGAGAAAGTGATAGCAGAAGCAACTTGTACATTAGTTGCAGCATTGCTACCTTTGTATGGTTTATTAAATTTTCAACGTACTTAAGTGACCATAGAAATGGTTTGTTAAATATGTAAAACAAATCCATGAAATCCACTGTACTCAAAGCTGATCGGCCAATAGACTTTAATGGGATAGACAAAGCTAATATAAGGAGTAAATATAGTATTATGCCAATCTTGCCAATCACCATCATAAGTTAGATCAAAATAAATGTCTTTGTTTTAACCGTCATAAGATTTTGAGGCTCAAAAGGACAAATTTAGGGTGTCCTGATGGTAGGTAGGTTTATGAAAATATTCCATGAATGTTATATTGCAGCCTTTCTTGGTTCTCTTGCTCTGGTCCATACCATGTTCACGAGATTTCGAATATGAATATGTTTTAGGTTATCGAAGAATGGCATTAACTATCAAATAATACACAATGATAAAAGCAAACTGAATTAATAACCTCACTTAAGCATGGTCCTAAAATGGCATAGGGGATATCCTGAATTACAGTATAAAGAATCTCAACTGGTCGTCATAAAACAATTCCAGGAATACAAAAACATATAAGCACCTTGAAATGTGGAGGGTAGTTTTGCATCAACTTAAGCCGGAGGCACAGACCAATTACTGTGGCCATACTGCAGTGCTGCACAGTTGGAGTGAAGGTTATCCTGCAGCAAATTGCAATATATAAGCAACTGCCGAAAAATGATTCGAAGCTAGATATGGTATTTCTACAGTTGGCAGTTCAGGGATTCTTTTTTTCCCCAGGTCGAGGTAAAGTTAACACAGGATGCTCCCAACTAACCAAACACAACCTCAGTACCTCACACCCTGAGTATCATGAATGGATGTGATCAGGGGACAGCAAGGTCAGGGCATCGGACAAATGCACGCACATAACCATGAAACAGCGAAAATGCTAAAGTAACAGATAAAGCAGCTCAGGACTACAAACCTTCTTATAGACCTGCTAGCAAGCATAGGCAAAAGGCAATACCCACATAATCTGCTCAACTGATCATACATTTGTACTCCAGTCTCAACAAGAACAAAGAGAGAAGAGAAAACGTACATCTAGGTGCCTGTAGTCTTATTTCTCTTGCCAATAGGCAATCTAGATACAACAAGCTAGATATGCATGTGTTCCACAATCCAACCACAAACCCACAAGGATTCTGAGGGTTCAAAGAAATCTAAGAGGCACGGCAATATAGGACATGGTCAATTGGACATCACAAATTCGCCGCACAGTATTACAAATATTAAGCACGACCTCTATCCCCAACCCCTAATGCCGTACCCTAGTCACAATATTTCAGAGTCCATTCCGCAGCCTTTTTCAGGCGGTACAAGGGCACAAATGGAGTACGAGAATATAAAATCAGCATTCAGCATACGTACTGGATGCGCCCGAGCTTCTCGTCAACGGAGACGGACTCCTCCGAGAGCACGCTGAGCTGCTCCAACGAGTACGGGTGCTCCGGGTCCTTGATGTCCCGCACCGTATCTGACGCACCGCACCACGAAACCACATCCACCCATCAGTTTCAGCTATCCCACGAAGCTAAACTAGCCCAGCAACAGCGGAAGAGATGAAACCGAGCGAGGTGGACTCGCGAGAGGGCTGTTACCGTACCGAAGACGTCGAGCGGGTCGAGCGCGTCCGCCGCGTGCGGGTGAGAGGCGCGCTCAGGCCGTTCGTGCACCACCGGGTTCGCGTTGATCATGCCCACCGTCATCTTCCTCCTCCTCTTGGATGCGGCTGTGCGAATTGATTTGGGAGAGAAGAATGGAAGAATGGAGGAGAGGGAGAAGTCAAGGAGAAGAGAAGACGACGACGAGTAAAAAAAAGTTTCTTTGTCCGATCTTATCATTGGCGATGAGTGCGCTTCCCCTAGTGGCCTAGTTGCGGCCTTGCGGGGAAAGAGTTAAGTGGGCCAGCCCGTCCGATGTCGGCCTCATAGAGCTCCCCAAGTTGGCCCCGGTATAGATCATGGACGCCCATGGGCCATGGGCTTTACCCCTAAAACAGTAAGGTTCCAAATGGTCCTGGACCCGGATCCGCACCGAAGCTCTCTGCAGGACATGCAAAATGCCTTGGCTGCCGGGGCCGCGGCGGCGCGGCCGGCACCGGCACCGGCAGCCACGGCCGCGGCCAGCGACCACTACGCGCGGCTCCTGCAGCTCTGCCGGACCGCGGCGAACCCGTCCGCGGGCCGGGCCATCCACGCGCACGTCTTCAAGGCTGGCCTCCTCGTCAGCGCCTACCTCTGCAACAACCTCCTCTCCTACTACGCCGGCGCCGGCGTGAGTGGTGGATCCTTCCGCGACGCGCGGCAGCTGTTTGACGAGATCCCGCCCGCTCGGCGGAACGTGTTCACCTGGAACTCGCTTCTGTCTATGCACGCCAAGTCCGGGCGCCTCACTGACGCCCGCGCCGTGTTCGCCGAAATGCCTGAGCGGGACGCGGTCTCCTGGACCGTCATGGTCGTCGGGCTCAACCGCGCCGGCCGCTTCTGGGAGGCCGTGAAGGCGTTTCTGGACATGGTTGGCGAGGGGCTGGCGCCGACGCAGTTCACCCTCACTAACGTGCTCTCGTCGTGTGCCGCGACGGAGGCCAGCGGGATTGGGAGGAAGGTCCACTCCTTTGTCGTCAAGCTCGGGTTGAGTAGCTGTGTGCCTGTGGCCAACTCGGTGCTCAACATGTACGGCAAGTTTGGGGATGCTGAGACAGCAAAAGCTGTGTTCGAGAGGATGCCTGTGCGTAGCGTGTCCAGCTGGAATGCCATGGTGTCGCTGTATGCCCGCCAGGGTAGGATGGACCTTGCTGTGTTCATGTTTGAGAACATGGAAGAACGAAGCATTGTATCTTGGAACGCTGTCATAGCAGGATACAACCAGAATGGGCTTGATGACATGGCATTGAAGTTCTTCTTGCGAATGCTGAGTGATTCTTCCATGGAGCCAGATGCATTCACGGTAACCAGTGTCTTATCAGCTTGCGCAAACCTTCGCATGCTGAAGATGGGGAAGCAGGTGCACTCTTATATCTTGAGAGCTGGAATGCCATATAGTGGCCAGATCATAAATGCTCTCATCTCAACGTATGCAAAGCCTGGAAGTGTTGAGACTGCAAGGAAAATCATGGACCAGGCAGTGGTTCCTGATCTGAATGTTATCTCCTTCACTGCTCTCCTGGAAGGTTATGTCAAGCTTGGGGACATGAAGCAGGCAAGGGAAATCTTCGACGTTATGAACAATCGAGATGTCATTGCGTGGACCGCAATGATTGTTGGCTACCAGCAGAATGGTCAAAATGATGAGGCCGTGGAGCTCTTCAGGTCAATGATCAAAAGCGGCCCAGAACCAAACAGCTATACGCTTGCTGCTATTCTTAGTGCTTGTGCAAGCCTGTCATGTCTTGATTACGGAAAGCAGATCCAGTGCAAGGCTATCAGATCATTACAGGACCAATCTGTTTCTGTCAGCAATGCCATTATCACAATGTACGCGAGGTCAGGCAGTGTGCCATTAGCAAGAAGGGTGTTTGATCGGATTTGCTGGCTCAAGGAGACTGTCACATGGACATCAATGATTGTGGCTATGGCACAACATGGTTTAGGAGAAGAAGCCATTGGTCTTTTTGAAGAAATGCTTCGTGTTGGTGTGAAACCAGACCGCATAACTTATATTGGCGTGTTTTCAGCTTGCACACATGCTGGTTTTGTAGACAAAGGGAAGAGGTACTATGATCAGATGCAGAATGAACATGGCATTGTACCGGAAATGAGCCACTACGCATGCATGGTCGACCTCCTTGCCCGTGCTGGTCTGCTCACAGAAGCTCAGGAATTCATTCAAGGGATGCCTGTCATGCCAGATGCAATAGTCTGGGGCTCACTCCTTTCAGCTTGCAGAGTGCGGAAGAATGCAGATTTAGCAGAACTCGCAGCAGAGAAGCTGCTGTCAATTGATCCCGATAATGGTGGCGCCTACTCTGCTCTTGCCAATGTCTATTCTGCCTGTGGGAGGTGGAATGACGCAGCAAGGATCTGGAAGCTGAGAAAGGACAAGGCAGTGAAGAAGGAGACCGGTTTCAGCTGGACTCATGTACACAATAAGGTTCACGCTTTTGGAGCAGACGATGTACTGCATCCACAGAGGGATGCAATCTACAAGAAGGCCGCTGAAATATGGGAGGAGATCAAGAAGGCAGGATTTGTCCCTGACCTGAACTCTGTTCTGCACGACGTCGATGACGAGCTGAAGGAGGAGTTGCTGAGCCGCCACAGCGAGAAGCTCGCCATTGCGTTTGGTCTCATCAGCACCCCCGAGAAGACGACGCTGCGGATCATGAAGAACCTACGGGTGTGCAACGACTGCCACGAGGCCATCAAGTATATCTCCAAGGTCGTGGACAGGGAGATTATAGTGCGAGATGCGACGAGGTTTCATCATTTCAGAGATGGGTTCTGCTCGTGTAAAGATTATTGGTAGGAAACCTTCGTCGCAAGTTGAATGCGACAAAGAATTGTCCCTTCTCTCTTTTTTTTTCATACTCTGTTGGCTGTGTAAGAAACTCCGCAGTCAATGATCGATATTTGTAACCTATAAGCCATTCAGGTTACCTTATCAATTTAGTTTGTACTCTCTCATGCAGTCACGCTAACCTTTGAGTGACTCCTTTTATCGTCAAAGCAAAGGGGCGTAGCAAATGGATTACATGTATACCTTGGATAATTGCTTTGTATAAACAAAGTAACAATGGTATCGTTGACGTAAATATCGCTCATCTTTCCCCCAAATTTCAGGTTATAGAACTAATGAAACATATATATTACTGTTCAAGTATCATCCTTTTCACGAAGGAGAATCACGGTCGTATTGATAGAAAGAAACTATGGTAGTGCGGCACAAAGAGTCAGAAAATGAGTCATCAAAAGGGCTTGCAAGTGCAAGCAACATCATAGGGTGATACAGCACAACGCAATTTATACAAGTCAACTGATGGAAGATCGAGGTGGGAAGCAAATATACCTAGAACAGCAATCACTTGTTGAGACATAAAAACACCAAGACTCAACATGCCCCCAATCTTAACATGTCAACTCACTAAAACTGTGTTAGTTGTGGACATATTGAAACGATATATTTTGTAGCTACAGACTACAGTATCCAAAAAGTAGCCTACTCCAAGGAACAGAATGGTAATCCTTCAAAACGGTCATGAATGTTAACAGCTGAATTTGGCCTCACTCCGAGCCCACATCAACACCCTTCTTTGCTAAGAATTCCTTTGCCTCCACAATATCCTGCATTTCAAAGCGCAAAAAGGTCAGAATAAGCCAAGCATATGGTCTTACAGCCACCAAAAAGAGAACGGAATATCATTTGGCATGTATTTCTTTGTATTGGTCGGTATGAAGACCCATGCAACATTCTGCAACAACAGCTCAACAAGTTTCCAAGGCTCCTCACTTTAGTCATGGACTAAAATAACTAACCTGTTGCAGTAATATAGCTTCTTGAGGGCAAGTTGGGAAGAACATAAGTCCAAATCCAACCATAAAAAGACCATAGCATCCAAGAGCCACTACCAAGTAGATTGGAAGCTGAAACAACAACCATAAACAAACTACTAATTGCCTTGCACCATATTTTTAAGAAATTTACAAGTGATGAAAATCAATGACACTGACCAGCCAAGTATAACTTCGAGGAACAGTTGAGGTTTCAAGGAGAGCAACCCATATGGCTGAGATTGCTACCAGTATAGCGACAATCTTGAATATGTGCTTCATTTGGGAATGAGGCGCTTTCCTGACATAAAAGAAAACACAATAAGGATACTATGGATCAGTTTCCCTAACGTACAGACTGTTGCACAGCTCAATTTGACCCATATCCATGCTGGTACGGTGGTGTGGGTTTAGTTGCACACTTGCACAGGGTACTCTAGATGTATTTTAAACTGGGCAAAATGTATAGACATTTGAGAACCATCCACACTAGCCATACGATCCAGGAGGCTAACAAACAGGTATCGAGAAGGCTCAAATAGATCTAGAATGGTTCCAGTGATGATCCTATGCGTCTTTTGGCTGAACAGCACCTAAGCATGTGGAATTGTGGATTGTTATGGAAGCCTTCATAATTTCATCAACAGATCTAGCTCACTCAGCAGCATCAACTAGAGATGTGGTTTTCCACTTGCGTAATAGTGTGCCCTGAGAAATTTTCCTCTTTTTTCCCTAGGGGTTAGAGTAATCAAAGGTAAGAAGGAATAGATCTACCAGAGGGACTGCATGGACATACTATGGAATCTGTACTAACAAATGGCAAATTTAGAGCTGGACAGCGCACAGGGGACTTCCTTTGACATGAATGCATGCCCTTGTTGTGAAACAACCAGCATAACTTAATGACTCGGTGGGTTTTTTTTTTCTATACAGCATCCTAGTTTTGCTGTTGTCATATAAAATGATCAGAAGGCAGTACTATCTCACTATTTCAACACGTTAAAAAGGAACATGGGCATGGCAATGGATCTGAAACAAGAAACTGAAGCATGGTGTGAAATCGATCAATAGTGCAACCAATCGGCACAGTTTCAGACCGATTTAGCGGCTGCACCTTGAGCACAGCGTATTTACCCTCCCAATTCTGATGCACGAATAGGATTTCACATCCGAGACCAGCCTACAGGACAAGAACTCCTACCTCAGATCTTTCAGATCGTTGGCGGGTGGAAGCAGAGGGAAGCGGTAGAGCGCGGCGGCGGCGGCAGCAAGGACGATGGCGTCGCGTCAGGCGGGGCTACGTGGGGGGGTACGAGGAGGCCGAGGCGGCCGCGCCGAGCGAGGGCGTCGGGGAGAAGATGCTGGTGTGCGGCCGTGCGGAGATGCGCCGCCGACCGCCGAGGCTCTGCCTGCTGTGGTTTCGGAACGAGATCCTCTGCAGTTGTTTCAATTACACCAGACGGACGTCCAACGCCTCATCACCGTCCAATTCCAATCGCACGTCCCGCACCCTCTCATGCGCCATCGCTGTCTTCACAGATGGCCACAGCTACAGCCCATCTGCTCTTTGGGGCCCTTGGTGACTTGGTCCGTGGGTCAGGCCGCTGACTCGCTGGCCCTAATTAGTTGAGCCGCAAAGGAGGAAGGCCGGCAGCAAGGAGTACTACCTCCTCCGTTACAAATTATTATTATTTTCATTGTTGATTTTTTCACTTAATATTTGATCATTCATCTTATTTAAAAAAATTCACAAGTATTATTTATTTCGTATGTGACTTGCTTTATCATCGTATATACTTTAAATATTTAACCTATTAGTTTGTATTTTTAAATAAATTTTTTGAATAAAACGAATGGTCAAAGATCATAAAAAAGTCAACAACAAATAATAATTTAGAACGGAGGTAGTAGTATGTAACTAGGGACTTGTAGGGAGGCAGTCACCAACTCACCATCATAATAATTTAGAACGGAGGTAGTAGTATGTAACTAGGGACTTGTAGGGAGGCAGTCACCAACTCACCATCGAAACACTATTCGAGACAAAGGGATTTTCGTTGGCATTTTAAAGGAATGCGACCCTTGTCATAGTTTTCTAACCCATAGTTCATTCAAAAGGCCCTGAGCCCCTGAACATGTCAACTTCGGTTACCAGGGCAGAACCAAAACTTCCCCATTAACATCACAGATTGTTCGCTGGCTTTCAGAATCTCAGTCGTGAATGAAGAAAATGCATGTTCCAATAGAAACTATATAAAAAAAATGCAGTCCCTACAAAATTCTTGCTTACAATACATGACTTGGAAGCTCAACACTTCAATATTCTTGCTTACAAAATTTTAGCGTCTAAAAGGCAGGAACATAGGTCAGTCTTCGGAAGTAGCAGGCCCATGTCATCCCAACAAGATTAAACTTTGAGCGCACCCGTTCCGTGGCGCCTTTCCTTCTTGAAACGAGCTTGATCGGGATCGAATCCACCTTCCTCTGCACCATAGACAGCCCATGAGGGCGTCATGGCCATGTAATCTTGGCTCTTAAAAGGCTTTCCAGATGTCACCTGTATTGGCGAATGAATGTCAAATCAGAGATGGGATTATCTGCTATGCTGTGTCACAAACAGTTGTCCAGGATGCTTACCAGTTCGTGGAATCGGTCATAATCTATCCAAGTATGCCATTTACCATTGATCTTGAACTTATCTACCTTTGCAAGTAGGACACAGCATGAATGAGCATGTTCACATGCTACTTCGTATACACCACCGCTTTTTGATGCCAAAACCTCAGAGAATTCCTTTACATCTGAGTGCCAGGGTACATTTTCCATTGTCAACTTTGAAGTTGCCGACCTGTAAGCATCATTATCACATAACAAATGTAACCATGAGAAAATCAGGAACCGAAAAGGCCAAGCCAAATGATAATCAGTAACCAAAAATAAAATAGAAATAACACTTACGAGCCACAGTATGTCACACCCTTGATTTCTATGAAATCAGGTTGGCCAAGGTTTAGCAATTTCGCATATGCATCTATCTCTTCTGCATTCCAGCCTTTAACCAGTGTCAATCGGTAAACGGTTCGTTGATCTTTCTCATGCAGGGACTTGAGTGAATCCTAGTGCGGTGCCAAAACAGGACAGAGGACACAAAGAAATACAATTAGTATTTATAGACCATACATTCATGATGTGCATCTGGATATTTTCCACATCTATACCAGGAAACGCTCCCAGAAGTCAGAAAACAGTGGCCTGTCAACGGCCTTCAAGCTTTCCTTTGTAGCTGCATCCACACTGACATACAGCTGCACATATTGATAATGTGAAAATTCGTTAGAAGTTGTTGCATTGATCATTCAAATATAAAGATCTGGAACTTAGTCCAATCTATTGAGAATATGACCTGAGTAATTGGTTTCAATGTCTTGATCTTTTCAGGAAATTGAGCATTTGTAACCAGAAACGTAGATATGTGCCTCCGGTGTAGCTCATCAACCAGAGCATTTATCTCAGGATACATTATTGGTTCACCAACCAGAGATAATGCACAATGCCTAGGTGATAGGCCCTCTTCTAGTTTTTCTGGCTTTACTCCTGAAAATGCAAGAACAGTATTATTATCCAAGAAAGACTGTAGAAATTTTTTTCATCACCCAAAACAATCTCTAACTGAACAACATTAATGTCAGATATAGGTTTCACGATGTAAAGCCTAAGCACAGTCAGTCTGAGATAATAAATGAAGGCTGCACATTTGATGGTTATTGTAATCTATTAGGGAAATGAGGTTTTAGGAATTAGATCCTTGGGATTCAATATAAATGTGAACTAATCAACTAAATCCTAAAAAACTATAGAACATCCCCCTCTTCCAAGCAAGCCCTTAGTTAGTTTGTATAAGGATTACACACACATATGGATGCAAGCTTTCTTCAAGTTATTTCTAGTTCAAGCAAGGAACATTTGCAGGCATTTGAAATGACCATGGTCCAATCTGCCTGAAGTAGATTTGGTTAGGGTTGACCAGGGGCCTCAGCCCACAGCAGAGCAAGAAACTTCTTAATTCTTGCTTGCGTTCAACAGAACAATACCAGGCATATAACGATGATTTAACAAACCCATCAACAAACTAACAACCCTATAGCTAATCACCTTGCTAGGCTGGGCCGTATATATATATATATATATATATATAGCGACGATTTAACAAACCCATCATCAACAAACTAACAAGCCTATAGCTAATCAACCTGGTTTTCTTAATCAATCTGCTAACTTAACAATTAAGTAACAATAAATATACAGAATTATGATGATAGATGGCATATCTTTTAAGACCTGGACGCCAGGCTAGTGGCACCAATGCCGGTATCCATAATATTGCTCAGGAGTTTTTTGTTTGGGCAGTACGACACACAGTATATCGCTCAAGTGATCGCTAATGTAGTTCATATGCGTGAGCATACACACCTGGTACACCTTTCATTTGCTTAACCATCTTAGTGTGCTGATCAATCGCAGCATGTACAATGTCAAGAGGGTCATCCATCTTCCACTTCCAACTCTTTCCAACAGGATTTGTATGATGTCTCCAACAAAATACACATTTATTTGCACAAGCCAAACTTGGAGTTGCCTCCATGCATCTGCCAAATGATCATATAAACAGCAAGCAAATTATCAAGGCTTTCAGTATATTTTCCAATAATTCAGTACCTACGCAGTAAATATCAAAGAATTAATTGAAAAGTCGAGCTATCTAATTTACAAGCACTCAAAATACACTGTTGCATAAGAAAAAGGTTCACCTGTGACTTTCTATGCCATAAAATGAATGCTTATAGCACCCTCCACGGCCGCGGAGCTGCGACTTAGTCCATCTACAAATCTTCACTCCACTATGAGAACCAAGAATTTTGTAACCCTGAACCACACACAAAAATGTGGATTGGTATATTATAAATATAGGACAAATACAGAACTGACCCAACTACATGCAGCATGGAAATACATAAACCCGACACATCAGCAAAAGGTAATAATTATAAAATATCAAACATTCATCAAAGTATGCCACCCAGATAATGCAAGACTGCAATATTGCAATAGCAGCAGCAACCTTAGTGTTCACCAACAGGAGTCTGGGCATCAATATGAATCATATTTGGTTGCTTGCCTGTTTCTCAAATCCTTATATTAAAAATGATTAACATTTTAACAATGAATTATTTATGTTGGCATTGCAAGATAGTTAAATAAGGGAACTACATCCAGAATTATGGTTGTAATTAATAGCCTTCATCAATCCTCAAACTATATAAAAAAATTGCTCCAACCTCTTATTTATAATGCCAGGCACATACATAGCTACATGCACATCACACATGATAAAACTATATCGTTTTCCCTTTCAATACACGATGGAGATTATCGAGTGCGTTGTAGCTCAAAATACGAATAGGGATAGTACTCTGTATGTAAAATGTAAGAAACACTCACTTGCTTCTCTAAGCTCGTCCTGATAATTGGTGTGACCATCTCCTTCACACCGTTCTCAACTCCATTAGCCAAACCACCCTCTACCTTGCCATTCTGCCTCCTTGCCGGCGCCTTCCCTGCAATGTCTTCCATGTCAATCTCCCCATCCACTGCCTCCTCTTCATCGTCGTCATCGGACTCCTCCCCTTCTGATTCCAACTCGTTTAGCCCCTCGCTCTCTCCCTTAACCCCCTCGTTCAACTCGCAGCGTTGAAGGTCTCCCCATAGGCCCGGGACCCGACCCCGAAGACGGCGAAGCGAAGACCGGATAGCAGGAGCGCCCCCGCGCGGAAGTCAGCGGCGGACTCCTCGAGCCAGCGAGCGAGGAAGGCCGCGGAGGGGGGCGGCGCGCCTCCGTCGTGGGTGGGGACGACGACGAGGAGGAGCGGGACGGAGGGGAGATCGTCGGGGTCGAAGGAGGCGGCGTCGGTGGCGCGGACGGGTACGCCGGCGTCGGCGGTCAGTCGGGCGGAGAGGCGCGCGGCGAGGGTCTTGGAGGTCCCGGTGGCGGAGGCGTAGAGGAGGGTAGGGGTGGTGGTGCGGGCGGGTCCGGTGGTGGGGGAAGGTTTGCGGCGGAGGCGGATAGATTTGTAGAGGAAGAAGAGCGTCGAGGAGGAGAGGAGGACGAGGAGGGCGAGATGGGAGGTGGCGGAGGCGGTGGCCGCCGCCGGGAAGGGAGGAGGCATCGCGGCGGCGGTGCGTGTGGGAGATGCCGGTTCGGGCCTTGGGTTTTGGGGGGGTTTGGAAACTCGCCTTTGGGCCTTGCTAGGCTGGGCCGCATGTATGTTATTGCATTGTCAGTTCAAAGGAAAATGCAAACTGACACGAACCCCTTATGCAAATTGCAAATTCAAACTTGGATGTTTGATCGGTGGTGGAAATTGGAGTTCTGACATTTCAAAAAAATAATCTGGTTATCTGACAACTGTGTCACCATGCATCAAATTGATCGTGTTATACCTTACGAGAGCAAGGAGTATTATGGTAAATTCTAAATTGTCTTGTCTCCCTTGGACAAAAGCAAGATCAGAACAGCTCAAAACGAAAGCAAAGTACACATAACAAAACTTTCTGATTGCAAATGTTCAGGTGTTTGAATCTTTACAAATCGTTGAACTTACAACAACACCAAGCAGTTGATTCAGTGTTACAATCTTTACATATTGTTACATTTTGAAACAGGAAGAAGCTTGTATTTTGTACAGCCCTGTTTATAGAATCAAAAATCCTGCCTCCGAACCTGACGCTGCTTCAGAGGAGCTGATCAATGTAACGCCAGCCACAACGAACCATCCCTTTTGGCTTAAACTTGCCAACAGATAGTTGTAGGTGGTTAGCATATTGTGGTGTGCAACGAACGAACAAATTTTTGTATTCTATCCCAGATTCACAATTGATGACATCACACGACCAGGTGAAATCGACAGCGGTATCACTCATTGGTAGGTTGGAATTCAAAGGTTAGCTTATGGCCGCCATGTTGTTTTCTTCACAGACATTATGCCATCCTTGTCCTTTCTGAATGTCATGACAATTTCCCAGTGTAGTGACTTCAAAATACTCTCCAATGGGTCAAGGATCTCAAGTTTATCCCGGATGATGGCCCAACCTCCAGGCCTCAAAATTCGATCCATCTCAACAACAACTGCGACAGGTTGCCTACATCTACACAATACAAGATATGCTAATCAAGATAGTTGCACTATAATAGGCTTCTTCAGGTAACATAAATAAACCTATGCACAGACCTCTCTTAGATATTGAGTACCTTAAGAAAATTCAAAATTCTGTGAAGTACTATGTGTTCCAAGAACAGGATGAGATCTAGAAGAAATAAGACAAATGACAGAGGAAGACAACGGATTCCCTATTTTAAGTGCAAAAAAATAGCAAATTGTATGAAATCAAAGCAACACTACTTTTCAATTACATACCTGATCTTCAGGCGTGAGAATAAATGGTCTGCATGTAAAAGATCATATGACCTTGGATACGTGCTAAATGGCTCACACCAATCGTGATAGACACCAATCAGGCCACGTTCAAAGATTATGGGTAGGGTGTCTGCAGCATGCACAGGAACAACGTTCATGACCCAAACCTTTTTGGATGCCAATGCAGCTGCAAATCTGCAAGGAAACAATCACCTGATGTTTCAATACATGTATTTTAAAGTACAGCGAGTATTGTTAAGAGCAATCCTATCAAGATATTTAAGAATCAGAAAAGGAAATTTATACCCTCCATATACAGCCCTCATATCCATTACGTTTCTGATATTTGACCAGTCAATGCCTAATCCATCCAGATATGATTTCTCAACAACAGCCTTCCAATGGTTATGATCAGCAGCCACCCTTGTTTGCAAATCCCCAAGCCAGTCAGGGTAACTCTCAAGCCTCTTGGGCCACTCCTCAGGCCAGTCACTACCTCTTTCTTCAATACCAACAGGTGCTTTGTGTAGGCAGTGTTTGATGTGAGTATACCTAAAAAAGAAAAGTGAACTTATTGGTGTACGAACCAAAATTGAATTATCTGGAAAAACATCCAAGCACCCATTGGCTGATAGCATAATGATGTAGCAAAAGTATCCATTATCCAACTTACCATGCATTAGCTTTGTTCTGCTCTTCCTTGCAAAATGGGGGATCTTTTTTTGCTCTCAAATCATATTCCTCATTTGTGGCTGGTCGCTGAAATATCTTTACTCCAGCCTCACTGACATCATCACTGTTGTAAGCTATTGCATTCCAACAAAGAGCAGTCATTGAAGCTGATATTCCTGAAAGAGAAAAAGGAAATGGGGGGAAATGTGAATAAGCAGACAGAAATATGAACCAGATTCATAAGATAGAAAAACACAGGAAGTGATACTACAGAGTACAATCTACAACGGAGTTGTTATTTATGTTATTCTATCACTTTTTCTGCATGCACATATTGCATAGTTGTGCCATGGCATACCTTCTTCACTCTCCAGGTCAGCACTTTTGCTTGATATAATGAAGTATCCTCCTGGACGAAGAATTCTGTTTATCTCTAGGAGGAGTTTTCCACCTTAACCACAGAATACATGATGTTGTCAACATGCAAGTAGATAATCAAACTATGATTGGAACAAAGGAATGAAGCAACACATATGTACCATTAGAATGCCACGGTATGTTGCATTCACCACAGTGTATAGCATCAAATGCTCCACTAGGGAAGGGTAATCTTCTTGATCCCAGACTGCCAACTGTTGCAGGGATTCCACGTTCAAGTGCAACTTGTGCAAGGTCCGTTTGATCATTTGGAAGGCCTAAAGATAGTGTTATCACATCTTTCTCAAGCAGAGCGATACCAAAGCCAGCACTTTTGCATCCGATGTCCAATATTATCCGAATATTTTTACCCCAGTCAAGGTCAGGAGCCATCTGAATGACAAAAAATATTGTTCAGATTGTACAAAAGCATTAGAATAAGGCGTGTAAATGCCTAGAAGACTCGTTGCAAAATGCAGGTGGAATTCAAAATACAAACAATTTCAATCTAAATTGTTTGCCATGTCCATTAAGTTCATTATAAGTTCACATGGAAGAATCAACCCTTGGGATTCATAACATTTTTTCTAGGGTACTGAATGCAGTATCATCGTAATATGTGGTCTCAAGATGATGCAGGTGTCTAGATTCACCATTTAGGAATCAGGAGTACGATACTATTAATTGAGAAAAACTATAAGCCAGCATGATTTTCTGAGCTAGATTCTCCAATGGTGAGGCGATCATTACATGTCACACCTAGCCATTAACTGCATCCCACATGGCATGGGCAATCCCAGATGAGTGCCAATTGTATGCAGTTGTGCAACTATTTTCCAAACATCATTGGCATATTCTCATTTCTAATCCCACCCCTTCAATAAATATAAGTCAAATTAATATACTTAATTTACAATGCAAGCTAGCAGACAGTGTGCAGAAACTATTTAAGTGCTCTTTCTGCATAAGTAGCTTGTATCTGATCCAAATGTGAAGATCTAACAATTACCTCATCAATTGATTCCACATAATGTCTTGCTCCACCTTTGAATTCCCATTCATCTGGTGGGAACATCAAGTACTCTCCGCTATGGTTCAGCCAGTTATGGCCCTTAACATAATTTGACAACCTAGGATGTCCAACATTCACATACCAAACCTTCAAGCATCACAATTTGCCACAAGAACAACATCAGCAATAAATCAATCAAAGTTATCCATGTCCAATTATGGTCAATTCCTTTTCTTGAAACATGAATTATGGTCCTCACCTTGTCCTTCCTCTCCGGCCATGCTGCGGGCTGTTTATAATCCTTGGGCAGTGACACTAGGCACGTGACAGGCGACCTTGGGCAGCTGCGCTCATGGTGCCTCTGGCTCCCGTCCCCATCAAAATCCACACAAGGGATATAGTGGTAGCCGCTCTTGGCACCGCAATGCTTCCAGTGGTAATGTGCACTGGAGCTGAACAAAGGCGGTATCTTTCTCTTCTTACTTGGAGCCTTCTTCTTCACCGCCTCAGGATCCTCCTCCTCGCCGTCACCTTCGCCAGGTTCCTCTTCCAATTCCAGCTGCGGGGGCTTCTCCCCATCCTCCTCTGCAGGCGCCTTCCCCGAGTTATCTCCGCTTTCCTCGGGCATAGGCAACTCTGCCTCCTGCTCCGGCTCCATCTCCATGTCTGGGTCCTGCTCCTGTTCCTTCTCCTGAGGCTCCAAGTCGGTTACCGGAGCCGGCTCGGAGTGATCGGCCTTTGCGGCGACGGCATCCGGCGAGGCGGTGGCATTGGGGCGGTGAGAATGGGAATGGGATCCGGACGGAGCAGGGTGGCGCTTCTTGTGGCTGTGCGGGACGGGATGGGGCTTCCGGTGAGCATGCCCGCCGCCGGCGCTGGTGCTGGTGCGGTTATGGGAGGCGGTTGGCGGGGCGGAGACTTCGGTGGCGAAGGAGGAGCGCTCCTTGGAGATCTGCTGGGAGGACGAGGTCGGGGAGACGGAGGTCCAGATGATGGCGAAGGAGAGGCCAAGCGCGATGGCGATGCCGACCTTGGCGGCGAAGCCCAGCGGCGGGCGGCGGCGCCAGCAGCCGAGGAGCGCGGAGGAGGGGCGGCCGGGCGGGCCGCGGGCCACCGTCATGCGGCGGCGGGCGGTGGGCCGGTGGGTTGGTGGGGCGAGGCTGTCGGTGCGAGCGGTTGGCGTGGACTCTTGGAGGCGGGGCCGTGGAGGCTGGGAGAAACCGAGAGAAGAAGCAGAGTGGCAGTGGCCGCAGTTGGGACAGGACTGGACAGCAGAACAAGCCGGTTAGTTTGCTGTTGCAGTGATTTTCTTTCGGCCGTGTTTAGTTCCCAAATTTGGGGTGCAAATTTGGGACTTTGATGTCTCTTCGTAATCATTGCGTCACTGTAGCATTTCGTTTGTATGTGCAAAAAATTGTTTAAAAATTGATTAATTAGACTTAAAATGTTCGTCTCGCAGAGTACAACAAAACCGTGCAATTAGTTTTTGATTTCATCTACATTTAGTAATCCATGCATGTTATGACATTTTTATATGACGGGGAATCTTCTTTTTGCATAGTGAATTTGGAAGTAACTTTTTGGATTTAAACAAGGCCTTCACTTCAAAAATTGGCACTTAGACCGTGTTTGTTTGGAGGTGCAAAAATTTTTCCACCCCTTGACCAACAATTAAAAGGTATTAAATAAAGTCAGTTTACGAGGTCAGGTTTACTTATGAAGGTAGGAAAGCTAATAGAAATGCTCATAGACTAGCTAAAGGTTCGGTGTATGAGAGTTTTGGTAGACATGTGTGGTTTATCACTCCTCCAGATGGAGTTTGTACTGTTGTAAACGTTCTTTAATATAGCAGTACGCCTTTCTCTCAAAAAAAATAAAGTCAGTTTACAAAACCAACTTCACAGCATTAAACTATTTCGCGAGACCTATTTAATGAGGCCTTTGACCGCGCGATCAGAGAATGGTTACTGTAGCTCATTAGATTCGTCGCGTAAAGTTACACCCATCTTTAAATGGGTTTTGTAAATAGACTTTATTTAGTACTTCATGCATGCAAGATTCCTTTTGGAAAAAATTTTCTGGCCTCCATTGAAACACGGGCTACTAAAGTAAAAATTGACAGAATTTGACAGTAAATATATTTAAGATTAACTAAGCGTTAGCTATTATTGTAGTACTAAAGTAATAAAACAGCCTAGTATTTTTATATTTCCTTACAATTTGCTCAAACATTATACGGATTTTTGTGCATTTCCAGTATCAAATTTCTTCTATGGTGGAGTAACATGAAACACAGGGTAGAGTACGTACACTACAGAACAGCAATTTGTAGCATTTACATCACATGTCGCCTAGTTGAATGTTTGTGTTTGGAACAGAGAGCATGGTTAAAAGAAGAACTCTCTGTAGCAGACAAAGGAGTACTAGCTGGTCTGAATTTTGTTTGCTTGAATAACTACTAGGAAGGGGAGAAAGGGAGGAAGGTGCCACACTTTCTTTTGTTAGAAAAAATGTGGCGAGTCACTGAGCGAGGAGGACAGGCCACCAGCAAGTTGGTGGATGGTCTTTGCAACTCTGCCCCTGAATCAATTCCGTTCGATTTACCCAATCGGTCAAGAACAGGAAGACCAACATCCCCTCACCAATCGATTGACACAAACGAAGAAGTAGATAATCGCGTTACACGACCGAAAATCTGATGACCCAGCAGCATCCCCTCCGTGCCGTGTAATTCTGCACCGGGTTTTCTCTCTTTCTTTGTGTTTCTGAACTTTTTTTTTGACATGTCTGTGTTTCTGAACTGATACTCGTTGATCCATCTGAAAAGGATGATCCCATCGCCCGTAGCGCGCAAATGGGCAACAGCTGAGCTAAGCGGGCCGGCCTCGTCGACCTCGCTCGAGCTGCAGACGAATCCATCGGGCGCAATGTTGCTTTTGCGGTTGACCACGGTGCGGTCGATTAGAGAGAGAAGAGAAGAAGAGAAGAGAGGAGCTCGAGGCTCGGATTATGGTTCAGGGTTGAGTTGCCGGGGTTGGGGGAGGAGCTCCGGTTGTATATGGGGAAGGTCGGGGCCGGCGGTTGCGGGCGGCGGACGGAGGAGAGGCGGCGGGGGCGATGAACACGGGTTGGCGGGACGACCGGAGAGGTTAGGTG
>OAMR01000099.1:452267-480862 GCA_900205405.1 Echinochloa crus-galli | reverse complement strand
TTTTAATTTAATGCTAGTTCTCTCACATCTTGTCTTGGATGGTGTGTAGACACCATGTCTCATGCAAGACCCGGTTTCCTTCTCTTTCTTCATTTATTCACTTGCCACATCATCTTTCCTCCTAGGTGGCAGTCCATTTAATACTATAGACACCATCCTAGTCACTTGGTTGGGACTGGCCTTATTCCTCTACTTTGAGTATGCATGTCTCTCTTCTTTCTTCCTCATCGTCGGCACACCCTCCACCACACCTCCAATCTCTTTCGTCCCTAAAATTCCTGCTACCATTGCTTTTGGGGTTGTCACACTCCAGCTATCATGTCTTCTATACAGTATGCCACTACCATTATATATTTCCTGTCATCGCCGATGAACTCTCTACCGTAACCCTAATATTACATGGACACACAATTTTTGCTATATTTGATAAGTTTTGGCCAGCTAACAACTATTCACAAGTAGCAAAAACTTTGCAAGGCTACGTTCTGCCCTGTTTTCTCGGGTCCCATCCATGTTTACCACGCCCTCCTTCGTTCATCCGTTGGTGTAAAAACGCTCGTGTGCCGGAGCAAAAAGCCTCGCCCGCCGCGAGGCCGCGCCACGCCATCCGTTACCGCCGGAGCAACGTCAGCACAGCCGCCAACTCAAACCCATCCATCCCCAGCCAGCCAGCCAGGCAGCAGTTCCTCCACCACCAGCCAAGCCAAGCCCACCCCCTTCCCGGTTCCCGCTGCTGCTTCCAACGCACGCGACGCGAGCTCCGCGGCATCCGCATCCGCCCTTGCTCCTCTTCTTCGCGTCCGCGTCGTCGTCGTGCGCACCCGCCGCCGCCGCAGCCGCCGCGTCGGCCTCCGGCGCCAGAGGTGCGTGCGCGATCCCGTGCATTCGTGTAGATTTTGCGCGGACGAGCGATTACTATGTGATCTCAGCGTGTTGTCTGATGCGAGATGTTTTGTTTCGTGTATTTCCGATCTCCGATCAGTTTTGATGATTGTTTCCATGAAATTTCGTGGCTCCACTCCGTGTGCTATAAGAATTTTACCGGATTTCACTGGTTGATCGAAACAGTTTGATGAGTTGGTGATGTGATGCAGGGATTGTGGATTTTGTTGGAATTTGATTTATTCTGCATTTTGCATCTTCATTCAGTTATCCAGAGCTTTTAAAGTTCAAGCGTGCGGGAATTCGTTTACTTGTGGCGCGGTACAACTCTGGATATGCTGTCACGTTGATCATCCATCCTTTTTGCCATCTCTGACATAATTCGTGATGGAAACATCCAGCTAGCATTTTTCAGTTTAGCTTGTACATTACTCTTACGATACTGATGTATTGATCTCCTATCAGGTTGCAGTGCTGTAAGGATGGACAGCGGTGCGATGGAGACAGCGTCGTCCACTGGCTCGCCGCTTCGGCAGCGAGGCCGCGCCACGCCATCCGTTACCGCCGGAGCAACGTCAGCACAGCCGCCAACTCAAACCCATCCATCCCCAGCCAGCAGTTCCTCCACCCACCAAGCCCAGCCACCCCTCCTTCCCGCTGCTGCTTCCAACGCACGCGAGCTCCGCGGCATCCGCATCCGAATCCGCACACGATCCCCGCGCCACTTGCCCCCCACCTCGCGGCCCGCGCCTCCGCCCTCCCATCGGCCAATGCCCGTCGCCAAGCCAGCGCGATGAGATGACGCCGCCGCGCGGCGGTGCTCCCCCTCGCAGTCCCTCACGACGCGCGCCAGCAGCATCCGCCCCCGCCCCCGCCGGGACCCCTCCTCCTCCCCACCAGCGCCGCATTTATTCCCTCCCCCGCACGACACCGGTCACGCTTCCGTCGCCCCGTCTCGTCGCATCCGGCGCTCTCGCCCCGCCTATTTAAGGCGCGCGGGCAGCGATAATGCTCTTCTCCAGGAGGTCCCTCGCCGCCGCGCTCCACCTCGCGCCCCTCTCGCCCCCCTTGCTCCTCTTCTTCGCGTCCGCGTCGTCGTCGTGCGCACCCGCCGCCGCCGCAGCCGCCGCGTCGGCCTCCGGCGCCAGAGGTGCGTGCGCGATCCCGTGCATTCGTGTAGATTTTGCGCGGACGAGCGATTACTATGTGATCTCAGCGTGTTGTCTGATGCGAGATGTTTTGTTTCGTGTATTTCCGATCTCCGATCAGTTTTGATGATTGTTTCCATGAAATTTCGTGGCTCCACTCCGTGTGCTATAAGAATTTTACCGGATTTCACTGGTTGATCGGAACAGTTTGATGAGTTGGTGATGAGACGCGGAGATTGTGGATTTTGTTGGAATTTGATTTATTCTGCATTTTGCATCTTCATTCAGTTATCCAGAGCTTTTAAAGTTCAAGCGTGCGGGAATTCGTTTACTTGTGGCGCGGTACAACTCTGGATATGCTGTCACGTTGATCATCCATCCTTTTTGCCATCTCTGACATAATTCGTGATGGAAACATCCAGCTAGCATTTTTCAGTTTAGCTTGTACATTACTCTTACGATACTGATGTATTGATCTCCTATCAGGTTGCAGTGCTGTAAGGATGGACAGCGGTGCGATGGAGACAGCGTCGTCCACTGGTGCAATATGGTCAACACCTTCGGCAGAACCGAGAAGCATTTCTATCGGGAAGGAGATGTTCTGCAATAGGTCACTCAACATGAGGAACATCACAGCAGTGGGATTTGATATGGACTACACTCTTGCGCAGTACAAGCCTGAGACCTTCGAGGCCCTTGCTTATTATGGTACAATTGAGAAGCTTGTGAAGGATCTGCACTACCCTGAAGAGGTTAGTTACCCTAAGAAATGCAAAACTTGCTTGATGCATCAAACGACAAAGTAGCCGGATTTATTGCTTTCATACTAGTTTTGTTGGTTTTGAATTTATGATAAGCTGTACTATCCCTTTCAAGTTTCAACGCATGCACTAAAGAGAGTTCACGCCGTATAGGAGTAGGTCCTTGTACTGTCCACATTGTGTTCCAGATTCCATGTAATTGCTTCTGACTGTTCTCTGCTGTCTAAGGTTGTACCCTCGGATGCACAGAAGTTAGCATGGCTCTTATGCATCATTTTATAGGTTTAGTCTCCAGACTTCACTAATGCTTTTTAGAGTGCAGACTTTAACTAGTTACTGAGAGTAGCATGCAGCTGACTACAGAGATGACTACAGAGATATTCTGATAGTTTGTGATAGCATTTCTATTCATATCTCAAGGAAGCACATCAGCTTGTTTTTATCAAAGCAAAGATGATATTCTATACCTGTATTTGCTTTTATGGAGTTATGGCTGCATAATGTTGGTACTGTAAATTCCTTATGGGAGTCATTGCTATTTGTCTTAGAAGGGCTTACTGGCTGTTGCATTGTTTAACTAGCAAAATCATCCAAGCATGAAAATTGATATCCACTTATTAGGCAGAGAAACTTTTTGTGAAGTACATTTGCCTTGAATTCAGATTTCACCTTTACATATTGAAATTTTATGAAAGCATGTTACTTGTTCTGCCTGTTTTGGTTCAGAATTTGATTTTACTATTCTTTCATCACGCAGCTGTTGACTTGGGAGTTTGATTGGAAATATATGGTCAGAGGACTAGTTCTTGATAAGAAGAGAGGGAATATATTGAAGGTCGGTTATAATTGCTTAAATTTGATCCTTTTGGGAAATAATATTACACCACTAGTTAGTAAAATGAGTGCAAGTTGCTAGAAGCTTTATGTCTTAATTATCCAAAACATTACATGTCTTACAAATAAGTGCCCAACTTGCTTGGGCCTAAACGGTTTTATTCTTGTATCAACGAAGGGCCCTGCCACATATTTTTACAATAAACAGATGTCCAAATTCTATATTAAATTTAGATCCTGCTGTCGTGATTGCATGATTTAGAATTAAAATGTGTCTTATCAAACTAATTGATGCATTTTCGTTGAATATCCTACTTATTCTTATTTATCATAAATTATAGTTTGAACCACAATCACCTAACATTAATAGTTCATAAATGAGTATTAATTGTTCACCGAGTATTGTCATCATTTTGCAAGTAGAAAGTGTTAGTTGTCAATGTGAAAAGTTCAACAGCTTAGAGGGAATAACAAAAATAGGTTTAGGCTCTAGCACAAATTTTGATGTGATTTAAAGCGGATATTTGCTGCCGTTTCTCAAATTGTTTTGATCCCATTGTTTTATCACATCTCATCAATGAAGCTCTTTCTAACTATTTGGGCTGTAAATTCTCAGATGGATCGACACAAGTATGTCAAAGTTGCATACCATGGTTTTAGGGAACTGTCGAAAGAAGAAAAAGTTGCTGCTTATGGGAGTACCTTGATAAGAGATTCATTCGATGAACCTGATTATGCCCTTATAGATACGCTTTTCTCATTGGGCGAAGCTTATCTATTTGCTCAGCTTGTTGATTTCATGGACAATAATCCAGGAAAAGTACCTGCAGGCACAGAGTATGGCTATTCCCATCTTATATGCTCAGCTTAAACTTTTAGGGCATTATTTGTATATCGGTTGATCGAGCCACTATCAGTGCAACGCTCCAAATTTCTTTCATTGCCTTTCTTGCATAAAGTTAAATCTACTATCAATCGCCTAAGCAATCCAATATCCTTTTCCTTTGTTCATGTCATGCCAGCTTGTTTTATTATCATGAGTATTACATTTACTAGTCTACTAATGCACTTTGATCCATGTTGATGTCTCGACCATTGACTGCTGGGCCATGCTTGTATTGATTAATTCAGCGCTGTTTAGACACACGTCAAATCAGGCATCCAATCTGAGCCAGAGTCTAACACCCATGCCCATGTTTGAGTTACATTTCCTGTGTTGGCATGAAGATGTTGGGGTGATTGCTCGAGTCATACCATATTATGGTTGATGTCCTTTCTGTACGGTACCATGACATACTTCCTTCATCTTTTTTGACACTAATTGTGATAGTTTAGGCTAAGTTCTTACAGGCACTTGTTCACTCTTTTTTTTTCCACTAGAACTTGCATACAATATGGACGATGTGAAGTTGCTGTGTTGGGTACTTGGGTGTTCTCATAAATCCACAGGCCTCATGCATTTAGGCCCCACCAAACTTTAATTGCAACAACAACTCAATTGTTCATAAAGATGCCAGGGTGTTTTTGTAAGTTCCAGTGGTAATTATTTCAAAGCATTAAGTTATCTGCTACCTTTGATGTGCCCTATCACTATTATGGTGCGGTTGTCTTTTCCATTTTTGTTCTCATGAGGCCAACAAAATCAGACCTGCTGGCACATGATCGATGTCTTACACAGTCAAACCATTATATAACAACATCATAAGCATGTAAGTGAGGGGACCATCTAGTATTTATCATGCATCTTTATTTGAACACGACAACAGAGCCATTTTAGGACAAGGAAGAAACAAATTCTGTTCACTTGTTGCTCTTGAAGTGTTTTCTTTCATTGTTCTGTCTGGAGTTAACTCATATCTTGAAGTCACCATAAATCCCAAGAAGCTCTCAAGGAGCTCTGTGCATGCACTAAGTATTTCCTTTTGCCTTTTCATTTGTATTTGTACTTACCTTGCAGCCTTGTTGAGATAATATAATTGAGCCTTTATTATGAGCTTATGTTACTATGTTGGTACAGCTATCCGCTGATGTATAAAGATGTGAGGTCTGCGGTTGACTTGTGTCATCGTGATGGAACTTTAAAGCGAATGGTTGCAAAGGATCCTGGCAGGTAACTCAGTTTCTTATTTTGTGGTTAACTATTTAATACCAGTCACCTGACACAATTACAGTGCTAGATATTACACATAAAGACATTATTTTTCCTAATAGGGCTGCTTTGAATTTTTTTTTGATCCACATGCCAATTGGCAATTTGGCATCCATGTGCTCTATCCACTGTTATGTACTTATAATTATGTTCTAGAAGACTGCTAATTTGTGTAATTTGATCATTGCAGGTACATCAATGAAGACTTGGCAATTGTACCAATGCTTGAAATGATAAAAAAATCTGGGCGCTCAACATTCTTAGTAACAAATAGGTATATGGCCCCTTTTTGATTTTAGGCTTCTTGAGACTTGTGTGCTGACCAACTTCTGTAAAGTGTTATATTAAAACGAATCTGAGTGGTGAAACTAAGGTTGTTCATCTTGCTGCATTCTACTTTTGAGCTTCTTGTTGCAATTTATTTACTATCTAGACATGAACCTGTTCATGCAGTTTGTGGGACTACACCGATGTTGTCATGAACTACCTTTGTGGACCATACACTTCAGATGCAGGCTCTGGTCTCAACCGCCAGTGGCTTCAGTATTTTGATATTGTAATAACAGGCAGGTTCGTGTATTATGTTCCCTGATTTCTTTCTTTTGTTTCTATATTTATTTAGCAAAAGCGTCAGCTTCCTCGACTCAGCCAGTCCTTGCTGAACTTTCAGTTCGAAGCCAGGTTTCTTCCATGATGATAACCGTGCGGGCATCTTTGAAGTTGAGCCTGATTCTGGAAAACTTCTAAATGCTGATATTCAGGCAACTACACTCGTGAAGTAAATTCTATCTCTTGGTATATGTTTTTTTAATTCCTAATGTATCTGATCATTCGTGAAGATTGGGAGCCCAAGATCAAGTCATCGGCACCCGACACCAGTTCACAAAGTTTACCAGGTACCCTTTTCTTTTTTGCAAATCTTTATCATGCTATAGTGACTTCTCAGGTGTAGACGGTGGTCAAGTGACTCTGTCCAACTTCTTGTAACATTGAAAAATGATACCTGACCACTTTACAGAATAAATTTTATTATGTTCCATTTTCATTTTTATTTCAATTATTTGTGTTGTATATCTTAGATCTAGCAACTTAAAAAAGTTATTATCTATTTACTGCTGTATCTTTTCCAGGGAGGCAATGTCGGTCATCTTCATAGATTACTTTCTGTTGCTTCAAGTTCA
The DNA here is from genome assembly GCA_900205405.1 of Echinochloa crus-galli. NCBI lineage: Eukaryota > Viridiplantae > Streptophyta > Magnoliopsida > Poales > Poaceae > Echinochloa > Echinochloa crus-galli. The sequence goes on along the minus strand of OAMR01000099.1, from coordinate 473,907 downwards.
CAGGTATGGGTACACTTATTCTGGTATTTAAAGTAGTCTGTACTACATATTTCAGTTACGCTTATTCTGATATTCACTCACACTGAGCGTCATCTTAGTATGTGAATCAAGTAGATTAATATGACATCTTACAATTTTGTAGATCCTCTATGTTGGTGATCACATATATGGAGATATTCTGCGCAGCAAGAAAGTTCTGGGTATGTTTTTTTATATATATCCTCTACTTCTAATTCTGCCCACTAGTTAACTACGTGTAGAAGTATACTTGCATGCTTGATAAATTTAAGTAACTATATGACAGTTGTAGATGTTTTCCTTCTCTTTTTCTCTGTGTGCGCCACTGCCCCGAGGAATTTGTTTGACACTTTCCTGTGGGGCACACACAAATGGCATGCACGCATACAACGTGGGATTTGAGTGTGATACTTTCCTATCTAATTTCCCTTTCGATTGCAGTTGCCCACTATATTTCATCCATTTCTTAAATGCTTCTGTATGCGTAATGCGTTGTGCTTCTTTGAAAGGCTGGCGGACTATGCTGGTGATTCCAGAACTGGAGCAAGAGGTGAAACTTCTTTCGGAATCAAAGTCGACTCGAAAGGTATGAATAACTCAGTTGCTTGCAAAAAAAAACTAACAATTGGATCTTATATCAACTGGGCACAGGCTATATTCAGAGGCTGCTTGCCAGTATATTTGTATTTTACCAACTCAGCTTGAGACCAACATTGCATGATGCTGCTCGGAATTTCATGTTATTTTTTACCAAAAAAGTGTCAACAACTTGTTGGGTTTTTGCGTTTATACCCCTATTCTGAAGTCCAATGTTGATTTTACCCTTACTTTTTCAACTCTGCGATTTTACCCCTGCTTCTCCAAAACGAAGCATCCGTTTACCCCTGTTTATCCATTTCAGGAGCTTAGACATCTTAGAATGGAGCGTGATTCAATTGAAGACAGAATCCATCGTCTTGAATGGTCCCTTAAGTAAGTTGAGAAAGTCTTTTAGGTTAAACTCTACTTTGACTGATTGTGTTTTGAATATATCTGCAGATACTCCATAGTCCATAGACTATTTCTTTAGCTTGCTCGAATGAACTTGAATCTTAGACTATTTCTTTAACTTTCTAGAATGAACTTGAATCTTCATATGAAGAATTTTCAGGAAGATTTTATACTAATCAATTTGCTCAGCCGCATGCGATGTGGAGATCACAGTTATTTTGTTCAATGATCCTGTAAAATAAAGTTATGCTGATCAAATACATCCTTAAGCTCTTGATTTATGTTCCATCCACTTATTTTTTTTCTTGATGGTCTGTAATTTCCTTGCACATCTAACCTCTCCTTTTTGTCCAGATTTGATGATCTCACAGAAAATCAAAAGGAAAAGTTGTTCTCTGAACATGAAGATCTCCTGGTTAGTCCTTATTTGATTTACTTATATTGTCAATTCTGCATTAGAATATCACACATTTCTGTTGCTGCACATTTTGTTGGTAATCTTTATTTTTTCTTGATACTGATCATTTGTTAAACTGCAGCAACAGCGAGAGCATGTTCGCCGCCTTCATCAAGAGGCTCAGAGGCAACATCATCAGAAGGTAATATGCTAACTGCTAAGTTACGTTATTGTAGAATATGTGCCAAACACTTTTGTGTCTTCCTAATTGAATTCCATTTATTCAATTCCAGTTTCACAAGGTGTGGGGACAGCTCATGAAGACTGGGTACCAAAATTCCCGATTTGCTCATCAGGTGCAGGACGTTTAACCACATCTCACATTTCTAATACTGAAAAATGTAATGTGCTGCAACGTGTGTAGTTGACACAAGGTTTTGTTTTCGCTTGTTTCCACAGGTTGAGAGATTTGCATGCCTTTACAGCAGTCAGGTTACAAACTTCGGTTTGTATTCCCCCAACAAGTACTATCGTCCGAGCGAAGACTACATGCCCCATGAGTTCGATGTGCTTGGACTGTAGGAGCAGTCCCTGCTGATGCTCAAAGCCCCCTGTTATTAATGAACCACAGCATGGATAGGAGATATGGCATTGATTCACATGTTTAGTTGCCGTATTTATGGAGCAAAAGCTTCACCCATTGGGCATGATAATTGAAAGAAAAAGCGATGTGGCCTGTGGGTTATATATAGTAACTATAGTTTCGCATAGAATGATAATTTTACCTGTATATTTTTTTGTACATAACAAGTTTAAAGTAGAAGCAAAGTAAAGCAACGCCGATCATGTCTTTAATGTAGCACTTAGCCCAGTTTGTGAGGGTAACACTTGGCCCGGTAGGATTAAAATTTCGATGCTCGCAACTGGCATAAACACGAATGATTTTATCGTATTACTGGTAAGCGTCTGGTGAGCAGTGGATCTGTTGGGTGTGAGGCAGTGTTTTGCGTATATGATGATGTGTATAGGTGCGTGTTATCCTTGTAATCGAAAAAACTTCAGCCAACGTAAAAGGGAAAAGCCAGCAAGTCAACAAAAACATGTTTACATAACAAGAACGGAAACTAATCTTCGGTAGCGATTATAGGAATGGCATATAGGAGCCTAAAAAGCCGAACTATCAATGAATTAGTCGTAAGTCTTTTTCGTGTGTGTCAGACACAACAATACAAGGCATATATACATTCTTCAAACTACTTCCCGAGTGCTTCGTCCACTCGGATTCAAATAAGCTCAGCATAGTTGCTTATTTTTCTAAATATATTTTAGAAATCTAAGTACTATTCTGTTAGTGATAAATATGTGCTCCAGTCCCAAATCTAACTGGCGGTTGGTTAATCGTAAGAATTTTTCATGTTTGTTTGTGTCACACAACAAAAAAATGGCATATATGTTCTGCACACTACTGCACGAATATGTTTTCCAACGAATAAAATTAACATGGTTGCTCTTATTGTTCTAAACTTATTTTAGAAATAGATAGTATCGTTCTTTGTTTTTTTAGTGATAGATGATGCATTATCCGTCGCTATCTATCTATTGTTGATTTCGTCAATCTCAAGATCTGCTGGCTCAATCTCTTGAGGAGGCGCCTGTGCCGGCTTCTTCGCGTGCATTTGTGTGTTCATGGGTGACTATGTGAGAACATATATAAGCGCATGTATTTGCACTATGTTTAGCAAATTTAAAAAAACTACACAACACATATACACCCTTTGTGTCTTAACCACCTGTCTATAAAAGTATATGTGTGCCACACACAAAACTACAGAACATATATTTGCACCCATACGCTATTACACGATTATATCCCATCACAGGCCTTACAATTTCTGCTACTTAATAGACTCGAGTGCGTATGAAATATGGGCTATATGGATATGTTTATTTTGTTCTCAATCAATATAAATGGCTTATCCTTGCAAGGAGAACGACATGACAAGAATGAATTAAATATAAACTGAGGGAGTACAAAAAAGACTTATTAGAAATGGTGGTGCCAGCGGACATGAGCAGCAGAGAATCGTTTGTATGTCTGGTAAGAAGTTCCATGTGCTTGTATGTCTGGTGTACTATGTAATTTCGCTTGCTGATACTGGCAATCGGGTGCAATAATAATTTTTTTGTACAGGAAGGGAAACACACTAATAAAAGGGTGATGCTGTGGCCCAATTGTCTGAAGATATGGTGATGATCAAATATAAATGGTACAATTTCCCATCCAACGAATTGCAAGTTTAATTCTGAATGGGTGAGTAGATATTAGCTTTTAATGATATATATATATGATAGCATTCTCTCTATTTATGCATTAGTGTGTAAAAGTTGTCGCGGGAAAAAAGAAGATGATATGTAGTGTCCTCAAAGGAAGCCAATATTTTAAAGCGTCTATGAAATGGTCCTAGATGAAGGGTATAATAATAATTCAAGTATCTCCAAGAATGCCCAATATTTTTATTTTGAATAAATTTTTATTGGATCTTATCAAAAGTTTTGGTCTAGAAAACGCCCTCTTTCCCAAACAATTATCTTTTTTTTTCTCATAATAGACCCAAAAAAACCGGTTACATAATCCTAATTGGGTGTAACTATTGCAAACCTTTGTAACTTTATTTGGTTATGTAAACATAGTCACTCTCTATTCCGGATTTCTCGCTCTTCAAATATAGAAAAGAGAATAGCTTTTCAGAGTGCACACAAGATATAGAAAAGCTGTTGGAAAACGGAAATATATAGAAAACGATTTTTATACAAATAACTCTCTAAATGAGGATTTTAGAGAGTGGGATTTAGAGAGACTCTTGGAGATGCTCTAAGTGGCGCTCTTTTTGTCCCCCGCATGAGTGGAGCCGTGGAGGGGAGAGAGTGTAGAAATCTGGCAGAATCACTCAGTATTGGTCAGCGTAAAAACTAGGAACACAAGATTGAGTTAATATTGGAGCTCTGTTTTTTACGTTTGTTCTCAAAATTGGTCAGTAACGGATATGTTTGAGCGCTCTTGAAGATGTATCGATGTTTTCCAAAAAAAAAAAGGACTTCTAGTATCGATAGAGTCGTTCGATTGCGCAATAGGGTACGAAAGATTTAAAGATTATTTTAAGCCCGCCATCTCATCTTTCTCTCCAAACAATTCGTAATATCAAGGCCATCAACCACGGGTCCGGAGGCATTTTCCAGCGAAGTGGAAGAAGACGATCGTGTGTAGATGTCTAGATGATGGGCTGGGTTGCGGGCTTGCGGCCGCGTGGGTAGCGGCGGTTTCTCGATAAAAAGAAAAAAAAACGATGTAGCAACCGCCACTACGTTTGGGCCGTGTACCGCTCTCCCCGGCTCAGCCCACCCTGAGCCCAGCCCAGGTCACTCGCAGGCAGCAGCGCGTCTCTCCTCCCCTTCCTCCACCCGGCCATCTCCGCCAGCCACTAATCCACAGCCCGGCACCTCCTCCCCTCCGATCCGAGCCCATCGCCTCCGCCGCCTCGTCGCCGTCGAGGTCGCTCCACCATGGCGGCGCTCCTAGCCCGGCAGGCAGCGCAGTCGCTCCGCGCGAAGCAGACGGTACGAATCCCCAGCCCTATCGGCCCAGCCGCGGCGCTTCCAGATCCCCCGCTATCTGCTCGCGGATTCTCAGATCGAGCCTTGTCGTTCCTGGGTGCCGGTGCTTGCGTTCTAATGCGTGTGTGATTTTTGTGGTGCTGGTGTTGTTGCAGGCGCAGCTTGGGCCGGCCGCCTCCGCGATGCAGGGGCACCTCCGGACCTACTTCAACGCTGGGACTCCCAAGAGGTTCAAAGGTCGGTGCTCTTCCCCTTTGTATTGGACTGCTTGTGGTGTTAGAATTTCCCAAATCAGGAACCTCGATTGGTGATGGATTGGTTGTAGGATCATCACTAGGTAATTAGGCATCCTGGAGTTACTAGTTAAGTGCGCTCAGTCTGTTACAACTGGTTGGGGTGACTTTTGAAACTGCTTGGAATGGTCTTGGATTATCAATAAGTTGTGAATTACAATCAGTACGAAGTGCTCACGTACGAAGTGGTTGTGTAGAATTACACAAATCAGGAACCTTGATTCGTAATGGATTGGTTGTAGGATCATGACTAGTCATTAGTCATCCTGGACCTGCTAGTTAGTGCACTCAGTCTGTTACAATGGTTGTGGTGCCTTTTGAAACTGCTTGGGATGGTCTTGGATTATCATTAAGTTGTGACTCCCAATCAGGACGAAGTGCTCACGTATGAAGTGGTTGTGTTGCTTCCTTGGTTAATTTTAGATTGCTTGTTTAACCAATCAGAAGCTGATGATGGAGTATTGTGCAAAGTTATATGGGAGCTTTAACTTTTCAGAGGTTGATGGCCATGTTGACATTGTGTGTGCATGTTTAATTCGAATCTGTTTGATGCCACCGTTCTCTGCTAGTGTTTAATCCTGTTTTATTTACAGAGGATGAGGAGAAAGAACAGCTTGCAAAGGATGTTGCAAAAGATTGGAATGCTGGTGAGTAAAATGTTCTCCTGTGTAAGACAAGATTATTGGCCCCTGGTAATTTCTGCTGTTGCTGTCTGGCTATTGATAGTTCTCATTTTTCACTTTCTTGCTTCAGTGTTTGAAAGGAGCATCAATACATTGTTCCTGACTGAAATGGTCCGTGGTTTGAGTTTGACGCTCAAGTACTTCTTCGATAGGAATGTTACAGTAAGTGGTGCATCTTGCATATGCTGTTACCTGCACTGATTGCCTGCTTGCTTTGACTATTTTTTCTTTAATCTGACCATTGCAGATTAACTATCCATTTGAGAAGGGTCCTTTGAGTCCCCGCTTCCGAGGAGAGCATGCTCTCAGACGTTATGAATCTGGGGAAGAGCGTTGCATTGCTTGCAAACTATGTGAGGCTGTAAGTAATACTTTATTAAGTCTAAGTTTAAGTTGATAAATCTTCAAGTTCACATAACGGACAGTAAATAAACCTGGAAAATAGTGGACGCCCTGTCTTTTGGAAGGGTAGGAATCTGTCCACCAGTGCCATGGATTTATGGCTATACTGGAACTTGATAGCCTGACTGTGGAACCTTTTGGTTTCATAAGAATCAGTTTGATAACTTTTGAGCCTAGTTTTGAAGAGAATGTCAAACTGAATCAGTTGGCAACAAAGCCGTTGCAGATTGCTATTGGTTGCTTAAAAATATCCGCCGTTAATTTCGAGGGACTCCTTGGAACTAGTTCAGGCTGGGCACTTTTAAACCAAAACCGAAAAAAAACACCGGACCGAACCGAAATGTTGTTTTTTCGGTTTATTCAGTTCGGCTTCGGTTTTCAGTTTTACAAACTTCGGTGTTCGGTGTCGGTGTCGGTTTTTGCAGTGTATCGAACCAAACACCGAATAACCGAACAACCAGGCAACCATCGTTCTCCTGTCCAGCGCCACTCCTCTTCTTGGCCTACTAGCAAACCAGCCCACCTCGTCTCCTTGGCCCAAGATCACAAGTAGACACACATAAGCCTGGCCCAACCGCCCAACCCTCCAAACCCATTACACTATCTGCCTACACCTTTCCAAACGCACACACCTAGCCAAAGCGCACGCGGCGGCGGCGACAGGCCGCGTGCGGCACCTGCACGCCGGCTCAACCTCCACGGACCACGGGCCACAGCTCCACGGAATCAAGCGGCGGCGGATCTGCAGCACCCGCGGCGGGCGGACGACCGGCAACAGATCTGCGGCGCCGCGGTGGCCGGCCATCAGCGGGCGAATCTGCGGTGCCGCGGCCGGCGTCGGAGGGCAGGTTGGCATGTTATGTATGCGCTTTGCCTGCTATCTGGTGTCTGTTGTGTGCTGTGATTCTGATTCTCTTATGTGTGGAATGAATTCGGTGTTGTTCGGTATAAACCAAAAACCGAACCGAAAAAACCGACACCGAACTCGTCGGTTTTTGATTTTCTGGCAGACCGATCGGTTGTTGATTCCAGAAAAACCGAAATATTTTTGCACCGAACTGAAATGTCAGTTTAAACCGAATGCCCAGGCCTAGAACTAGTTAATCTAATGTGGCTAGACAAATTCTGCAGGGGGCAATCATATCTTGAATTATATAACACTGATCTGATATGCTGCTCAAATATTGTGGGCTCAGTATGTGATATCCCCTTTAATGATCAAAATACTTCGCTAAAAGCCTAATATATTCTGAAATAGTTTGCTATCATAGTAATCCAGTATAGAAAAAATTCTTGGGGTTATTATACTCAAAAGTCAAAACACCTTAGCTACTTTTCAAGTTTACTGGTGTAAAGCAGTAGTATATGGCTTTATATGGCCGTGCTGTTGATATTTATCTTACAAATTAAGGTGGCAGTTATTGATGCATAAGTGTCTGGTTCATGAAAAATCTTTTTCTCACTTGGAGTAAACCATTTCCAGATATGCCCAGCTCAGGCAATTACAATTGAGGCCGAAGAACGTGAAGATGGCAGTCGCCGAACAACAAGGTAATCAAATAGATGTTTTTCTGCATATTTTTTGTCTGAATTTATGATTTACCTGCTTGAGATATGCATATAAAGTTTTATCATGAACTTCTGGTTATTTATTTTCATGCAGATATGATATTGACATGACCAAATGCATTTACTGTGGTTTCTGCCAAGAGGCCTGCCCAGTCGATGCTATTGTCGAAGGGCCTAACTTTGAGTTTGCTACTGAGACTCACGAGGTAAACTACTTGATCATACTGTAGACTTTGTCTTGTTTCAACTTGTTGCCTGGAAAGTCATGTCATGCAACATACAGGAACTGCTGTACGACAAGGAGAAACTGCTTGAGAATGGTGATCGCTGGGAGACTGAGATTGCTGAGAACTTGAGATCAGAGAGCCTTTATCGCTGAAATTTCTTCCCTTCTGATCGATAAACCGGGTTCCTCCAATTCCATATTTTCCTCAACTAGCTGATAAATAAGCAAACAATGTATAACTTGGGTACCAGGTACCAAGTTGTTGTACCTCGACACCATCAGACTGTTGTATTCTGTGCCATGGTGAAGGTCACTGCATGTTCTTTCTTATAATTGATTTAATCTGTTGTCAGCTTCTGAACAATTGAAACAAGCACTCGTCTGGTTTCCATTTGCTTGTATATTGTGGCGTGATCATTATGGGGGTCCTGGAGGACCTTTTGTGTTCTCACTTTCGCTAGTATCTCAGGTGTCTACCATATCAACTAGACGATGGCTCCGTTTGTCGTGGCTTAATCTGCTCTGAGAAATTACGAACAAGGTTCGTCATTGGGTCACAACTTGACAGGTCTTTTTTCCAGAATAGCTTCAGGTAAAAAACCTTGCTACCACGACACTGGCACACAGCACGAGCTTCGCAAGGCCAACTTTTATGCCACACTGGGACAGGGTATATAAACTTATAAATAAACTCTAAATAATTTGACAAATGCTTTCGTAGCTCAGTTGGTTAGAGCACCCGTTTAGTAAGCCGGAGGTCTTGAGTTCGACTCTCAACGAAAGCATTTGCTGTTTTTTTTTGTCACTGGTATAATTTCTCTCTATTTTTGGCAATACTCTTTTGTCACTTAAATTCTCACTAGTTTCGGCATATACTCACTTAAACATTCTCTCTAGTTTTGGCCTATACTCTTGTCACTTAATAAACCTTCAATTTCTCTATTTGTGCTATATTTTTTTTCACCTGGTTTAATTTCTCTCTAGTTTTGGCTATAAACTTTCAAACCTTTAATTTCTCCTGCTGCTTCTGAATAATTTCTCTCTAGTTTTCTAGTTTAGAGCTTTAATTTCTCCAGCCTGAACGTTTATCTCTGCGGTTAAGAAAAGGCCTGAAGGTTTGAGAAAAGGCCTGAAGGTACAAAAGAATAAGAACTGCTAAAATTGTACCAGTACCAATTTTTTGCATTGAACGAATCTCAGAAGGCAGATTTGATTGTCAGGGCAGCAGACTGACCACGCTACCGGAATTAGGAAGTAGACTGCACCGTTAACATGGGTTTGAAAAACGAACAGGTAGGACCGCAGTACTACTAACAGCAAGAGTAGAGTTAACAGACAGTGATTAAGCGAGATACTTGTTCCATTACGACATGGTACTAAAGCACTTTAACAAGGTACGGAGAAGCAAACACCAACATAACAACCCAAGACGGCAATAACCAAAGTTTTTGACACTGCAACAGACATCATCCACACCGTTTCCTGCAAGCAGATCAGTACTCCTCGTCCTCGTCGTCCTCCTCACCCCCGCCCTCGGCGCCCACCTCCTCGTAGTCCTTCTCCAGGGCAGCCAGGTCCTCGCGGGCCTCGGTGAACTCCCCCTCCTCCATGCCCTCGCCGACGTACCAGTGCACGAAGGCACGCTTGGCGTACATGAGGTCGAACTTGCGGTCGATGCGGGAGAACACCTCGGCGACGCTGGTGGAGTTGGAGATCATGCACACGGCGCGCTGCACCTTGGCGAGGTCGCCGCCCGGCACAACCGATGGCGCCTGGTAGTTGATGCCGCACTTGAATCCCGTCGGGCACCAGTCCACGAACTGGATCGTGCGCTTGGTCTTGATGGTGGCCACCGCGGCGTTCACGTCCTTGGGCACCACATCGCCGCGGTACATCAGGCAGCACGCCATGTACTTGCCGTGACGGGGGTCACACTTGACCATCATGGACGCCGGCTCGAATGCGCTGTTGGTGATCTCTGCCACTGACAGCTGCTCGTGGTAGGCCTTCTGTGCAGAGATCACTGGCGCGTACGAGGACAGCATGAAGTGGATCCTCGGGTAAGGAACCAGGTTAGTCTGGAACTCGTTCACATCCACATTGAGGGCACCATCAAACCTCAGGGAAGCAGTCAACGATGAAATGACCTGCACAACATCCAAACAAATCAACACAAATAGCATCAGTTTCAAGGCTTCATAAACACAAGAGGGAATCTGCAGTTGCCAACAATTTCATTGTGTACCTGAGACACAAGGCGATTAAGGTTGGAGTAGTTGGGCCTCTCAATGTCCAGCGAACGCTTGCATATGTCGTAGATGGCCTCATTGTCGAGCAGGATAGAGACATCGGTGTGCTCCAGGAGGGAGTGGGTGGAGAGCACGCTGTTGTAGGGCTCAACAACAGAGGTTGATACCTGAGGAGATGGGTACACGGTGAAGCCCAGCTTGGATTTCTTTCCATAGTCCACAGACAGGCGCTCGAGGAGGAGTGAACCAAGGCCAGAACCGGTGCCACCACCAACAGCATTGAAGACCAGGAAGCCCTGAAGGCCAGTGCAGTTGTCAGCAAGCTTGCGGATGCGATCAAGGCACAGATCAACAATCTCCTTGCCAACTGTAGGAACAAGAACATAAATTGCCACCATCAGCAATCAATCAAACATAGTGGGATGAGACAATTCTGTGTAACAGAAAGGTTTTTGAATGGTTAATTACTTGTGTAGTGTCCACGGGCGAAGTTGTTGGCAGCATCCTCCTTGCCGCTGATGAGCTGCTCGGGGTGGAAGAGCTGACGGTACATGCCAGTGCGCACCTCATCAATCACAGTGGGCTCAAGATCAACAAAGATAGCACGGGGCACATGCTTCCCTGCACCGGTCACGCTGTAGAAGGTGGTGTGGGCATCATCGTGATGTCCTGCAGTCTTGTCTCCGGGCATATAGCCATCAGCCTGCGTGGAACAGAAAGTGGTTAATGTGATGCAAATTATCATAGGATCAGAGAAGCATGGTATGGGTTTGGCATGTCATCAACAGCTGAGCGATTTTTAACATTGCACTTCATCAATTTAGTTGGTCATTTGATTTGCATAACCAATCAGTCCCAATCATTCACAGGAAATAAAAATTCAGTAAAATCATATAACAACTGCACATATATTTATGCACCCAACATAAACATCACTCCTCCGGTCCAATTTGGAATCAAATCTAAGAAATGGAACGAACATGCCAAAATTTACGGAATCTGAACTTATCTACGAATTGATAAAAAAGCATTTTCGTGTTGTTAATCTAATCAACTTCCTAGTATAAATACAATTCCACAAAATATAAATACTCGATTGGAGCAAAATCTCACCACCGAAACGATAAGGCACAACAAAACCCACGAGAAACCCAAACCCCGACTGATCACAGTTTGAATCAGCAGCAAATTTCTAATCCTACAGTTACTAAACAAGCAGATCTGACTAAACCCCCAACCAATTCAACCCTGATCAGAATTCTAACGCCGTAATTGCAGAACTCGTCGGAAACAAATCAGAAATGAATCACCCCCAACCAATTCAACCCTAATCAGAATTTTAACGCCGTAATTGCAGAACTCGTCGGAAACAGATCCGAAATGAATCGACGCGGATGACGAGATGATGGACGGGAGAAGAGGAGGTGACGACCGGACCTGGATGCCGTGCTCGCGGCAGTAAAGCTCCCAGCACGCGTTGCCGACCTGGATGCCGGCCTGCCCGATGTGGATCGAGATGCACTCCCTCATCTTCCTCCGCTTCTCCCCTCAAACAACCACGGACGAAGCCTTGGGATCAAGCGAATCTCTCGCCAAGCGATCGGGGGCGGAGGACAAGGGGAAAGGTGATCGATCGATCGGGCTTGGAAGGGGGCGGCGTTTGTGAAGACGCCGAGGTGAGATGATCTGATCATCCCCTCGGCCCCCGCGGCGGCATTTATAAGCAACGCGAGGGGAAGGCGGCCACGGCCGGCCCGTGACGATGTGGCGCGGCACGCGGAAGACCTAGCCGCCGTTTGGTTCGGGTTAGACGGCGTGCCCCTGGCCCACGTCCCCGCCTCGTTGGTGAACGGGGATGGAAGCGACGGGGCTTAACGGCCGTTTGGTTTTGAACGTCGGGGCGAAGCGTGCGTAATCAGCGGCCGGCAACGGTGGGTTTGAGCTGGCGGCGGGCCCGCGAAGCCGGCGCTCTCGGTCTCGGGGGATCTTTACCTGCGGGCGTGGGTGGTCTGACACGGACATGCGGGACCGAGAGGTGGAATGTTATCAGTGGGGCCCTTGAGTCATGGACGCGAGGTGATGTTCGTTTTGGTGTGCGAGGACGGCAGGGAAGGGAAGGGAACGCTGTGGTGGCCGCCCGTTTGAATTTTGAAATTTCGAACCGTGTATCGCACCGTCGCGGGAAAGTACAGGGTTACCCTTCGGCATTTGGGCTTGCTCAGTGTGAATGCCAAATGTCGATGCGTTTAGCAATCCAAAATGAACCGAATGGCTTCAAAGACGTTTCAGCATGCTTAACTATCGTCACTGACCAAACACTAGCCGCAACATGTTACAATTATGACGTACTGACAACACGATCAAATGCTCTCTTAGACCTGCAAAATATAGCCTTAGGCCGTGTTTAGATGTTGGATTTGGGTGGGTGAATTTGAGAGTATGATGTCACATCGTAATCATTGCGCCACTGTAGCATTTTGTTTCTATGTGCGAAAAATTGTTCAAAAATTTATTAATTAGGCTCAAAATGTTCGTCTCGTAGAGTACAACAAAACTGTGTAATTTGTTTTTGATTTTATCTACATTTAGTACTCCATGCATGTTATAACATTTTGATGTGATGTGAATCTTCTTTTTGCATAGTAAATTTGGGAGTAGAAACTTTGGATCTAAACAGGGCCTTAGATGCAAAAAAACAACTCCCAAATTTACTATGCAAAAAGAAGATTCTCCATCACATCAAAATGTCATAACATGAATGGAGTAGTAAATGTAGATGAAATCAACAACTAATTGTACAGTTTTGTTGTGCTCTGCGAGACGAACATTTTGAGCCTAATTAATCAATTTTTTGACAATTTTTCATAAATACAAACGAAATGCTACAGTGACGCAATGATTACGAAGTGACATCATACTCCCAAATTCACCCTTCCAAATTCAACATTAAACACCACCTTAAAATTGGGACACCCTAGTTTTGTCCTAAGAAATGACAACGAGAGCTTCAAAACTTTTAGAATATCGGAAAAATTACAACGACCCTGCACAAGGACGATGTGCACAAAACTAGAACAAACTATAAGTGAGAGCGGTGCATCCAAACTCATGTTTCTAATTTTCTAGTGCAATGAAATTCCATTAAACCACCTAATCTTGTTTTAAGTCTTGTTTTGGGACAAACCATATGGTGTTTGAATATATTTTGCCTACCTGCACAATGAAATCATAGTTGTTGTATGCTTGCGTTGTTTGGTCTTAGACTAATGATCTGAAGCAAACCAGCTCGATATGCACCTTTGTCCAATATGAGCATATTCCATTTATTTCCGTACACTATTTATAAATTAATTGACACTAAGCTATGTGTGTCCTTGATCAGGAGTTGATTAACTTGATAAGTGGCACACATCCAAATTATTTTTACTTGTACACTCAATGTCCACTACTTTATTTGTTCGAAACTTTATACTATTTTAATTTTGTTATATAAACAATTTTACTATGCACATACATAATAAAATCTATATACATCGAAGAAAAAATCGGTCTAAATCTGGAACCGAAGAGTAGTCGACAGCCGGTGGCCAGGGGCGGATCCACAGGGTGGTCTGGGTGGTCCATCGACCACCCTGTGGCCCATCCGTCATACATACAACATATATATTTTCTATGTAAAAAGAGGTATTTGTATTCTATTTAAACAATTTATATTAAGATTTGATGTTATTTTACTAAATTATAATATGATTTTATCAAATTGTAAAAAGGTTTATCAAATAGTATAGAAATTTTTCTGAGACGACCACCTGCTCAAAAGCTGGATCCGCCACTGCCGGTGGCAGTGGCAACCTACTCTGTACTCTCTCGCTACCCTCCTCAGTCCCCACCGGCCAGTCTCACCAAACTAACCGTGCCCGCCGCTTCTTTCGGGACCAAGCCCACGCACTCCCGATCTCCCGACAAGCAGCGGCGGAGAGAAGAGATGAGCCTGGCGGCAGGAGGCAGAGCCATCGCCGCTCACCGCCTCCCGATTTCCCGACCCCCCGCAGCCACAGGTCAGCGGATAACGCGCAGCTGCGCAACCCTCCAAGGACGCGCAGCGACTCCCCATCCCCGCTACTCCCCCTCAAAAACCCCCACACCCCCGCGCCGCGCCAATCTCACCAACCCCAGCAGCCTGTAGCAGCAAACTCCCACTTCACTTCCCACTCCCCTCGCCATGCAGCCCGACGCCAACGCCAACGCCGCCTCGCACCGCCTCGCCCGCGTCGCCGCGCACCTCAACCCGCAGGTGGTTTCCTCCCCTCGCCTCGCCTCGCCGGCCCACGGGCTAATCTACTCTCCTCTCTCGCCCCGCTGTTGACTCTGAAACGCGATGCCTGCAGATGGAGGAGGGCGCGCCGGCGCTGAGGCCCGCCGCGTGCCGCGCCAAGGGCGGCGCGCCGGGGTTCAAGGTCGCGATCCTGGGCGCGGCGGGCGGGATCGGCCAGCCGCTGTCGCTGCTCATGAAGATGAACCCGCTCGTCTCCGTCCTGCACCTCTACGATGTCGTCAACACGCCCGGGGTCACCGCCGATGTCAGCCACATGGACACCAGCGCTGTGGTAACGATTTTGTTTTTCACCCTTGTCATGTCCCTCCCTGGTACCTCTCACTCGATCTGTGCGGCACTTTGCACACTGATGGCTGCAAACTCTGCGACGCTGTTGTACAATCAACAGGACATTAGTAGTTGTTTGTTTCATATGCGCTAATTATGCCGAAATAGGCATCCAATCGATCGATTTGGCGGCTTGTGATGTGATGTGCAATGCGTGGTTGATGTGCAATACGATTGATTTGCACTTATAGTTGGTGTCACCAGCTCATTTTATTTATGTTACATGGGATTGTGATGTGCCAACCGCACCTAATCACTTGACGGTATTCCTTATGTTTGATGGTTGTTGTGATTAGGCTAACGAAGTCTCTGAAGCTATTAAAAGAAAACAACCTTTAGTAGTTACTTTTGTATTTATAGATGATAGTACTGAATCTACAGTTTCATGGAAACCTTTGCCTGTATCCTCTGAACCTGGCCTCTAATGTACACTTAGTCCGGCAAATAACTTATGAAAAAGCTTATTTCCAGGTTCGTGGATTCCTTGGGGCTCAGCAGCTTGATGCAGCACTTACAGGAATGGACCTTGTTATCATACCCGCTGGCCTCCCTAGGAAACCAGGAATGACAAGGGATGATTTGTTCAACAAGAATGCCGGGATTGTGCGCACACTTTGTGAAGGTGTTGCCAGATGCTGTCCTAATGCGATTGTGAACTTGATCAGCAACCCAGTGAACTCGACCGTCCCCATTGCTGCCGAGGTTTTCAAGAAAGCTGGAACATATGATCCCAAGCGTCTCCTTGGAGTGACGACACTTGATGTGGCGAGGGCTAACACTTTTGTGGTATGAAACATAACAAAATTACTCAGCATATCATCTCTTAAAGAGCCTTGTCGTACTTACATACTCTATTAGCATCGGAGTGCTTCTCTCTTAACCATTTGCATTCCTACTCCACATTGTCTTTTATAGGCTGAGGTGCTTGGAGTTGACCCAAGAGATGTCAATGTTCCTGTTGTTGGTGGGCATGCAGGGGTAACTATATTACCCCTCCTCTCCCAGGTGCTGATCATGTACCGATATCATCACATCCTCAATGTTAATATTCCCCCATTAAGGAAACATTATCTAGCATCTGAATAAGTGAATATTAGGTGCTGATTTGAAACCTTTTTATTGGCAGGTCACCCCTCCAAGCTCATTCACTCAGGAAGAAATTAAATATTTGACGAACCGCATACAGAATGGTGGCACGGAAGTTGTGGAGGTACAATGCTATTTGAATTTAGCATACATAATTTATTATCCTGAACTTAGGATTAACATATATGATGAATTTTGCCCTGGCCTATGGAAGCTCTTCAACTCATGCTCTCTGCATTAAAACAGAGATGACATTTACATGTGCTAGCCGTGCATTTATTTTTCAAACATTTGGTGACCATGCATTTATGACTGATAGATACTATGCTCTGGCGCATCAAATGTACTTGTTATTTTTCATACGTAAATCCTACATGGCAATATTTTCTAGCAGGGAAATATGTAGTCCAAACCCATCTTGAACACACCTGTTTCAATTGCCTGGAGTCCAGAAAGCAAGACCGAGTAAGGCGATGCTCAAATTGTGAGAATTAGCTGTGGTTCCAACCTTGATATATGGTGGAATTCGTCTAGCTGAAGGCATACCCTTTTACATGCCCTCTATGCATTAGACATTAGTTCTAACAATTTCTCCCTAGTTTACTTTATGGAAAGTATAGTTCAGCATCTCTTATAGGCAACGGAAATGTAATAGAGTACCCTTACAAGTTACAGCCACAAATGGAAGTTGCTGGTGCCACATCTTGAAGCATTAATGCATTATGCATCTCTGAAATTGCCACAAGTCCAGTTTAAAGTATTGGTGTTTCCAATTAATTGAAAACTGTACAATTAATAATGTTGTTTTCATTTGCAATTCAGGCAAAGGCTGGAGCAGGCTCTGCAACTCTGTCAATGGTAGGTCATATATGACTGCTTACTTCAGATACCTGAGTTTAATACTTTGCTAACAGAACAAACACCTTAGGCTTTTGCTGCCGCGAAATTTGGTGATGCATGCTTGCGGGCAATGCGTGGTGAGGCTGGCATCGTGGAATGTTCATATGTTGCATCTGAGGTATCCTATCCTTACACCGAATCTGGGAATATCTACCTCGCATCATCACCCGAACTTTGTTGAATGTTCTGGTCAGTCCACTCACAGAGCTTTGTTTATTTCCGTTTCTCTTGGTTTCAGGTGACAGAGCTACCGTTCTTTGCATCAGAAGTGAGGCTGGGCCGTGGTGGAGCTGAGGAGATCCTCCCTCTTGGACCTCTCAACGATTTTGAGAGGTACCTTAGCTCCACTCAGTCTGTCGTTTAACAATGTGGCTTCATTGCATCAAAATCATTATATAATAGACTCTCTCAATCTCTGAAATTGCATGACGGTAATGCTTATTATGCCTCTGGTATTTATAGAGTTGGTCTGGAAGCAGCAAAGAAGGAACTGAGCGACAGCATTCAGAAGGGCGTCGCTTTCATGAACAAGTGAAGTGACATACGAAGGAAGGGATCACCCCCGAGATACGGGCCATACATAGATGTAAGAGTGTTGTGATATAGTGCTCCTATACCTGTAAATACCACTTGTGATCTAAAAAGAACACCCTATAATGGCACTTTTGTAAGGCAATAGTAAAAAAGCCAATTACCCTTTGGCAAATGTAACATTTTCCTTTGCATGGAATAAATCTCTCTTCCTCCATTAGCAGATTACCAGACAACATTATGCTGACCAGTGAAGAGCCGGTGTGTTGCTCCTACTCCGGATCTGGTGTTCCAGAGTCCGTTGAGTTATTTTGCTACTCCTTGGTCTTCGGTAGGGGATTTGTTCTTCCTGTCGTCGATCTAGGGAGTTCTCAGTACCATCACGAGGAATCGGGTTGGTTTATGTATCCCACCAATTTTGGTGGTTCGATGTTCCTTCTGAAGGATTCATCGTCCGGCGACTGGAGGTGTCTGCAAGTTCTTGCGGCGTCTGTCTTCTCAAAGCCAGGCGATTCGATGGTCAAGAACCATCTTTACCGGCCGGGACGTTCAGCGGTCAAAATGCGTGTCAAATCCGACATGCTGCTCAAGACGGCAACAAAAAAATCATGTTCTTCGCCAGGGAAGGGGTCGGCTTCAAGCTGCAAGCTCCGGCTGTCGACGGCGAGGAAGACCGGGGAGGAAGAACAAGGACTTAAATGTAATTGTTTTTTCTTTTGAGGGTGTCCTTGTAAATTGTGCTGTAATCAACAAAATTGATCAATGAATATAAACCCGGTTTCTCTCAAAAAAAAAGAATATTACAAGCAAGTATTATATATGGACGCTGCCTGAAAACCTGAATCACAGGAACGGTTGGAGTGTGTGTGTATGCTACCGCTTTCATACGATTTTCCGTTGATATGATACCGTACGTGATCTTGTAATGTCAGTAATTTTAGAAGATGGTACGTACTACTCTGTACTACTCTCCTAGCTACCTGCAGAATCCTGTGCTGGAGAGTGTAGACTGTAGACTAGTCTGTAGACCCATCACCGGACAATGGTGTCATGGTGTGTGGGTGCCAGTCACGCCCCATGCCGTCGCTGCCACGCACGGGGCATGCAATGCATGGTCCCTCCTCCTCCCAACTCCCTATAGCGAGGACGGCTTGCTCAACTGCTCCCACCCACCCAGCTTTTTTTTTAAGTAACGGCAGGAGCACTGCCAATTCATATAAGAAGAAGGAGTATTCGTACATAACGCGCCGAAGCGAACACCACCACCACATCAACAACGCACGCAAACAAAACGCACACAACAAAACACTACACCACCACAAACCGGGAGAGAAGCCAACATAAGCCACCCGCGAGCTGCGCCGTCGTCGCCAACGCTGTGCCACACCAAAAGTCAGGCCCGCTGCAAGCTCGAGCAGCAATCCGGACTCCTCCACCATGGGGCCATCCTCCTCAGACGAACACACATGATCCCCCTGTCTCAGTGGAGCTTCAGCAGAAACTCCCGTCACGGCGCCGAAGAAAAGCACTGATCCTGGCCACTCTGCGTGGGGGCCTCGCCTCTCCCACCGCCTCGCACTCCTCTGCCAAGGACTCAGATATCTGAAGCCGCTATGAGAGCAACACCTCCGCTCATCCAACACCGGAGCCTCCAAGTGCGCCAACCGAAAAACTCCAACACCCATGGGCCCTCTGCACCTTCCTGCCAACACGGACGAAGCGCACCTCCAATACCGCCGCACGCGAGCAACGCATGTCAAGCCAAGTCGGGTCTTCATATGCGGCGCCCCCAAGGGGGGTACGACGCCAGTGGCGCCGCCGTCGCATGTCCATAAGTGAACAGGGTTTTCACCCTAGAGAACCCGTGCAGTTGGAGAAGTTGCATCGCAATGGTGCCCCCAACAGGGAGAACGGCGCCACAAGGGCGTCGCCACCATGGCCACCGACAACCGTCGATGAAGGCTTTCGCCCGACTAGCATCATTCCAACCGCACACACTTGCACATGCCAAAAACCCGCCCTTCCTCACCGCAGCGACTACTGGAAAAAGCCCGGCGCAGCCTGAAGCGCCACCATGACACCACCTGCAAACACCAGCCGACCCCCAGCCCCGCTACCAAGACGACGCCGAACCAATGCCGCCAAGAGAGAGGAGGATTGCTCGCGCATCAGGTCCCGACTCATCTCCTCCGGGCAGCATGGCCCGGGTCTTGATAAGCCCTCACTCGCGGACAGCAGTGGGCCACGACCAGCCCCGGCCAACACCGGCCAAGACCGCCGGCCGCCGCCGCCTCCTCTGCGCCATTCCGTTCGCCGCCGCTGCCGACAACTCGCGCCAGCTTCAGATGCCGCCGGCACAGCCCACGTCGGCCATGGCCGCCGTCACCGCCCGCGTCGGCCGCCGCCGCTGCACCCATGCCCGCGCACCCCACCGCATCCGCGCGCCCCACCGCGCTCAACCCCAGATCCGGCCGCGGCAACGCCGGATCTGAGGGCGAAAGCCGTCGTCGCCGCCGGGACGGCCCGCGCCGACGAGGCTCTCCGGGGGACGGACGGCCGCGCCGCCGCGGACCACCGGAGAGGAGGGGAGAGGCCCGCCGCCGCCTTCATCACGGGCCGCGCGGCCCGGCGGCACGCTCTGGCGGCGGCGTGGCGAGAGGAAGCAAGGGAGAGGAGGGGCGGCGGCGCTAGGGTTGCGCCCGCGCCGCCGCGTCGGGGGCGGAGCGAGCGAGCTGGGGGGCGCCTCACCACCCAGCTTCCATGATCCATCCTGGGAGGCTGGCTGGATGGGCTGTGTTTAGTTTCAAAAACGAATAGGAAAAGTTTGGTGAAAATGTCACATCGGACACTGTAGCGTACTGTAGCACTTTTCGTTTGTTTGTGGTAAACATTGTCCTATCATGACCTAACTAGTCTCAAAAGATTCGTCTCATCGTGTACATCAAAACCATGTAATTAGTTTTTTTATTTATCTATGTTTAGTGCTCCATGCATGAGGAGAGAGATTTGATGTGATTTGATGTGATAGGTGAATAGTGGAGTTTGGAGAGAGAATTTTTGGAAATTTGGGGAACTAGACACAGCCCATATCCAGCCCATATCATTTGTATCCATGCACCCCATCCTGCCCATGTCGTGTAGTGCTCCCATTTCGTAGCGCTCGCTCCACATTGTCGGGACCGATCTGTGGAATCCGGCCATAAAATCCGTTTGGAGCGGTCCGTCCGTCCAGATGGGCCAGGATTCCAGGAAGAGAGCGCCCCCAAAGTGTAGTATGTGCGCTGCATGTGAGAAGGAAGGAAATATTGGTTGACTTGGTTTAATTTGTGCGAAAGGATCCAAAGGCTGTGGCCTGGCCTGTGAACGCTGCAGAATCCGATCGTCTCCCTCCCCACACGGCCCAAGCGTTCTCTGCACCCCTTCTCCTTTTTCCTGTCCTTGTGGTGGTGCGCCGCGCCGCGCTTTACACTTGTGAATCCATGAAATTTCGAGGGTTGGTTGGTACCTTGGTGGTGTCTCTCGGCTCTCCCTACTCTCTAGCCTTTAGGCACTACTCATCGCTTCCACTTGAGCCTGTCTGCACGAACAACTCCCATCCAGACCGGCTGGCTTGATCCGTCGAAGCATCGAGCATCTCCGGCCCAGGAATGGCCTCGGCACGCGGTTGCTGCCTCGCGACGGCGTGCGCGTCGTTCCGGTCGGCCCGTGCCCGTCAGGTCCTCACATGATGATGCCGCTCGCCTCCCGTGCCTGGCATAGGCAATCATGCCTGCTTCTCCGTCGCCGGCCGGAGGCAGCGAGTGCTCTGCTCGCCGCGGTGCTCGCCAGTCGCCACTACCCCAACGGCAGGGTGGGCGCAGCAGAGAAAAAGGCATTGACCTGATCGACGTCAGGAGCACTAGGCGCGGGCTGCGTTGCCCCCTCGCCTGTCAGGCCGTCTCAGCTCAGAGCGGGCAGGCAGGGACCCTGACAGCGCCCACGAACGCCAACGCCAACGGGGACGGCATGGCTGCCTCTGGTG
>OAMR01000099.1:412526-439659 GCA_900205405.1 Echinochloa crus-galli | reverse complement strand
CGTCTCCTCCGCCTGGGAGAACGGGACATGCCCGTCGTCTCGTGAGGCGACACAGGCCCCGTCGGTAGGCTGAAGCGGGGTCATACAGGGTGTGTTTAGTTCCAAAAAGCAGTAAAAGAGAAAGTTTGGTGAAAATGTCACATCGGACACTGTAGCGTACTGTAGCACTTTTCGTTTGTTTGTGGTAAACATTGTCCTATCATGACCTAACTAGTCTCAAAAGATTCGTCTCATCGTGTACATCAAAACCATGTAATTAGTTTTTTTATTTATCTATGTTTAGTGCTCCATGCATGAGGAGAGAGATTTGATGTGATTTGATGTGATAGGTGAATAGTGGAGTTTGGAGAGAGAATTTTTGGAAATTTGGGGAACTAGACACAGCCCATATCCAGCCCATATCATTTGTATCCATGCACCCCATCCTGCCCATGTCGTGTAGTGCTCCCATTTCGTAGCGCTCGCTCCACATTGTCGGGACCGATCTGTGGAATCCGGCCATAAAATCCGTTTGGAGCGGTCCGTCCGTCCAGATGGGCCAGGATTCCAGGAAGAGAGCGCCCCCAAAGTGTAGTATGTGCGCTGCATGTGAGAAGGAAGGAAATATTGGTTGACTTGGTTTGTGCGAAAGGATCCAAAGGCTGTGGCCTGGCCTGTGAACGCTGCAGAATCCGATCGTCTCCCTCCCCACACGGCCCAAGCGTTCTCTGCACCCCTTCTCCTTTTTCCTGTCCTTGTGGTGGTGCGCCGCGCCGCGCTTTACACTTGTGAATCCATGAAATTTCGAGGGTTGGTTGGTACCTTGGTGGTGTCTCTCGGCTCTCCCTACTCTCTAGCCTTTAGGCACTACTCATCGCTTCCACTTGAGCCTGTCTGCACGAGCAGCAACTCCCATCCAGACCGGCCGGCCTGATCCGCTGATCCGTCGAAGCATCAAGCATCTGCATGCGGCCCAGGATTGGAATGGCCTCCGCACGCGGTTGCTGCCTCGCGACGGCGTGCGCGTCGCTCCGGTCGGCCCGTGCCCATCAGGTCGTCACATGATGATGCCGCGCGCTCGCCTCCCGTGGCTGGCATCGGCAATCATGCGTGCTTCTCCGTCGCCGGCCGGAGGCAGCTCGGCCATCCCCGGAGTGCTCTGCTCGCTCGCCAGTCGCCACTACCCCAACGGCAGGGTGGGCGCAGAGAAAAAAAGACATTGACCTGATCGACGTCAGGAGCACTAGGCGCGGGCTGCGTTGCCCCCTCGCCTGTCAGAGCGGGCAGGCAGGTACCCTGACAGCGCCCACGAACGCCAACGCCAACGGGGACGGCATGGCTGCCTGCCTTTGGTAGTTTGGTGGCGCGGAAGCCCACGACACGACTGCCCCGAGCGGCTTTTCGTCCTGCCGGGCAGCGATGCCTGGCCGGTGTCAACGGCCAGCCACAGCTGCAGATGATAGCATAGCGTGCCCTGCCCGACCTTACTCAGACTGCTGCCAGCCGAGGCCCGAGGACGAGGAGATGCCCGGCCGTCGGCGCCGGCGTGATGGCTGCTCGCTACCGCGGATGCCGCCCCCATGATGAACCGAGTTAGTGAGGATACGGAGGTGTGTGAATTTCAGAAGATGCTGCTCCCCTACTCCGGCGATCAATTGATTTTTTTCCCCGATGCACCCAATCATGGAAGAACCAAAAATCCGTTTGGACGGTCGAGATATATGGACCACGAGAACACTCCGGTGTACGAAGAGCGCCGCATTGGAGGAGGCGGAGGCGAGATTGGTTGACTTGGTTTGCATTTCAATTAGTACGGAGTAGCAAACAGGTCCACGGCCAGCCAGCCCTGTGGTCCGGGAACTCCATAGCCTGAAGCCAAACCCACGATCATGACATGGCTTCCACCCGCACAACCCTGTCTCTCTGCCCGATATGCCTTCAGTCCATTAACATTTCCCCGTACAGAACAATTTTGCGCTCGTCCATCATCTACAGCCTCTAGTGGCGAAGCTGGAGCAGATTATATGAGGGGGTGCACCTGTCTTGTAGGTATAAAAATTTGACATATATACTCCCTCCGTTCTAAAATATATGCAATTCTAAGACCGGGCATGTAAATTAATGCTAGGTGTAAAATTACAAAATCGCCCATTATCTTTTGTGAGAAGCATCTGGACATTGGCTTGTCTTTTGTACGAGAAACTTCCAGAGACTCTTGTCTTTTGTGGTTGATAGGTCAAAGTTGTATTTTTTGTGGGACAAATTTTGAACTCTAGAATTGCATTTATTTTAGGACGGAGGGAGTACATTTTAGCGTGGGTGCATATGCATCCATGGGATACAATATAGCTTCGCTACTGACAGCCTCCACGTAAAACTCAATGAGACGTGTGCAAATAAATCAGTAAAAAAAAATCTTGAGGTTGATATGCGCCAACAGAACTTCTCGGTCTCCCCTCTGGAATCGGCGTGGTGCGCGCTGCAGCGCGAGGCCCCTCCACGCGATCATGGTGGTATGGTGCCTCTCTGCTGTCTCGTCTCACCTGTGGCAACGGCAAGGCAATCATGCTTGGGTTCAACACGGGCGCCTGCCCCGGGTCGCCACTGCGTCGACTACAGGTGGGCGCTCGCAAGAAGCCAGAAAAAAAGCATCCACCGCTCGCTACCACAGTATCGTCGGTCACACGATCAGGAGCCGAGGACACGCCAGGTTTGCGGTTACAGGTTCGCTCCGCTGGAGTTGGATCGTGCCAGTTCTTTTTTGTGAGTGATGCGAATATAAGCAGGCCCGCAGCAAAAGAGCACGGTCACGATCGTCTATCCTCTATATGCCGCGAGTGCAGTACTGTTTTTTTTAAAAAAAAATTATACTCAGCACTGGCTTTTAGAGAAGTGCTCCGGTTGTCGTTTCCATAAACCTTGCATAGATTCTAAGGACAAGTAAAGTAGCACTGGTCCATGAATGAAAAATAAAGAGGACTGATCGGATATGCTTGCGATCCAGCCATGGATTATCCATGCTAATTCTGCTGATCCGTTGTATCAACAGAGACGTCTTTGGTTCCTGCAAGGTTGATTCATGGTAGGTTGGTAGTAGTAATAAAAGGAAGAAGCAAGAATAACAAGAGCAATCGAAATTTCAACCCATTATTTGGATGCAACAGTGCTTTGGTTGTGGTAGCAGTGGTACACCGCATAGTAGGACCCAACCAGGCAACCACCATCCTCTTACACTGTTTACCACACCACCGTTTACCGCAACTGCATCGGTCACAGTTACCACTTTCCACCACTCCTAGCTTCCTGCCAAAAAATTTCCCTTTTGCCTGCTCCCTTTATCCACTCCACCCACACCCTCTCTTGGCACCGCTTTGCCTTCGCACTTGCTTTGCATCCTGCAGGGTGCATCAGTGCAAGCATGCCTCCCTCCTGGTCCTGGAGCACCAAACCTTCCTTGGATCCCTGCATTAACCCTGAACTGAAGCATTTCGAAGGAGATGAACGCACACCAAACCCAAAAAGGCCATGTGCCGCACTGATCTCACCATTTGCACCCCTCGTAGTACATTTTCAGATCCTGATGCGGCAGTAAGTACCTCTGCCCAAGAAGAAGGCCGTGGTCCTAAACTCCTAACTGTGTTTAGGACAGAGCACTGGCACCGATCAACCAGGCCCGGTGAAGTGAGGCCGAAGGAAGCTTAACCCCCCGGGCGGCAGAGACGAGACGAGATGAGAGGAGAGGAGGGCGGTTTTGGCAGTGGAATCGCGCGCGCTCACGTGGTAGGGGACTCGGCGGGCGGGCTTTCTTTTTCTGAATGAGGTGGACACTTAGCCAAAACCAGGGCCTACACTGCTCCGGCGGAGAACAGCGACAGTGCACAAGGGCAGAGAAATGGCAGGAGGGACCATTGCTCGGATCAATTCCCCTTTATTTTCCTTTTTTCGTTTGCCAACTTTTTCAATTGCTTTTCTTTTGTTCCCCGAATTGCTTTTCAGAACAACGATTGAACAACAAGCCTTTTTTTTCAGAAATTCACTAGTAGGAGCTGCATTTTAATGAATGCACGGCGAGAAGAGAAGGGTGGTTTGTGTTTGTTTGTTTTTGTAATTTGTGAAGGTGAACATTGGTTCTTGAAAATGTGCATTCAATTCACTCTTAATCACCTAACAATAAGATATGGACAGCTTCGAGCAAAAATAAGATACTGGCTGGTAGCTGGTGGCTGACGCTGGTTTTTGCTGAGAGAAAAACATTGCTGGCTGGTTGATGGCTGGTGGCTGGCGCTGGTTTTCGCTGAGAGAAAAATACTGTTAGCTCGCTGGAAACAATCCAAACGAACAGGGAGCGTGATGGTATGCACTAGTAGCATCTAAATAATCAGCACAGCTAGTGCCCTAGTACTTGACAAGGTGACATCTTCTTTGATTGAACAATGATGCACTCGCTTTCACTTAGCAGTTAGCACGGAAGCACATCTGCTAACGGCTGATCTGCACCTGCTGTTGAGTGTTGACGTTACACAGAAGGCAAAGCATCTGACTACCAAGCCATCCCTTATAACAGGACGCGTCCTTTGACGTTCTGGGCCAGCGCTGTCTGCTTTCGAGTTTCGACAGATGCAAATCACATTCTTTTACAACAACAAAAGACGAAAAAAAAAGTGACAGAGCAGGAATCATATACTTTGGCAGCATATACATCAATTCATCTTGCAAAGGCCTTTAATTTTTCTTTGTGACCAATAGAGCATGAGATCTGACTTCAAAGGCCTTTAGTTTGCCCACTTGTACTGTTTACACAGAAGCAGAAATCGCATAAAGATCTTGGCTCCACAACAAAGATTCTGATGCTAAATTTGATAGAGAGAGCACTTGACACTTTAGTGCCTACATTGGATAAAAAAAAGAGATCAAAAGCTCTAATGAGGTGACTTAACTCAGACTCCTACATTGCAGTTGCATCAGCAAAGCAAACACATCGTCAAACTGGAAACTGGATACCACCAACAAACTCGAATATGTACAGCACAGTAGGCCAAATTTACGGCATCCTAAATTACTACCTAAGCTTTTGACAATGGAGCGAATTTTGCAAGGAATGGTAACACTTTCAGTTTTGGGTTACTCAGATGCTGATGAGATCTGGTGGTGGTGATGACGGAGAGCTTGTTTGCTGCTGCTGATCTCTCGCTTCGCCCATTGGTGCTTCATTGGACCCAGCTGGAGCTGGATGTAGAGGACTGGATGCGGAACCGTAACCAGCATTCGGAACCTCCTCTCCTTGCTTGGTAGATGGCTTTGGAAGCTCACTCAGGATCTGCACAACCTCCCTCATCGTTGGTCGCTGCACACTCTGCTCCTCCGTGCAAAGTAATGCGACGTAGAAGACATGCATGACTTCATGCAGTGGAACAGTTGAAAGCCTTGGGTCCAGGATCTTCATCACCTGTTCTTTGCTTGAGTCTGTCATCATCTTCGCCCATTGGACAATGTCGACACCATCGCCAAACTCACCTACAGGCTTCCTTCCAGTGACCAGCTCGAGAAGCACAACGCCAAAGCTATAGACATCACTCTTCTCATCAACCTTCAGTGTGTATGCATATTCTGGAATGCCACAGATGACGGCAACAAGGTCAATCAATTGGAAAATAGCATGATCATACCTCTGAAGGCGCAAGACAGTTATAATGTAACAAAAGATACAGCACTGAAGTAACTGATCTTAAGCAAATGTAAAGAGATATTTTATGAGCTAAAAGCATCTCCTTGGTCCATCGTGAAAAATTGAAACATTTTAATATGTAGCAAACAAGCTAGCCTTACACAAGACTCGAGAATCTTATAACAGAAACTATCCAGATAAGCATGGAAACACATCAAACAGTTCAATAATGGACTGAACAACCAAAGTTTCAGCATCTCCAATTTTAATAGCTATGCATCCTGTTTGGAAATTGCAATACTAATTTGCGAGATGAAATCTTAATGGCAACACTAATATTCAGATAAAACTGGGTTTGTAAGGACTGATTTTTTTACCTGGCGCAATGTAGCCATACGAGCCAGCGATTGCAGACATGCATTCAGATGCTCCAGAATCCTGCAGGAACTTCGCTAGCCCAAAGTCAGCCACATGAGCTTCAAAGTTGGAGTCAAGAAGAATATTATTCGACTTGACATCACGGTGAAGTATCAGCGGCGAACAATCATGGTGCAAGTAGCAAAGCCCTTTGGCTGCCTCAATAGCAATATTGTATCGGGTGTCCCAGTGCAGGTGCCCTCCTTTCTTCCCATGGAGCATCTCCCCAAGGCTACCATTGGGCATATACTCATAAACCAGCAGGTTAGTCTCATTGTTTGAGCAGAAGCCTAGCAGACGCACGATATGACGGTGCCGAATTCTACCAAGTGTTTGTATCTCTGCCGAGAACCCATGATCATGTGATGAACCACGGCCCATAGCTGGAAGCCTTTTCACAGCGACAAGTTCACCACTCGGCATTGCCCCCTTATACACAATCCCAGCACCACCTTTGCCGATAATGTTCTCCTCTTTCAAGCAATCTAGCACATCATCACTGGTGAAGTCCAGGCGCTGGAATGCAGTGAGTTTCCATACACGCGCTTCACTAGCTTTCTTCAATGACCGGGCCTTCAGAATCGCTGCAGCAGCAAATGCAATGGAGCAAACCAGCAAGCCAAGCACAATGAGGAGCTTGACAGTATTGTTCAAACCACCATGGCCATGGGGAGTGTGGTCGGCACCAGCAACGCCAGGGCGGCATGGACCAAGGTATGGTCCACACAAGCCCGGGTTGCCAACGAAAGATGTGGCATTGAAGTAGCTGAACTGGCCAGTCCCCGGCACAAGCCCAGATAAGTTGTTATAAGAGAAGTCAACTGCGGTCAAACTCTGCATCGTCGCAATGGATGGAGGTATCTCTCCATCAAGGTGGTTCCGGGACAGGTTGAGGTAGTTCAGTATCCGCATACCAGAGATGGCCGGAGGTATCTTCCCAGAGAGGTTGTTTTGGCTCATGTCCAAGTAAGTGAGAAGCCGGCATTTCCCAATCTCCGGTGGCACACCTCCATCAAACTTGTTGCTGCTAAGGTCAGCCTTGGAGAGCTGCTGCAATCGCCCAATCTCTGGAGGTACAACACCAGAGAAAGAATTCCGATCAAGAAGCAGCTTCTGAACACCAGAGAAGTTCCCAAGAGATGCTGGCAATGCGCCAGTAAGCTGGTTGTTGGACAGGCTGATCTCGCCAAGATTAGGCGCTGCAACACCGATCACAGCCGGGAAATTACCAGTGAGGAGGTTATCTTGTAGCTCAACTTGCGTCAGCTTGGGCAATTCGAAGAGACCCTTCGGAATTGAGCCATTCAGGTAGTTCTCCCCGAGACGGACGCGGCTCAAGGACTTGCATTGGCCGAGGGAGTCTGGGATGGCGCCAAACAAGAAGTTGCCCAGCGCGATGAGCGTCTGCAGCTTGCCGCCCGCGCAGAGCTCCGGAGGCAGCGTGCCGGTGAGCTTGTTCGACGAAAGGTCGAGCAGCTGGAGTCGACCGTTGCGGCCGAGGCGGCGTGGCACCCCGCCGGTGAAGTTGTTCTCCCACAGCTGCAGCACCTCGAGGCTGGGCAGGTCGCCGACGAAGTCAGGGATGTCGCCGCGCAGCTTGTTCCGGAACAGGTTGAGCAGCGTCAGGTTCTTGAGCTCGGAGAAGCTCTCTGGTATCTCGCCGGTGAGCGCATTGTTGGACAGGTCCAGAGAGCTGAGGCTCTTGAGAGAGCCCAGCTCCGACGGTATGCTGCCGGTGAGGCCGTTCACCTGCAGGAACAAGGTGTCCAGATTCTGCAGCCTCCCGAGCTCCGGTGGGATTTCGCCGGACAGCCCGCAGTTGGCGGCGTCGAAGCGGACGAGCTCGGTCAGGTTCCCCAGCTCCGGCGGGAGCCCCCCGGTGTAGCTGTTGTAGTACCCAATGTAGAGCTCCCTGAGGCTGGTGAGGTTCCCCAGCTCGGGCGGTATCTTCCCGGAGAGCTCGTTCCCGGAGACGGCGAGGTACTGCAGCCGCGCCAAGCGGCCGTACTCCGGCGGGATCTCCCCGGAGAAGAAGTTGCCGCCGAGGTGGAGGTGTCGGAGCATGGGCATCTGCGTGACCTCGAGCGGCAGCGTGGCGCTGGTGAGGTTGTTGTTGTAGAGGTCGAGGACGCGGAGGCCCCGGAGGCGCGCGAGCGCCGGCGGGAGCGAGCCGTTGAAGGCGTTGTTGGAGAGGTTGAGGTGGACGAGCTGCTGCAGGCGCGCGAGCGACGCCGGGATTGGGCCGTAGAGGGCGTTGGCGGCGACGGAGAGGCGCTGCAGGCCGCGGAGCCGCGACAGCGCCGGCGGGAGCGCGCCCGAGAGGTTGAGCCCGGCGACGTCGAGCCCCACGACGACGCCGGCATCACCGCGGGGCGCGCAGGTGACCCCCGCCCACGCGCAGTGGTCGGCGGCGGAGGCGGCGTCCCAGGACGCGAGCGCGCCGGTGGGGTCGGAGAGCGCCGCCTTCGCCGCGAGCAGCGCGTCCGCGTCCGTGCCGCCGCCGCCCGCCGCGCCGGCCGCGCCCGCGGCGAGGGCCAGGAGCAGAAGCAGTGGGAGAAGGCGCATTGGGCTCTCCCTTTCCTCGGGTGCGGCGGTGGAGCGGCGGGCGGAGGAGGAGGAGGGGGAGGAGAGGCGGCTCACACCCTCGGCGAGGAGGAGAGGTGTGCTTGGTGTGGGTTTGATTGAACAGTAGTACACTTCACTACCCTAGGATATCAAATCAAAAGGAGAAAAAAAAAGGCGAATTCTTTCGGGGTTGTTCTGGGGTGGTGTGTGGGTTTTTCTTTTGGGTGATTGGGTTGCTTTTATAATGTGACCTTGGGGTCTTTCGGTGAGCGGTTTTGACGGTACATGGTTTATACTTTGTTTCTTCTGTTAATACATGTCCCCTGTTTAGTTACCGGTCACATCATCAAACTTTAAAAAATTTTCTCTCCAAACTTCACTATTCACCTATCATATTAAATCTCTCTCCTTATGCATGGAGTACTAAACGTGAGTAAATAAAAAAGCTAGTTACATGGTTTTGATGTACACGACGAGACGAATCTTTTAAGCCTAGTTAGGTCATGGTAGGATAATGTTTACCACAAACAAACAAAAAGTGCTACGGTGTCCGATGTGACTTTTTCACTTCATCTTTTATCTTTTTCCCGAAACTAAACACCACCATGGAGTTTTTTTTTTCTTAACTGTATCACACCATGGTGTTGAGCTGAAGTAGCAAATTTCACATTTTCCCCTCCACTGGAATTTTACTCCCTCTCTAACTCCGTCGAGATTGGCCTCCCTCTCCTCTTGTGTGATTTTGCCCCTCCGGGAATTGCAATTATACTACAATTTAGGGTTGAGGAGCGAGGATTCCAAATGCCCAAGGTGCGGGAGAAAAATCAAATACCCAAGTCTACTGTAGATGAAGAGGACCTTTTTTTCCCTTCTCAAATCTTTGCGTTTCGCTACACCCTCCAAGTTCACGTTTGCCAGTAGCCACGACGCAAATGTGGTAACGCCCGGGACGCTTGCGGCGCACGGGAGAGCACGCCGGCCACCCGCCCACCGGGCGCCGCGCAGCGCGCGGCACACCAGTACACCACAGGTGAAAAACGCGGGGGGCTCGCCTCGCCTCCCTGCTTTTCTCCCTCGCCCAGTCGCGCGCGCTGGATACCGAGTCATACGACCATTCGATACGGGCACGGGCCCCGCCCCAACCCACACCTGCTCTACTAGCGTGCGTGGCGTGATGGGTCGTCGACTCGTCGGAGCGGGAGCCCGGCTCGGGTTCACCCGCCTGCCCCCACCCCACCACCACCACGCGAGCGGCGGAGTGGAGCAGCGGACCCGATGCAATGCAAAGGCCCGTTTAGATCTCAAATTCTACTCCCAAATTTATTATGCAAAAGAAAGATTCTCTATCACATCAAAATATCATAACATGCATGGAGCATTAAATGTAGATGAAATCAAAAACTAATTACACAGTTTTGTTGTGCTCTGCGAGACGAACATTTTGAGCCTAATTAATCAATTTTTGAACAATTTTTCACAAATACAAACGAAAAGCTACAGTGGTGCAATGATTACGAAGTGACATCATACTCCCAAATTCACCCTCCAATTCTAACATCTAAACAAGGCCAAAATGGGTGGAAGCTGCACTGGACACTTGCTCACTGCCAAATGGGGTTGGTCACTTATTTTGCTTTCTGTTACATCTCTTGCCTTATTTCGTTAATAATGTTTACGTGTTATGTTACTTGCATTCACTAATGTTTGTACCTTTATCCTGCATATAGGAACCTATGTATGACCTGCATATGATCTGTGGCGTGAATGAGCTGGTATGTGGCCCTGAGTTCTGCAATGACAGGGATGATGATCTTTCCTTTGCACCTTGCAAATTTAGCTACTCCCATGTGAACTTCTTGGCGACTCAAAGAGATTCTCAACATGCTGAAAGATATCCAGTACTTTTTTTTGCCGAGTTTGACAATGAGGATGCTGGCAAATTACTAAAGTGTTGCCGTGTGGATATGCCACTGCCATATACTGGTACGCTCCTGTTCGTGCACAAATCATTCATATTAATGTTAAATGTAGATGAAATAAAAAACTAATTACACAGTTTTGTTTTACTCTGCGAGACGAACATTTTGAGCCTAATTAATCAATTTTTTGATAATTTTTCACAAATACAAACGAAATGCTATAATAGTACAATGATTACGAAGTGACATCATATTCCCAAATTCACCCATCCAATTCTAACGTCTAAGGAAGGCCAAAATCGCATCGGATTCACGGCGGCTTCAGTAAACCTCGCCACCAACAACTCTGACAGTCTGACTCGCAGGATCTGATCCCCCGCACGACAGCAGTATGTGGTGGTACTAGTATTTGTACCTCTACGATCCACGAGCGTATCCATACTGTACCCTACTGTTTTTTTAACGATGGGATACTGTGCTACCGCCTGCAATAACTTGCCTCGCACTCCAGCCACGCGTGTCTTTTTTTTTTCTTTGTTCACTCGGAGGGTTTACTATTGTTGCATTGCAGGCAGCAACAGCAGCAGCCACAGCTGGTGATGGTGTCTGATGCATACCAGCCGACGGCACGGCTTTGATGGTGCCTGATGTGTTGTATTGTTGTTATACGGCGGTGCATTCAGGGCTACGCTTCATGGCGCACCTGTAAACTTGACTTGCAGGGTGTAGTGAATTTGCCTGCTCCGAAAGATCCTCGAGCAGTACGGGTACGTGCCTTGTCCGACTCTTTGTATCTTCTCGAGTTCACTACACGCGCCTGCGTATACCACTAATGTAGTACGAGTACTCCCTTACCTGTAAGGCTACATTAACGGCATTTTTATAGCCTCACCAGCATTGTTGACTCGGGGGGAGAAGCAAGGGCAGTGCGTGGCAGCGAAAAACTGCGCTGCTCAATTCTCTTCTCCCCCACATTGCATCATTTTCACCGATTCACAATTAATCTCTTGAGCACGGTATGTTTGGATGTGCAGTGCAGCTGGACAGCTGCAACAAGTCGTGCAATCACGATTTTTCGCATGCTCATTACCCACAATCATGCTTTGTTAAGTACACTCAGACATTTGGTCAGTTGTGATCATTCGTCTCCCCTGCGTGCCGCCCTCTTCCATTCCATCCGGCAGTTTTTTTTCCCCAGCACTCGAGCACGCCTGTTCCCCGTTGCTGGGCACTGGGCAGCGTCCAAGTCCAACGATCCACTGGTACGGAGTATCATTGTAGGCACGCACACCCTGCTGCCTTCGTTGCTGGCCTGCTGCTCGATGATGCTACAGGACAGTCAAATCGCAGAGCACTCGCTTGCTGGCTGCTCGCTGCGGAAGCATTGAAGCAAGCCCAGAAGCCGTATCCTTCTTCCTCGCGTCGTTCCAAGGTTGCCAGCCTACTCGCTGTTCTATTCTCATCGCAGCACGCAGCTTATTACGCCTCGTAGTTGGAGATTACAGCAGACGACGACTACTGGGAGTCAGTAAAAAAATACTGTTTGACTGCAGTCTACGCTTGCAGCGACAGGTAAAAACACACAGCGAGTTTGATTTGTGTGTGATTGTGGTGATATAGGAAGAGGAGTTTCGTTAATAAGGTGACATGTGATCTGATGACAGGGGCAACACGCAATTCCCTCGTCAGTCTTCTTGATGCTAATCCGGCCTAGATGATGCAATCATTCATGCTTTTTGTGTTTGCAACCTTTCATCAGCTGCACTAACACTCACCGAACACCATGACATACTAATCGGTAGCTAATAAAAGGAGAGTTTAGGTAGTAGTGTGATGGCTAAAAGAACCTCAACTTTCTCCGTTGATAATCGATTGTTAAGCTAGTGAAGTCACGTTTTCACTGGCTACGGGTAGGACACAGTAGGCCAGACAGCAGCACATGAGCATGAACCCTAGTACTATATAGGCACACACACGACACCTGCAGGCGCCGGTGATGGTGGATGGTAGCAACGCCCTGGATAAAGCATGGCCGCTGCATAAAGATAAAGAGACCGGTCTAACACAACAAAGGCAAGAAAGCTACTGCCCTCTTGCATTGCATCTCGTCGGGATCAAATCATCAAATCCTTGCACGAGTTAGCTTGAATTGCGATGTGATTTTGAAGGTCTCTTGAGCCGGTGAGAAAGGCCAAAGGCCCTTTGGCCTTTGCCCCCACGCCCCATGTGAGCGACCTGCCTTGAGAGTTGAGACCGGTGAAAGGAGAGGAGATTCTCCCTGCTCCTGTGCTAGGCGACCGTAGAAAAACGGGTGGTTCCAAAGCGTCCTGGATTGGTGGTCACTGGTCACGCTCACGTCCATCGAAGTTTTCGGCCTGCTCACCGACGACTGGTGCGAGGTGCTTACTCATCAAATGATCTAGTTTCACTTTCCTCAGTATGGTTCGAGCAAAATTCACTCGGTCTCGGATGTCTCCATGTTCATGTTGACCGAAATTCATGGTTTTCAGCCTGTGAATTGTGATAGCAGTAAAATCTGTTCTGGATTGTGATTGCCTATTTTACGGTGATGGGGGCTGGTTTTGTCACCCTAGTGCTTAATTGGCCAAGGTTTTTCAACGGAAATGGTGGATTGAGAGCCCTAGGTTAGGGTGTTGATTACAAGCGCCTAGGCCCTAGAGGGACGTAAACAAGGGGGAGGGATGGTATCCTAGTGTTCGCTCGTAGCGTTAACATCCAGGCATGTTTAGTTTCGAAAAGCAACTTTTAAATATACTATGTAAAAAGAAGATTTTCTATCACATTAAAATGTCATAACATGCATGGAGTATTAAACGTAAATGAAATCAAAAACTAATTGCACAGTTTTGTTGTACTCCGCAAGACAAATATTTTAAGCCTAATTAATTAATTTTTGGATAATTTTTCACAAATACAAACGAAATGCTACAGTGACGCAATGATTTTGAAGTGACATCTTACTCCTAAATTCAAGCTTCTAATTCT
Source organism: Echinochloa crus-galli (assembly GCA_900205405.1). NCBI lineage: Eukaryota > Viridiplantae > Streptophyta > Magnoliopsida > Poales > Poaceae > Echinochloa > Echinochloa crus-galli. The sequence goes on along the minus strand of OAMR01000099.1, from coordinate 426,108 downwards.
AACATTTAAACACCACCCTAATGTTGGGGGTGGTGCTGCTGTTATCCATAGGGAGGCTTGGTGGAACCTTGCTTTGGTGTTAGGGTCGACACCACATGGACCTTCCGAGTGGGGTGCATTTTGTCTCCCCTGTGGCATTTACTAGTAGTATCAGGCACACGAGATGAGGGGGGGCCGTGCCATAAGTACATGTTTTGGACCTAAGATTTGTCTCGTCTAAAATGTACTTGTGCGTTCTTTCTTCCATATAAACTGCTCGTAAAATACTTGTTTAAAGGATCTCGAAACAAAAGGAAGTGCTGCAAGAATTCAGCGATGACCCTACTTGGAACAAGCAAAGAGATTTTCCCCCCACGTTGTAAGTATCAAGATGTTTCGTGTACGATTCCTGCATTATGTAAAAAAGATACAGCCTTGGATTGACCTCAATGGAAGTTGACACGAGGACAAAGGGATGCGTACAGATCAACAGGGGCTCCCTCGCCCTTTGAGTGGCGGTGGTATGGTTGGGCTCCCAAAACGTGCTGTCTTCATGTGGGCTCTCGATCGAATCGCTTCTTGGCTTCTTCATGTATCACATCCCCGTGTTAATTGCTACCATCTGAAACAGCTCGTTTGGACAAAAGACACAGACACAGACACAGCAACGGCTGCAGGTTGTAGCGCAGCTGCTTTGATTGCCCGTGTGGCCACTAGCCATTTGCCATGTTTACATTTATGGTTTGTTTCCACCGCGTACAAATCAGTCACGACTCGCGATCGAACCATGCTTATATATATGTCATGATCCGGCCATGACAATTGACACCATGCATAACGGGGATCAGCGACAAACTCACCAAAGTTTGATAGTCCAGGCTGGTTCTTCTCCCGGACGTCAGAGATCAATCGGCCACGCACGACCTGCGATCTCACGTGAATCAGCAAAATTGAAGTGGCGCGTATCTACGGCCTTGTTTAGATGAAAAAGTTCCTCCCAAATTCACTATAAAAAGTTCTCCATCACATCAAAATGTCATAACATGTATGGAGTACTAAATGTAGATGAAATCAAAAACTAATTACACAGTTTTGTTGTACTCCGCAAAACGAACATTTTGAGCCTACGAATATTTTGAGCCTAATTAATCAATTTTTGGACAATTTTTCGCACATACAAACGAAATGCTACAGTAGCGCAATGATTATGAAGGGACATCTTACTCCCCAATTCAACCTCCAAAATTCAACATCTAAACAAGCCTACCTTCATCAACAAACAAAATTGAATTGGCGCGTATCTACCTTCATCAACCAGCAAAATTGAAACAATGGCAGAGATGAAAACACTGCAGGTTTCCGTACCCTACAAGGCGTCAGTGCCGTCCTGTAGTCTGTAGACACCGGCAGGTCAGGCAAGCATTACCCTGCCCTCGTTTGCAGTTGCGCCTGCACCCTGCAGGCCTGTAGGTCACGGCTTGCACGCGTTCCTGAGCCCTAGCGTTCCAGGCTTCCAGCCTTTTCGCACGGGCCTGACCCAAGTGGTCTCGCCTCAGACTCCGACGCACCACGTCTCTGCAGGAGCAATGGGCCAGGCTTTCAGAGCCCACCAGTCTACGTGTCACCCGACGTGCAGTCATGGCCACTCACTCGTCACTCTTACCAGTGTAAACCACTTCAGCAACCACAACAATCTATCAGGACTCAGGAGCATCAAGTGTGGAATGCCACAGCCACAGCCACAGCACCGGAATGCCAAACGGAGCCTTTGGTTGCGCAGGCAGGCAGCTATGCTACGCCGGGGGCGCCGGCGATCGACAAGCCACGAACCTGGCATGTGGAATGTAATGCGACTGTGATGTGTGTGCGCGCGCCGTGCGGCCGCCGTTGCAGCGTAGCATTCAGCAGAACTGTCATGAATGGAGAGGACCACGCATGCTGCTCGCTGCCCAGCTTGAATGTGGTCTCCAGGGCAGGTGAGGCTCGGCAGGGGTTATTCAATGGTCTTGTAGCCGAGAGGATCCTACACCACATGCTGCTGTAGCCTTGTGCACCGATCATCCAATGCTATCCTGATCACTGATCAGCACACGGCACGGCCAATTTGGCCTCGGCTTGTCACCACGCTACTACAGTGACCACTGACCAGCATGCCGTACATTACTGAACCTTTCAGAGTCCGGAGGACCGATTCTGAATGCATTTCCATTTGATTTTTCTGCAGCAAAGGGCAAGAAACCGCGGCAGCTAGATTTACAGAATCTTTGCCCGAAAATCAGATTCACCCCCGGCAACCACTTACAAAAGGAAGAAAAGGAGGAAATCATGGGAGACCTAGCATCTACTGTACAGGGTGGAGTGAGCAGTGTCAGCAGGGTCTAGAGGCATCGATCAATCTTGTAGCCGTGCCCGGAAACAACTTGGCTGAAATCCACCACTAACATCTATCCAGATCTCAGGAAACCCATTAACGTTGGTGTCGGCAGCAGGCAGAAGATGATGCACACAGCAACCGAGGTTAGGAACACCAGACAGGCCACATTGTAGCCATCACACCTGTTTGTGTGCACGAGGACTCGAGGAGCATCTCGAGGCCCTTCATTTCCTCTCCAAGGACCACGGATCCTGCACAACAACAAAATCTTGGTCAGTTCATGTAAAGTGAAGGTCTCTATGGTAAGCACAAACAAGGTCCTATCTACATGAGAGGGTCAACACAATAGTGCATTTCCACAGTTTACGTGAGTCGGGTTAGCATGCATCATGTTATATGAAGTGATTGATTTGCAGTTTTGGCACTCATGGAGCTTTGTCTGTACAGATTTGAATTGTAAAAGCATTAATTTCAGTGTCATTTACTATATGGTAAAACTTAAGTTATTTTCATTAACATGCATTCATTCAATCTGAGGGACTATCAATTCCTCTACCAGAAAAGCTGGAATATTTCATAGCAAATGATTTACTTGACAGCACCATAAACTAACAGGTGCAATTCCGAGTTGAGGACCATTTCACACTGGAAAGTTGGTGCAGATAGAAGGCAAAGTAAAGAAATAATGCAGTCTGAAAAGGAATTCTAAGCAAAAATAGTCGGGTGATAGGTCCTTTTTTCCGCTGTTGATTCCAGACGAATAGTTTTTTTTAAAAAAAAAGATTGCAAACCCGGACTATGTTTATGTAGTGTGATATGCGTGCATACACTTGTTAGTACGTAGCTTGTAGAAGGGAAACAGTTTACCTTCCTATGCAGACCAAAATCTTGACTGCCAGACCGTGCATTTTCTGTTCCCGGGTAAAATGCACTCATCTCCCTAGTTTTTTCTGGGGTAGAAAAGAACGGCATTGACCTTCCACTTGACCATTGTTTTCCATCACCAGAATGAGGTGAGCAGCCAGACGTCATGTAGTAAGAACTGAGGTGCTCCTGCCTACATATTGTGGGTGTTTCATGTTGATTTTTGAGCAAAGACATAGTGCTGAAACCATGCTGGAAAAAGCAAGTTGACGGAGAGTAAGGCTCTGACTGTGGACTAGGAAATGACATGAATTGTGGCAGCCTTGTATGAGGAGGAAAGGTAGGTGGGGTCATAACATCTGGGCTTGAGCTAGGCAATGGACACCCTTCTACTGTTAAGCCTTGCTTAGCAGCCAATTTAAGAATTTGTTTCTGATTTAACCCTGTTCCATAAAGAATGTTCCACAGGCTCCTGAGAGCCTCCCTCTGATTATGTATTACTTGATCCCGCATAGCCATCTCAATCTGGAGCTCAGCATTAGTCATTCCCTAAAGAGTGCATTATACATAGACAACTTGTGAGATATCACATTCTCGTGATATAAATCAGGAAATGTAGTGAAAGTTGTGGGTTACTTACAAGAAGTCTGTACTGGCTGAGAATGTGTAGGTAGGTTCTATTGCCATTGTTACTGACAGCTTCCTCAATCATATCCTGGAGTTGACGTCTGCGGCTCTCATTCATTTCAATATCCTAAGGGAAAAAGGACCTCCATATAAGTTTTACTTTAAGATAACTGAACCAAAGGAAACATAAGAAGATTGACACCTTTCTATAACCAGAACCAGCTTCATCATTATCACGGATGTTGTCAAGAATAACTTGTGCGCCTGCACCCTGCAGGCCTGTAGGTCACGGCTTGCACGCGTTCTTCAGTTCCTGAGCCCTGAGCCCCCAGCGTTCCAGGCTTCCAGCCTTTTCGCACGGGCCTGACCCAAGTGGTCTCGCCTCAGACTCCGACGCACCACGTCTCTGCAGGAGCAATGGGCCAGGCTTTCAGAGCCCACCAGTCTACGTGTCACCCGACGTGCAGTCATGGCCACTCACTCGTCACTCTTACCAGTGTAAACCACTTCAGCAACCACAACAATCTATCAGGACTCAGGAGCATCAAGTGTGGAATGCCACAGCCACAGCCACAGCACCGGAATGCCAAACGGAGCCTTTGGTTTGCGCAGGCAGGCAGCTACGCCGCCGGCGATCGACAAGCCACGAACCTGGCATGTGGAATGTAATGCGACTGCGATGTGCGCGCGCGCGCCGCGCGGCCGCCGTTGCAGCGTAGCATTCAGCAGAACTGTCATGAATGGAGAGGACCACGCATGCTGCTCGCTGCCCAGCTTGAATGTGGTCTCCAGGGCAGGTGAGGCTCGGCAGGGGTTATTCAATGGTCTTGTAGCCGAGAGGATCCTACACCACATGCTGCTGTAGCCTTGTGCACCGATCATCCAATGCTATCCTGATCACTGATCAGCACACGGCACGGCCAATTTGGCCTCGGCTTGTCACCACGCTACTACAGTGACCACTGACCAGCATGCCGTACATTACTGAACCTTTCAGAGTCCGGAGGACCGATTCTGAATGCATTTCCATTTGATTTTTCTGCAGCAAAGGGCAAGAAACCGCGGCAGCTAGATTTACAGAATCTTTGCCCGAAAATCAGATTCACCCCCGGCAACCACTTACAAAAGGAAGAAAAGGAGGAAATCATGGGAGACCTGGCTGTTAGGTTTAGTCCCACGACATATAAGGCGGGGACAGTCCTCACCTATAAGACTAGTCTTTTTGGTTGAGTTAGGCCTGGACCTTGGTTGGTTGTGGCTCCGGTGGACCTGGGCTTGATGGGGCGCCGGCTCGTGGGTACAGCGGGCCGGGCCGGATTCCGCTGCGCCACTCTAACACTAGCATCTACTGTACAGCGTGGAGTGAGCAATGTCAGCAGGGTCTAGAGGCATCGATCAATCTTGTAGCCGTGCCCAAAGGAAACAACTTGGCTGAAATCCACTAACATCTATCCAGATCTCAGGAAACCCATTAACGTTGGTGTCGGCAGCAGGCAGAAGATGATGCACACAGCAACCGAGGTTAGGAACACCAGACAGGCCACATTGTAGCCATCACACCTGTTTGTGTGCACGAGGACTCGAGGAGCATCTCGAGGCCCTTCATTTCCTCTCCAAGGACCACGGATCCTGCACAACAACAAAATCTTGGTCAGTTCATGTAAAGTGAAGGTCTCTATGGTAAGCACAAACAAGGTCCTATCTACATGAGAGGGTCAACACAATAGTGCATTTCCACAGTTTACGTGAGTCGGGTTAGCATGCATCATGTTATATGAAGTGATTGATTTGCAGTTTTGGCACTCATGGAGCTTTGTCTGTACAGATTTGAATTGTAAAAGCATTAATTTCAGTGTCATTTACTATATGGTAAAACTTAAGTTATTTTCATTAACATGCATTCATTCAATCTGAGGGACTATCAATTCCTCTACCAGAAAAGCTGGAATATTTCATAGCAAATGATTTACTTGACAGCACCATAAACTAACAGGTGCAATTCCGAGTTGAGGACCATTTCACACTGGAAAGTTGGTGCAGATAGAAGGCAAAGTAAAGAAATAATGCAGTCTGAAAAGGAATTCTAAGCAAAAATAGTCGGGTGATAGGTCCTTTTTTCCGCTGTTGATTCCAGACGGAATAGTTCTTAAAAAAAAAGATTGCAGACCCGGACTGTGTTTATGTAGTGTGATATGCTATGTGTGCATTAATACACTTGTTAGTATGTAGCTTGTAGAAGGGAAACAGTTTACCTTCCTATGCAGACCAAAATCTTGACTGCCAGACCGTGCATTTTCTGTTCCCGGGTAAAATGCACTCATCTCCCTAGTTTTTTCTGGGGTAGAAAAGAATGGCATTGACCTTCCACTTGACCATTGTTTTCCATCACCAGAATGAGGTGAGCAGCCAGACGTCATGTAGTAAGAACTGAGGTGCTCCTGCCTACATATTGTGGGTGTTTCATGTTGATTTTTGAGCAAAGACATAGTGCTGAAACCATGCTGGAAAAAGCAAGTTGACGGAGAGTAAGGCTCTGACTGTGGACTAGGAAATGACATGAATTGTGGCAGCCTTGTATGAGGAGGAAAGGTAGGTGGGGTCATAACATCTGGGCTTGAGCTAGGCAATGGACACCCTTCTACTGTTAAGCCTTGCTTAGCAGCCAATTTAAGAATTTGTTTCTGATTTAACCCTGTTCCATAAAGAATGTTCCACAGGCTCCTGAGAGCCTCCCTCTGATTATGTATTACTTGATCCCGCATAGCCATCTCAATCTGGAGCTCAGCATTAGTCATTCCCTAAAGAGTGCATTATACATAGACAACTTGTGAGATATCACATTCTCGTGATATAAATCAGGAAATGTAGTGAAAGTTGTGGGTTACTTACAAGAAGTCTGTACTGGCTGAGAATGTGTAGGTAGGTTCTATTGCCATTGTTACTGACAGCTTCCTCAATCATATCCTGGAGTTGACGCCTGCGGCTCTCATTCATTTCAATGTCCTAAGGGAAAAGGGACCTCCATATAAGTTTTACTTTAAGGCAACTGAACCAAAGGAAACATAAGAAGATTGACACCTTTCTATAACCAGAACCAGCTTCATCATTATCACGGATGTTGTCAAGAATAACTTGTCTCCTTGACGTTAATGCTTGAAGAACTGTAGAGTCCATTTCTTTCACCTGAATACAAAAACATCAGTGTTCTGTAGCAATAAACTATAGTCTATCATGTTATCCAAAAGGTATCAACTGTTCTTTGATTAGGATGCTTTAGGTTCTAAACAGCTGCCTGGCAATCTGTTTGGAAGGGACTAAAGATATCAGTATCTTAGTATGTCCTATAAACCGGAGTGTTTCCCCCCAAAGAGAGAAAGGGGGGAATGGAAAAGCACCAGTTCCAAAGAGGCTCTCTTGACTAGCCCATGCTTTTTGGTGTACTAAGCTCTTCAGAATAGGGACATATTTGAAACTGGTCAGGTAATTTACAAACCTGATGCCTTGCAATAGCATCATCAAGATGCTGGAGCTCCATACGGTTGCGCTTATTGGTTTCTTCGAGTTCAAAAAGAGCCTTCTGTAGATTTATTCTTTCCTGAACATTCTCACCAGTTTCCTGGCTCAAGACATTTAACCATGACAGCTCACTATCTGCAGCTTTTTCAGTAGGCTTTACACTTAATTGATGCTCCTTCTCCGCCAATTCCTTCTTCAACTGAGAAACCTCAACCTACAAAATCATAATGTAACACATTCAGTATGATGGAAATGAGGTAGGAGGTCATTTGTTTCTCATTATGGCAAACCTGGAGATTGTCAATCATCTTCTGATAGTCTTCAACATGGGTGTCAAGTGTTCCAATATTTTTCTACAAACAACAAAGTATCATATGAATAATAGAAGTGTCACTTATGTATACAAATTCAGAAGGTTAATTTGCTTCTATTGAATTGAACAATACTTATGATGAAGCAATAAGCATAAAATCTGCCATTTAATGTCTTTGTTTCTTACAAACTTCTGAGACAGCCAAAAGAAATTGCCTCTTACATGGACATGTGTTTTTATCTCCTTAGCGCGGTCTGCATATTTGAGTGTATTGGTTGTGTGATGATACTGATCATCAGCTGGTGATATAGTAGCAACCATAACAGTTCGAGAATTACCAGACAGCCCATCCTTTAGAATTCGAGTTAATTTGCTGCAAATAGCTGCTATCAGATAGCTAGCATAAACAAAAAAAGGTACCACACAGTAAAATCTACACTTGAAATACCTGTTGCGATAGGGAACATAGGCGAGACCTTTCTTATTTTGCTTGCCTAGGGCATTGATGCAGTTTGCTAAAGCTAGGAGTGACCGATTGATGTTGGCTCCATCTCTAAGTTTTTGCCCAAAATTGTTTGTTTCAGAGGCCCTTTCACTGCTCACAGAATGCAGCATTAGGACTCCTGAAAGAATGAATGCGAACAGCAATGAAACAGAATTGCTATTACCTGCCCGCAAGATCAACCAAGGCAAGCTTTCCACGGAGAACTTGGTTACCATATTGACCCTTCTGCTTTCGCTTTACCGTAATCTCAAGTACAGCATGAGACCTTGATAAAAGAAACAAGAATAAACAGTTAGAATTGCATGTGCAGCTGCATAGTTACAAGCCTAAAAATTACCACACATGTGTTTACATCCAATTCCTATGATAATGTTACTGTAATTTTTTTTAAACCGGGAACATTACCGTACTTGTCAAGGAGCTATATATATCCATGGTCCATCAATATATGAACTGATATAATTCACTCTAATCTAGTCGCACTAAAATCTTAGGTGTACATCCTTCTTTTTCTCTCGATTTTAATGTTATGGTTTCAAGGATTTGCAATTTTTGTAGATCATGGTGGGAATTTGTAGTCCTCAGAGCTGCAGTGCCTTTAACCCACCAAATATGGAAAAATGTAGCGCTAACTTTTTTAGTTAGAGGTTCCATAGTCAGTGTCATGGCTTAGAATCCAGGTCGTCTCACCAGCCAGTATGGGAAAGCAGCACCCTTCTAGTTCCATGTACCGGAGTCTTGTTTGCTATCATTTTGCATTTCGTAGCTATTTCCGTTTTATGAAATGCAAATGAGGTTCCCCGTATGAAGGAAAAAGAAAGGAATGTTAAGTCTTACGACTGATCATCCATATCTTCTATCGTAAGAGTCTCAACAGCCTAGCATGTTAAAGATATTAACTCCAAGATAATATAGATCTTAAGCAGTAAGAAAGAACTAAGTTCTGGCATGCAAAATATCAATAAATCCTTCAAATAAGGCATGAACATTAAGAAAATAAAGCAGATTTACATATTATTTAATTACCGTGAAGAAGTAGCATTTGCTTCTGTGCTCTCTGTCTTGCGCCTACTGTTGCCTATGTTCAACAGCTCAAGAATTCTATCTGCGGAGTGAACCTAACAACAAAATAAGGTTAAGTATTAAATCATGCTTTTATGAAAAAACAAAATGAGACAGTTATATATATATCCATTTCTTACAGCACGGAATGGCGTACAACATATAAGTGAACAATAACATAGTTGGAAAAAAATAACTTCACAATTCACATAAACCAAAACGCATAGGTACTCATCAAATGCAAGGTAATTAAATAGTTTTTAAAATTTTTTAAAAAGAAAAAACTTCATGAAATTGACATCGCATGACACAAATTTCTCAAGAACAGGAAAATAAATATTTTTGTTGCACTTTTTAAAATTACATATTAAAAAGCACTATATGTGTATCAATGGTTGAGGCCCTCTCCATCAGCCACTTAAAGTGGTGACAATGCCCCAATCATGGAAGGAAGGAGAAAAAATTGTCGATAAAACTTAGGTAGAAAGCCACTGTCAACAAAACTTAACATTGAAGAAAGTAGTAAACCTTAATGCTTCTCAATCCAGCAACTATTATGCCATGCACAGGATCTTCTCGAAGCTCCAGGTGTCCAGAGGATCTCTCAAGCAAATCGTAGATAACCTAGAATTCAGGAAACTATTGTTTCAGAAAATCTTATATACCATAGAGTTACAAATGGCTGGTAATACAATAGCATAAGATATCTCAAACTACCTCATTGTACACTTCCAGATATGAACATGAGACTTCAAATGTATCTGGACTGCTGTCTTTTTTTATCAGCTCAAAAATTGTACGAAAGCTAAGAACCATAAGACCAGGATCACTATGGGTTCCAACCATAGTATAAGTCTTTCCACTGTATAATCATAAAATAAATGAATATTAAACCAAACGCTAGTCCAGCATTTCGTTCTTAAAACCAGCATTCTTAAGTTAAGATCAAAGAGTCGAGCGGAAAAGGGGGAGAGCTCCCCACCTTAAGAATCAAGATTAATATTAAAGTGTTGCAGTTGCAACAGAAGATCACAAATGCACTAATGTCACACTGATGAATGCAGGCATCTGGTTTAACTGTTGTTAACCGATGAAAGTTTAAATAGTAGCACTTCCAAATACTTCATACTATGTTGTAATGAAGAAAAATAAAGACAAAAACATTGTATGACAATGCTTGAGACAACTGGAAAAATATAAGCAATGAGCTCATTTTAGTTAATGTTGAACAGGCTTGGGTATAGCATTTAGATAAGTATAAGCACTGCAAAATAAACGTGTCATAAGCTTGATATGCTGTTAGACATGGTTATTGTGCTTAATAACGTACAATGGAAGTTCAACAATTACAGTGCACGCCATACATCACATTGTCACAAAGGATTGCAAACAAGGAAGTATAATGTGCTAAACTTTAACCAAAATAATAGACGAACTTCCATCTAAAACTCTGAACTTTTTCTTGTGCACTTATTAACGATAGTGACGTGCAAGATATTCAGATCATGTACAACAATGTTAAAAAGACGACAAGCAAAACAATGCAATGAACGCATACCTTCCAGTAGAACCATAAGCAAAGACTGTCGCATTAAGGCCTTGGACTACACCAGCAATCGTAGAGGATACATTCTTATACACGTCCTGAACAATTATGCATAGGATCACAATATGAAAATGTGTTTTTGTGGAAGTACAGGAACATGTGACTCGCTACCACTAATTAGCTGGCAAGCACAAGTGTGTACATGCCCAAAGGAGGAATAAGCTACATCTTATATTATATATAAACAAACAATTTAATTGGCCCCTATACTATTCTGTCCTAATCTTGCTATTTCCACATAGGTTAAGTAACACAACCTAGAGTATAAAAAACGCTGACAGTTGATGCCACCACAACTAAAAAAATCCTAATTAATTTGTGATGAACATAATTTAAGGCAACTGATTCGTAGGGTTGATAAGATCCTTGGTGATGAATACAACAAAACAGCTGCTCTGTTCCCTGGACGAGAGGTCTGAATTAGGTAGAGACCTAACAGTAAGTCTACATCACGGGTTGGCTGCAGTCTGAACAAAAGCTGCCCATTGGTCCTTTTGGATGCCAGTGGTATTGCTCCAACTATCCAATGCACAAGGCACTCCTAATTCTAGAAATTCATAATAAAGACATGTAGTTGGTGGTTTAGCCTTTCAGAGCATAATTTCCTGGCAAAGCAAGAAATGAGCAGTTTGGGAAGAATCCAAGCTGAGATGCAGATTCTGAAACTATACTATAATCAGCATCTGAGCCCAATGTCAAAAACAGGCCGGGCAATTAGATATGAGAGCAGAGCGAACTACACTCTTACATACCGAATTGGAGCATCCAGGCGCGTACACATGATCGAAGGTGTATCTCCTCTCCTTGGTCCGGTTCTGTATGAGCTCCAGATAATCCTTCGACAGATCAGGGTCCAGCACAACCACAGTCTGGGAAAGAGAGAGAGGCACATAAGCCATCACATTGCCACCACCAATCGCAAAACTACACGCGCATCAGCAAACTGGAGCCTGTACCTTGTCATCAATGACCTGGATGATATGCCGCGAGCGCCGCTGCTCTGTGTCGGTCAATGGCCTGCACTTGACAGCCACCTGCGATTGCAATGCACGTTTACAATCGCGCCCCCACAAAGTAAAAAATATTAAGCAGCGAAAATGGAAATTGGCACGAAGTAGACCCTCCACGGGAGAACGACGAACCTGTAGCGTGGCCGTCTGCTTGGACGCCGGAGCTCGGATGCTCGGCATTGTCCGGGAGAAGGAACCTTCGTGTCGGCTGAGCCCCTCCAAAAAGATGCGACGCGATTTTCTATCTACCAGACAGAAAGGCGGAGAGACCAATACAATCCCGGCAAACGCTTCGGAATCACGCCACGCCGAGGCGGCGGAAAGGCAAGGCGCATCCCCACCACCGCGCCACCAGCAGCGGCCGCTCGGAAAAGCCGACCGCGGAAAGGAGGCGCAGCGCTTGGCCGGCCACCAACCTCGAGCCCCGCCGCCCGCCCGCCGCAAGGACAGAGAGAAAACCAAACGCCTCGGGAAGCCGCCACGGACCCCGGAGCGAAATGCCGCCGCGACCGCCGCAATGCGATCCCGCGGCAGCGTCCTCCCTCCCACTGGCTCCGAAAACGCTCCCAATTCCGCACTCCCCCGGCCAAAACCGACCGCCCCTCGACGAAACACGGTTACGCGAAAAAGGAAAAGGGGAAAACGGCAGCTCAGGTGTGGTTTGGTGGGTGGCTGGCACGACGGCGAGCGCGGGGGAGTACGAGATACTGAATGGAGTGGGAGTAGATGAGACGAGAGGCGATGGGATGGAGGCGAGGAAGATATGGAGAGGCGGACGGAGGCCGGAGGGGAGAACTGAGGAGGAGGAGTGGGGGAGGAGGTGGTTTAATGGGGGTCGAATAATTAATTGGCGGCAGCTGTCGCGGCCGCGGGGGACGGGAGTGGGGGCCACCGTGGCCGGTGGGACCAGTCCCCGGCCGGGCCCCGCAGGCGCCAACGGCCATTTCAGCCTCCGGTACACGACGCCGCGCCCGAACAACACAAGCCTGCATCATCCTCTGCCAGATCTCCACGTCTCGTCTCGTGCATCTCTCTCTCTACTCGCTCTCATGTTCATGTACGTGTTGCACATAGGGAAACTCACAATACCTCTCCCGTAAGCAAACCATTAACGGACCTTAATTGTGGAGTGCGTTGCTCAGCCACAAACGTTAGCGTACGGGTAACAACATTACCGGTAGTAAATGCTTCACAATATGAAAATGTGTTTTTGTGGAAGTACAGGAACATGTGACTCGCTACCACTAATTAGCTGGCAAGCACAAGTGTGTACATGCCCAAAGGAGGAATAAGCTACATCTTATATTATATATAAACAAACAATTTAATTGGCCCCTATACTATTCTGTCCTAATCTTGCTATTTCCACATAGGTTAAGTAACCCAACCTAGAGTATAAAAAACTCTGACAGTTGATGCCACCACAACTAAAAAAATCCTAATTAATTTGTGATGAACATAATTTAAGGCAACTGATTCGTAGGGTTGATAAGATCCTTGGTGATGAATACAACAAAACAGCTGCTCTGTTCCCTGGACGAGAGGTCTGAATTAGGTAGAGACCTAACAGTAAGTCTACATCACGGGTTGGCTGCAGTCTGAACAAAAGCTGCCCATTGGTCCTTTAGGATGCCAGTAGTATTGCTCCAACTACCCAAAGCACAAGGCACTCCTAATTCTAGAAATTCATAACAAAGACATGTAGTTGGTGGTTTAGCCTTTCAGA
>OAMR01000099.1:388062-405238 GCA_900205405.1 Echinochloa crus-galli | reverse complement strand
CCGCCCGCCGCAAGGACAGAGAGAAAACCAAACGCCTCGGGAAGCCGCCACGGACCCCGGAGCGAAATGCCGCCGCGACCGCCGCAATGCGATCCCGCGGCAGCGTCCTCCCTCCCACTGGCTCCGAAAACGCTCCCAATTCCGCACTCCCCCGGCCAAAACCGACCGCCCCTCGACGAAACACGGTTACGCGAAAAAGGAAAAGGGGAAAACGGCAGCTCAGGTGTGGTTTGGTGGGTGGCTGGCACGACGGCGAGCGCGGGGGAGTACGAGATACTGAATGGAGTGGGAGTAGATGAGACGAGAGGCGATGGGATGGAGGCGAGGAAGATATGGAGAGGCGGACGGAGGCCGGAGGGGAGAACTGAGGAGGAGGAGTGGGGGAGGAGGTGGTTTAATGGGGGTCGAATAATTAATTGGCGGCAGCTGTCGCGGCCGCGGGGGACGGGAGTGGGGGCCACCGTGGCCGGTGGGACCAGTCCCCGGCCGGGCCCCGCAGGCGCCAACGGCCATTTCAGCCTCCGGTACACGACGCCGCGCCCGAACAACACAAGCCTGCATCATCCTCTGCCAGATCTCCACGTCTCGTCTCGTGCATCTCTCTCTCTACTCGCTCTCATGTTCATGTACGTGTTGCACATAGGGAAACTCACAATACCTCTCCCGTAAGCAAACCATTAACGGACCTTAATTGTGGAGTGCGTTGCTCAGCCACAAACGTTAGCGTACGGGTAACAACATTACCGGTAGTAAATGCTAGCAGCCGTAACGTAATTGAGCAGACGAGAGTTAAGGGCAAGTACAACGGTGTAAACAGTTTGTTGTCTTTTTACCTAAACAGACAGCTTATACAATGAGTTGTCTATTTGGCTGTCTGCAGAGTGTTTAGTTCATTCTTTGACACACAAATTATGACGATCTACTACATACTTGATCTTTGTAGTCATTTTGTTACAACATGAGACAATTGTTCCCGTTGAAAAAAAATGGGCCGACCACACATGGACCACACCTGTCAGCGGTTAACAAACCCCACCCCACCCTCTCTCCCGATTCCCACCTCTGTCTATCCTCCGTCTATACTCTATCGCCCCCCTCTCCTGCTACTCTCCCTCTCCCTCTCATCGCCGTTGACCCGCCGTCCCAGCCGAAAGCTCCTCCCGGCCGCGCGCGTGGGAGCTCCGCCGGCGGCCGCGCGTGCTGGGGAAGAGGCCGAGGGAGCTCCGCTCGGCCGCGCGCATGGGAGCTCCGCCTTCCTCTCAGGCCTCCGCTCGTCGGCTCCCCTTCATCTCCCTCCTGCTTCTTCTTCGTGGTTGTGTTTGATTTAGTCGTTGGGCTCGTGAATCTGATCTGGCGCGAATCGATCCTTCCCGCGTGCGCAGCGGATCTGTGCTGCTGCCGTCTCCTGGCATCGTTGTCGTACAACAGCCGCGGCTGCCTGGGAGCACGAGCCCAGCTCGTAGACGAGGGAGACGACGACCCCGTCTCGGGTACTGTCGCGCAGGGGCATTGTGAAAAATCGCCGCTGCATGTCTACGGTACTCGACGGCCGTTGTACGTGCCCTAAGGTCATTAAGACATTAACCGTTGGCCTCATGTCATGTTCCATCTATGCGTGCGAACACGCTTCAACACTCTGCGGGCGCTGATTAGCCGCATGATGATAACGAAAAACGCTGAGTAATTTACTAGTACTGCTTGTGTCCGGTTACCATGTCCATCTTGATGTTTAACGGCCCGTCAGGCAAAACGGTACCGGGTAGGTCCTGGATCGGATTGAGGAGGCTGTTTTAGATATGGATTCAGCTCAAAGGTGGTTTTTATCGAGTGTAGTGAGTTTTAGTCTCCCTTTTCCATTTTTTTATATAGTGGCTGTGTTTAGTTCCCCAAACTTCCCAAAAATTCTTTCTCTAAACTTCACTATTCACCTATCACATCAAATCACATCAAATCTCTCTCCTCATGCATGGAGCACTAAACATGAATAAATAAAAAAACTAATTACATGGTTTTGATGTACACGATGAGACGAATCTTTTGAGCCTAGTTAGGTCATGGTAGGACAATGTTTATCACAAACAAACGAAAAGTGCTACAGTACTCTACAGTGTCCGATGTGACATTTTCACCAAACTTTCCATTTTCGTTTTTGGAACTAAACACAGCCGTGGCTGTGTGTATCGACTCGTTGCAGGGCCAAAACTTTGTTAATAAAACTTCTTTCATATAAAAATAACAAAATAATAGGGATTAAAAGTTGGTGATGTCGTCTCTATATGTTTTCCGATTAAAGTCATGAATGGAGCAGCTAGTCTGTCCACTTGATCTCTTTCCATAGCGCTATTTCCTTTGAAAAAGAGGAATATTACATGCATTATTAGCGACTTCAAGTGTGCTGCACCTAACACAAACATGATTTTTCTGGTGAGGCCACGCAACTGTGCAGCGCACGTGCATTCCCCTGTTCCGGACCACTTGATGATTGAGCCGATGATGCTGCGGCGCGCGCGCCCTCCGAACTCGAACTCGAACTCGAACTCAAATCTTTTGAAAACATCCGTGAACAAACTTAAGCTTCCAACTACGTCAATTATATTCGTGTGTTGATCAGATGGTGAAGGCGTCAACAAAGTTGGTGGCCACCACGAAATTCGAAAGTCAAATGTGCTTGGAGCCAAAGTCAAACAGCGAGGCGAGCACGTCCGCATGCTGAATTCAAAATTTCAAAGTTCCAAAACTCGACCGAGAACTTCGAAATGCACCCCTGGGAAAATTTAATGTCCACATCCAAGCGTGATACTGACATACAGTACTGTACGTGATTCATAGTTACGCAATCTAGTCTAGTCTAGTCCAGAAAAACACAAAACAATGGTCCTGAATCCTGATGCTTATACTACTCCCTCCGGTTTGGTAAAAGAAGTCGTTTAGGACAGCGACACGGTCACCAAAGCACAACTTTGACTTCTCTTTTGTATAAAAATATTTCTTAAAAAATTATATATGTATACTTTTATGAAAGTACTTTTCAAGACCAATCTATTTATATAATTTTTATATTTTTAAACTCAACGACTTAAATATTATTCATGATTTATATTCCCAATGTTTGACTCAAACCTTGTCCAAAACGACTTCTTTTACTAATAAATTCCCAATGTTTGACTCAAACCTTGTCCAAAACGACTTCTTTTACTAAACCGGAGGGAGTACTTAACTAAACCTCCCTACCCGGGGCCACCGAGACTTGGCGTCAAGATTCGTGCAGCTTGGCCGAGAAGTACTGCCACGATGCGACAACGGGAGTATTGCTGTGTTGCATGTTGTGATAGCAGAAGTTTGTGATAGTCTGATAGCAGAAGTTTGACGCATGGAACAGCATATCGTGCTTCTGGAGCCCTTTATTTGCTGAACCGATCAACTGTATTGTATAATATGTGACCCGTATATGTATGTGTGTGTGCTATCTGCCTTATGAAACCATCAATTACTCTGATACAGAAGTTAGACAGTGAGTCTGTGTGACAAGATGGCGTTCAGTTGTTACATGGCGTGTTGGTGTATTCAGTTTGTCTGGTGCATATGAGAGGCCAGATGCTGGCCTGTTTGCCTTAGATATACTGTTGCAAGCATGGGTATACCATACCTGTATAATCCATGTACGCTGTAACTGTATGGCTGTATTATAATAACTTCTGTCGTGTTGCATCTGCATGGATTCCTTTTCCATGCATGGATGATGGATGCCGTGAAGAGGGAAGAGTATCACTATGTTTTGCATGGTTCATCATGGTATCTTATATACTATCATGTATTGTGAATGTGTGATGAATTGATGATGTATAAGACCTGAAAGGTATGTTTGACGTATCATATATCGGTCTAAGCATCTAGTATTAGGTTGTTTAAAATTCATGACAATAAACGTTATACAAACATTCAAATGCATTCTATAATTTTTTCACTTAGGAATCTTCCTGCCGACCATGATGTCTTATCTCTCTCGCTTGCATTTGACCAAAAACTCAAAAGGGCTAACATGCCCTAGGAAAAGTTCTCTTGCTTCCACTATACAGCTTCTGATCCGTGTGTTGGATCCAACGTGTAACACTGAATCCTGGGCATCACGCATTATCCGCCGCATTTACAAATTGTTTCCCAATTATTGAAGGTTTCCTTGGTATTTTCTATTCCAAGAATTAGACATCACAGCTATCAAAATTATTTTCTTTTTTTTCATGAACATTTCGTCGTGCAATGCATGCATCACTGATAATTAAAAATGGCGACGATTGCACTGTGGAAAAGTACTTAATGTCTCTATGATACATGTAGGGCTACAGTTCCGAAAAAAACGGATTCAGGAAAATCTGAACTCTGAACACTCACAGAATAATTGATTGGATTCAGGAAAGTATCTCCATGTGCACAGCAAGCCTACATCACATCTATGGTGCCTCCGTGGTGCCCAGCCGCTCTCCATTTCCAGGATTTCCTGCTTCTCCATCGCCTGCAACATCACAAATAGGCTGCGTATGTGGAGGTGAGTCCGTTTACTCTCATGCTCTATCTTTTTGTCAGCTAGAAAGCTATAGATCCAGATCCCAGATGAGGATAGGTCTTGTACTGTGCATATGATTTTTTTTTGTGCTCTTTTCAAGGCAATCCGATAGTGCATCAAGTTTTTTTTGTTGCTTTATCTGTTGTAATATCATAGCCAGCATGGAAATGTTATGACCTTGGTTTGTAAATTGCCTTCATCCTTGTGTTCTGCACATCATGGTGCAATTCACTTGATTTAGACAGACGTAGGCAAAGTAATTGACAAGTTAATTTAGAATGAGACAGGAATTACTGTGTGCAGGATTATCAGGAAGGCAGCAACATTTTCCTACCTAACAGCAACATGATGTCCTTCTCTTCAAGCCCTAGTGAGTTTGGTCAGCTCATTTGTGGCTTCAGATTATTTGATATCATGCCTTGTAGGATCAAGTTTGATTGGTAAATAGGATTTGCAGGTTCTCCATGTTTATGACAACTACGATGTTGTTGTACCGCCTGCATGGACATGCCATAAATTGTTTACATCAGGATGGCTGAGTTGATATGTACTTCTAATTGTACCGAGGATACATAAGGTTCGGTTCCTACTGTTAAATATTGTTCAACTTCAATGTGTTCTTAAGCAAAGAAGTCCTGTGAGTATTCATCTCTTTCAGTATTTCATTCGATAGTCTTATTTGACTTTACATTTTGCAATTTCTAAGAATAATATTTGAAGAGAACTGTGAGAACTCTTTGGATATATTGGAGCGGGAGCATGCCTTGGCGAAAGCGGTTGATATCATGGTAATGACCTTGGGCAGTAGTACTTTGCCGAATGAGGAAATCAAATAGGGTAAACACCATGACTTCTAGCTCTGTGACATACTACTGTCTTTTTATAGCGATGGTCTACAGAAGACCATGTGTGATTGCCCATTCATAATGTTTTACAGATTGCTTATTATGAGAAAACTTAGCTATTTTCTAATAAAACTGTCTACAAAAACATGGAACCCTTAATCCTGGAGGGGATATCTCACAGGCTATTGCGGAGACATGCAGAGCTGGACGAAGGTGTGCCACTCAGCTCCGTTAAGATCCTGTAGGTGCACCTCCTGTAGATTGCTCATAGCATGCTGATAGGTAAATCGATCAAAGCATATGTGTTAGTGAAAAATCTTAGCTCTGTTCTTTTTGATGAACAACTTTGTAATGCTATTATTTGATTGACCGTGCAGGGAATTATCTGGCAACCTGTGATGATGAGAAGGAACCTCTGTAAGGCTACTTTTGGTAACAGCCGTGCTAATTATTCCTGACTGAAGCAATGCTTATGCACTATGCTTCTGATTCAATGTGAATATGATATGAACCTGCTTCAAGCTAGCTGTTGTATTTTTTTGGAAAAATATTTCGTTTTGGAAACTCAGTTATTTCCCTGGAAATTTTGGGATAAGTTACCAAGGAATGATGTTATTAGAGAATTGGAAGTTATTTCTAGAGAGCAGAGAATAAGTTGTGCAATGTCTCCATTGACAAGTAGTGATATAGGCTTCACTTGAACTTACTACCCTTGAAATAAGGACATAACTAGATTGCAGATAAAGTGATGTTGAAATTTTAATAAAGAAGCAACATTTTAGTTAGGACCAAAGCGTTCCACGTTGGAGTATTTGTCTTTATTATTTCCACAGAAATTATGGCACAAGAAATGCACATTTTTTTCTTCTTCTCGGACATTGTGCTTAATTGAATAATATTCCCTTACTGGTACTCTGAATACATATATATTAACATTATCTTTAACCCCGGGCAGAAGAAAAAACTGGTTCATGTATATTCAATTCCTAGTCATGCAAAACCGAGCAGAGGCCTATGCTCACAATGCTTCAGTGACGTGCGTAAGAACAAAGCATGTAGAGTGTTAAGTACATTGCATTATATCATACCCCAACTAAGTTGTTTCTTCTTATGAGGCCTCCAAGTATACTCTGAATTTCAAAGTCAAACATCCATGATGTGTGATCGTTTAAGCTTAATTCCTTGGCGTTAAGTTATTCACGTCCAAAACATCATACCTAAAAATCTGAACTCTGAACACTCACAGAATAATTGATTGGATTCAGGAAAAGGGATGCCGGTTCAGTAATGTGTGCCCAGTTAATCCTGCTTTGTGTGTCAAATTTGTAGTTCTTGTCCACAATATCATACTCTGACCTCTTAAAGAATAATTAGGATTGCAAACCAAACATAATGAACATATCATTTTTTGGACCTATCAATTTTTTTCCCCATGCATGAAAGGTGTGGTGGAGCAGTACATCTAGGAGGATGGAGACCAAATTGGAAGCAGAAGTAGCAATGCAGCAATCGATAAGCTGCAGAACTGTCACAACGAGAGCAATGGTAAGTAAGTTTCTTATAGTCGTGTTATCTATACAAAGGTATTTTACAAGTTGTTTCATTGGTTAAATTGCACAAATGTAGTTAATATCACCATTTAGATTGCAGAGTCAGAGAGCACTGGTAGTTTAATTGTAGTGCCACTTCGCATTTGGAATGAATAGTTTCAAGTTACTCTACCAAACTACTTATGAAACCGGTAATATCACTGCTATATATTTATATTTATAATGTTATCCAGTAATATGCCGAGATGTTCACCTTAGCAGTGAAATGCCTATGATCTCTTTAAGTATTATAAGCAAAAAAAAAGATGGATGACTGGATGCATCTTCAAGCAACATCTCAACTGCAGAAGTTTTGCCTTGCATTTTTTCCCATTTTTGCAAAAGTTGCCATTTAAATTGCAGTACAATGTTTCAACATTTTCAGTTTCCAATTCCTAGGTTCGAGGAGATTACACCCAACATGTATGTGTGCTTGAAAAGAAAAGGTTCTTACCGGTGAATGCGATTTTGCATTACACTGAGAAGCATGATGGATATTGTTTCCATGCACCGAGAAGTATATTGTTTTTTTTTTGCCATGCAATCTTCCATGACCATAGTTCTGCAATTTAGCATTGCCTATGAGCAAGATTGCAGCTTGCACTTTTAGTACCTGCTCCCACAACAGTAAACAACTTAGGTTTAGGTCAATGTCAATCTAGCGCCCGGTGCCTTTTTGCCTGCCTGTATATTTTACTGCCGCCGCCTCGCCGGCGGTGTACATGTACGGACGCTTTCCGTCTCTGTCGGCGGCGGGCCGCGGTGGAGATGCGCTCGCG
The DNA here is from genome assembly GCA_900205405.1 of Echinochloa crus-galli. NCBI lineage: Eukaryota > Viridiplantae > Streptophyta > Magnoliopsida > Poales > Poaceae > Echinochloa > Echinochloa crus-galli. Next base: position 397,464 of record OAMR01000099.1, on the reverse strand, counting down.
TTGCGTTTGCATATTTGCATTTGCTTCGGCACGGGCGCCGGCCGGCGGATGCTCGCATGACTCCTCGCCGCCGTAGAGTCCCGTACCAAGCGGCGGCGGCAGTAAATAAAGCATCGCGTTGTACGTCCGTTCGCGTTCGGTGCGTGCCGTGCCACGCAGAGCACCGGACCTTTTCGTGAATTCCGTCAACCCCGCCGTGGACCCTGACTCCTGCCGGTGGCCGTGAGGCGCGTTACTCTGGTCACGGGAACAAGAGGCGAGGAGCAACGCCCAGCTGGTGAGGCCGAGAGAGGGCAGAGAGCAGGGCACGGGGGCACAGGGCAGATCCGGGCGGGAGCAAGCGCGCGACAGGATCTCCGCGGCCGCGTAAAGAAATGAAGCAACTTGACTAGCTGAAGGCAGCAGCAGCGGATGCTTCGTGCCTGGGCTGGCGGTGTCCGCCGGTCGGCGCTGCCACCGTCTCCAGCAGTAGCAGATCAGGCAGGTGGTGATCGCGTCGGATTGCGCGAGGCGAGAGGGTACAGTTCCGGTGAGTTGGACACGGGCCACTAGCACCGCGCCCTGGCTCGCCTGGGATTCTCTCTCGGTTTTGTTATGGCGCGACGCACGCCGACGCCGATCCCACTCGGATTTGGCGTACCGGGGTCCCCGATACCCACCGGCACGAGGATGATTCCGCCTGCTCAGATGAGCAACGGACGATTATTGGATCGCGCCGCTGTGCCTGTGCACGATTGACCTGGGATTTCCAAGGCCGGTACACGCGCACCGGACGGCGTTGTTCCTTAAGATTTTGTGAGGTTTCATGCACATTAAATAGGGTGTCAACTCAGCATTTTAGATGATGTGACATGAAGTTAATGAAGAGAGATGAAATGGGTTTCATCTAGATGAAACTCTGTATGCACAGTTTCTAACAAATCTGTGTCTTGCATGCATCGCCTAGGAAACATCAAAATAAAACTTTACATTGTATGAATCATTTTATCTATAAATTTATTATCTCCTTACTTATGTGGCATTCTTGAAAACACAAAAATGAAATCCCCACTAGGGCTGCCTTATCAAGGTAGGAGCCCAACCACCACACGGCCCAACCGGTCGGTGCGTGTCGCCCGCTTCTGCCGTGCCCATCATCCGCGCCAGTACGGCCATGCTTCGCGGCCGCACGGCTTGTACAAGGAGCGCACGGCGTCTGGACTCTGGAGGGACCTCGCGGATTTCGGTGCCCGTTTGCATTTACGCCGTCACCGCCGGCCGCCGGTCGTCCTTGCCCAAAGCCGCAGGCGGCTATTGAAGAAGCGGAAGCGAGCGCGGGCGAAGGACGCACGCAGCACACGTACTACTACTTCGACCGAGCCAATGGCGGTGTCTAGTTCCTCAAAAAGTGGATGTGAAGTTGAGTGAAAATGTCACATCGAATATTGTAGCGCACTGTAGCATTTTTCGTTTGTTTATGGTAAATATTGTCCTATCATGACCTAACTAGGCTCAAAAGATTCGTCTCGTCGTGTACATCAAAACTATACAATTAGTTTTTTTATTTACCTACGTTTAGTGCTCCATGCATGAGGAGAGAGATTTGATGTGATAGTGAATAGCGAAGTTTGAAGAGAGAAAGTTTGAGGGAATTTTGCATTTTGAAGGGAACTAAACAGGGCCAATGAACGAGGCCGTTTGTAAGCGGTTAGAGCAGGTCCAAAACGTGAACGGAACACGTACTTGTAGTACAAAATCATCCGGTGGTGTTTTGAGATTCACGTACTTGTAGGAACCTTATTTTTGATCCGATGACGGTGGCATGGTTAGATGGTCTAATTTCTTAGTCACGTATTACATTTTTCCACGGCGGGCAAAACGAAATTCTATTTGTGACATGGTAACAAAATTACAATAAGAGTTCTCCCTATTACCGAGTTTTAAGAAGTTTTCAGCCGGTGCCAAATGAAACTACACTGGGGGTACTTCATCGGCAGCCATCCACTCCACCCTGCCACTACCAGAGTCTAAAGTTCCAGTAATTAGGTACATTAGTCTTTCGGTTCGCTTGGCTTATCAGCCCCCATCCAACAGTATGTTTCTCTCAGAAAAAATCAGCACCAATCACCAGCCACCAGTCAGCCAATAGTATTTTTCTCTCAGCATAAATCAGCACCAGCGACCAGCCACCAGCTAAATGAACAGACCGTTTTCAGTTATATGAGCTTTGTTATTTTTCTCTGGATGTTCTCCTTTTTCTGTAATGATACATACTCCTCTGTACATATTTTCCTTTGCTGTAGAGTGGGAATAGGGCTCTGCATGCCTTGTTAAACAAGAATTTCTTGGTCCCAACTCGTTGAAAAATATGGCATTCACCTCAACACAAATACTACGTATTGCTTGCTCGGTATAGTTTTGATGGGTTGACTGTTTTGTCTAATGTCTCCGTGTACCTCGACCTGATGCCGACGATTATGGCCGATGGCTTCTGCTTCCGTTTCTTCCCTGCCTCCACGGTCCCCCCGGTGCACTGTCTAAGTTCTGAATATTAGTTATATAGTTTGGAATATAAACAGTAAAAGCGAAGGAAAATTAACATGCACCTACGTGGCCTATAGTCGGTGTTTTAGTTTTTTTTTTTGAGGAAGATAGTCGGTGTTTTAGTGCTGTTTTAGGCTGTGCGACGTGAAATGACGAGGCCCAACACCTTTTTGGAGAGGATGACGAGGCCCAACACCTTGAGGCGCGACAAACTTTAGTGGGTTTTGCACTGCTGGGCCTCTAAAAGAAAAGAAACTTCGTGTTGGGAGTCCAAGATAGAAACTCATCAAAATTCTCAAAAAAAAAAGGATATAAACTCATCAGTGTGGGACCAAAGTATTTTTCTTTTTCTTGAGCATTCCCTAGCTCGGCAGGCTTACGTTTTACCTTTCGCGCGATGGTTACTCCTTGTCACTCGTATACATCACGTAGAAGAATGAAGTAGCACCACGGTTTCCATGCATGCTTGAGCATGGATTGTTGGCGCTGCGCTCGTCTCGTGTACGCACGCCGGCCTCCTGAACGTGGCTGCGCATCAACCACCAGACTCACTCTGGTGGCACATCGCAATCCTTCCTTTTGCGATGTAACAGCGCCGTCGCACGCCAATTCGAACGGATCAGCCCCATGATCCCCTGCCGGAGCCGCACCGCTTAATTTGCTCTGCCTCCGATGCCGATCGAGGCCCGCCGTCCGTACGAGGCTCCGTGCCTAGAAAAAGAGAAACTGATGTCATCGATGAATTGAAGAGAGCTAGTAGCTCCGAGACCCTGCTTGAACGAGCAGCTAGCGCGGTCGAGGACGTGACTGGCAAGCTAGCTTGGAAGTTGGAACGAGCTCCTGATCGATGAAACTACGGAGTAATACTGTATCTACAATATACTGCAACAAAATAAGAGTCGCGGACGGCGAGCTTGCATTGACTATCCGGCGACCCTCATGTCACGTCTGCGCTAGTCGGCTGAAAGGTAATCCGACGAGCCGCACTGCACTGCATACTCTCATGTCTGATGGTGCGTGGGGTGGAGCCGCGGGCGACGTGACCTGCTGCCTGTATGGCGCGTCGATGATCATGCCAAGGGTAATGGATTATTATTCCATTACTATTAGCCGTCGGTTATTACCGAGCTTAAAACCAGCACAAACATCATGAACAGCGGGTATTCCCTCGGTTCCTTGCTGGTGGAGGTAGCTTGCCTTCTGAATCTTGGTTGCTCCGACTCTGATCCATCGGGCTCAAGATCGAATGATCGTTCGTGTCGGGGACATCCCAAGGGGTTCCCTAGCCACCGGGAATAATCACCCAAAAAAAAACATCTCAACACCGATAGCCCAGAAAATCACCCGGGGCGGCACGGCCCGGAGCCGCTCACCGCGGCCCAAACGACCGTCCCGACTTGATTCGCCTCAAGGCCCAAAGAGCGAACGCCATGACCGCCTCGCTCGAGGGTCTTCGACCCCCTCGGGCAGGCATGGCCGCATCTCCGCCTCGCTCGAGGGTCTTCGACCCCCTCGAGCGGGCGCGACCCCGCGTCCGCCTCGCTCGAGGTCCACACACCTCCTCGAGCGGATGGACCACTCCGTCCCTCGAGGTCACCCCTCTATTCGCGGTGGTGGTGCCCCGCCACTCCGCCCGGTAACAGCATTTAATGCCGCAACCTACCAAGCGCCCAAGTCAAAGGACGGGGATGGGACTCCGCCCTGCTCCACGTCGCTGACACGGTCAGGTCCACTATACCACCTGCCCCCGTGCTGTGCTGACGCTTCACCGCTATGCGGGCAGGCACGGGTCACTCCACCGCACTGTGCTACCTGCTCCCGTCCTTCCCCCACTGGGAAGCCCTCAAGTGGGTAGGCGGACACCCCGAACGTTGTACGGACGGCGACCAAGGACGAACCCGGTCAGGTCCGCCAAAGCCCTGTCATTCCCGCTGACTCCAGCCACAGGACCGCCGTCTTAATCGCCCAGCGGGCGTGGCGAGCCCTGTGCGGACGTACAGCTGTCATTCACCACCACTGTTACGCCCACTCTCGTCCTCCCCGTACGGCCCAGCCCTCGAACCGGGCAGGGGAGGCCCTCGAGCGGGAGTACGAGCCAATAGGGAAGCGCTGACTCCAGCCCAGCGCGGCCCTGCAACGACGTCCGCCAGGTCAATTCCGCCAACCCTCTGCCATTCCCCCGACGGGGCGAGCACGCCGTGCACTGTGACCAGCAGAGGTCATCATTCCGTCACTGTGCCGCCAACTCCCGTCCTCCCCTGACCGGGCGAGCATGGGAGGCCCTCGATCCGGTGTACGGGCGACGACCAAAGCCCAGCTGGAGGACCTGCTACCCCTCGAAGCCGCTCCAGGACAAGACCGAGGACGGCCTCGACGCCCGAAGAAGCCGGCTTCTGGACATCGACCGCTGAGGGCCGGGTCACTGCGCATTCTGTTAGGCGTTGAGGTTGGTCGGCCAATCTCAGCACAGGACAGTGGCGCGCCAGGTAGGGGGGCGCTGTGAGCGACCACTTTCCCAAACAGTTTCCTCATCGGCAAGCCGCATTTTCGCCATGCCGACGCAATCCGCCGCAGGGGTCTCCCGGTCCGCTTCCGCGCGGATACCAGATCATGTTCGGGAGCCTGGAGTTCGAAGCGACCGGTGAGGGCTTCCTCATGCGGCTCGCCTCCATCGCACCCGGCCTGGTAACCGGGCCCCCGGTATCGCCTACGCCATCCCCGGTCAGGGGCCGGCGGTCGCTGCACGAGCTCCAGATTCTCGTGGAGCGACGTGTCGTCCCGTGCGTTGTGCTCCCCGACTGGGACGTGCACTTGTTGCTCCGGCCCGCTGTCATGGCGCTACGGGACGCACCCCCACCGGTAGCTCCTGCGGAGGGAGCACGCCGGGGCGTTGCGGCCGGGGCGACGCAATTGCCCTACGGGCTGACCAATGCGGCCGCGAGATATTCCGCCACGATCAGCGCCAGCCTGGGCGCATGCGCGGACTCGGCGGGCCACCAGCTGGGTTTGATCCACCACCTACCCCTCTCCTCGCCGGACGAGTCCACAGTCGACTCCGATGGAGAGGAGAGCGTGTGTGACCAGGGACGCCCGGACCTGGACTACTCCGGGCTGCGCGACCGCGAAGGTTTCGCTTCCTTTCAGGCCGCCACAGACTTTTGCCTCACCTGCTCCGACGATTCCAGCGAAGGGGGGGTCCGACCCCACGCGGGAATGCTTCGTCATGGAAGGTGAGGTAGAGTCCGCGGATGAGGATGACGAGACGACGGACGGCGCCGCACGCTACGAGCAGTCGCCGGTGCTCGCCACGCGCAACGAGCAACCACCGGCACCTGCCGAACCGCGGGATGATCCTGCGCTCGCGCAAGCGCAACTAGCCAGAACGTAACTAGTTTTCCGTCATTTAATTGGAAATTACAAAAATTAGTAAAGGTTTGTTTCACTTTCATCAGCCCTGACCAAAAATGAGAGTCACCTGGTCGTCACTCTATATGTGTAATAGTTTGAGACCGTAAGTATTTACCTTAAAAGTTGCTGCCATAGACCATCCTCATTGACAAGCTTAAATAACCATTTGCTCAACAGACACTGATTATGTACCTCCAAATTTTTAATTCCTAATCCCCAAAATTCTTTCGGTTGGCAAAGGATGTTCCATTTGGCTAACATGTATTTCCTCTTATGTTCGTCCGATTGCCAAAAGAATCTCAGTATATAGTAGTCTAGTTTTTCCGAAAACCCGTTTTGGAGCCTCGAAAAAAGAAAGCATAAACACCGCCAAGCTAGACAGTACTGAGTTAATCAACCAGGAGCAGTCTGTCCACACCCCACCCAGGGGCGCGCGGGTTCCTCATCGTCAGACGAGCGACGGAAAGGCGCTTGTGGCCTATAACCACGAGGCGAGAAAGTCCGCGAAGGGCCGACTCGTCGATACGCGAGGCGCCCTCGATGACGGCGACGTGCGTAACGTCCTGAACAGGAAAAGGCAGGGCGCGATGCCTCCTCGCCCCAGGCACCCCCAGCGTGGGGGTCGCTACGACAGTGAGGAGGACAAGAGCCCGACGCCGGGACAGGTCGCGCCCGCTCGAGGGGGTCGAAGACCCTCGAGCGAGGCGGAGATGCGGCCATGCTGCCGAGGGGTCGAAGACCCTCGAGCGAGGCGGTCATGGCGTTCGCTCTTTGGGCTTGAGGCGAATCAAGTCGGGACGGTCGTTTGGGCCGCGATGAGCGGCTCCGGGCCGTGCGCCCCGGGTGATTTTCTGGGTCGTCGGTGATTAGATGTTTTTTAGGGTGATTATTCCCGGTGGCTAGGGGACCCCTTTGGGATGTCCCCGACAGTAGCCCCCGAGCGTCTGCCTAACCAGAGGTCGGTCGGGCAGATGCTGACGGTTCGTGGGGTCGGTCCGGGCTTTCTGCGGGATCAGTCCTTTTTTGGCTTCGTAGGTTCTTCCGTGGGGGCGCGAGCGCACCCGCGGGTGTAGCCCCCGAGCTTAGCAGGAGTGTTCACACTCGTGCAAAGGCTTTTGATCTTGCGAGTTGGATTTTAGGCTTCGAGGCTGCGCCATACCAGGCTCGAGCTCCGCGCTCGAGGGGTGTTGTGCTACCTGTGCGGGGAGCCCCCGAGCCCTTTGGCCTGGAAGGGTCGACCGGGTCATGCTTCCGTCTTCATACGACCCTCGCGTCCTTTCGGAGGGATGAGGGGTGAGATGCCTGCGCCACCTCGACCGGGTTCGCGAACGCGGCTGTCTCGTTTGAGCTTTTAACGGGTGGTTCGAGTGGGCGTCCGTGCCCCGTTCGTTAGGGGTCGGCTCGTGTCCGGAGACACGTCATCAGCGAGCACTCGCAAAGGTTTGTTAGGCAGGGCTTGGTCCGTTCGACGGGGCCAAGGGCGCGAATGCTCTCCCTCGGTGGGATCCTCTACTAACTGCCTTTGTCTGGCCTCGAACACAACAGGGGCGTCCCAGACTTCGCGTCGGGGTAAAGTCTGATGAGCACGCCCGAATCGTCCCTGACTCTGTTGATCTGGAGCGTCTGTCGAACCGTTCGTGGGCCAGGTTCGAACTCCTGATCAGTAAGGCCACTGAGGGGGCGCGCGTGCCCCTCCATTCGAGGGTCGGGGCAGCCGCCCTTCCCTCACTCGTATTTGGCTTGGCCGCGGCGTCCGTTAGGAACCGTTCGAGGGTCGGACTTCGAACCCTGGCCTTCGCGGAACGCTTGAGGCGATTTGGCTTACCTCGGAAGCTGTTGTCGTTTGCCGGCTCTCTTGACCGGGACGGTCGTCCGCATTTCACGTAAGTCGTGGTTAACGTGGCGTTACATCGGCCGTCGATCGGAATCGGCCTTTGTATCTCTGAACGGCTTTCCGTGGTTAGCACATTGTTTGCGATACACGCCTTTTTCTGCGAGTCTACTACGGTGGAAAGGTGGCCGGGCGCGGGACGCTACGCCCTCGAAAGGCTATGGCATCCCCCTACCCCCAACACTCAAGTTACTCGTGAAAAAGCGACTCCTCCATGAAGTCGCTCCAAGATCGCAGAAAGGCGTGGTATCGCAACAAGTTGTGCTAACCCACGGAAAGGCGTTCAGAGATACAAAGGGCGATTCGATCGACGGGCGATGTAACGCACGTTAACCACGCTTACGTGAAAGCGGACGACGTCCGGTCAAGAGAGCCGGCAACGACAACAGCTTCGAGGTAAGCAAATCGCCTCAAGGCGTTCCGCGAAGGCCAGGGTTCGAAGTCGACCTCGAACGGTTCCTAACGGACGCCGCGGCAGCCAAATACGAGTGAGGGAAGGGCGGCTGCCCCGACCTCGAATGGAGGGGCACGCGCCCCCTCAGTGGCTTACTGATCAGGAGTTCGAAGCCTGGCCACGAACGGGTTCGACAGACGCTCCAGATCAACAGAGTCAGGGACGATTCGGGCGTGCTCATCATGACTTTACCCGGACGCGAAGTCTGGGACGCCCCTGTTGTGTTCGAGGCCAGACAAAGGCAGTTAGTAGAGGGATCCACCGAGGGAGAGCATTCGGCCTTGGCCCCGGTCGAACGGGACCAAGCCTGCCTAACAAACTTTGCGAGTGCTCGCTGATGGACGTGTCTCCGGAGCACGAGCCGACCCCTAACGAACGGGGCACGGGCACTCGAACCACCCGTTAAAAGCTCAAACGAGACAGCCGCGTTCGCGACCCGGTCGAGGGTGGCGCAGGGCATCTCACCCCTCATCCCTCCGAAAGGGACGCGAGGGTCGTATGAAGACGGGAAGCATGACCCGGTCGACCTTCCAGGCAAAGGGCTCGGGGCTCCCGCACAGGTAGCACAAACCCTCGAGCGCGGAGCTCGAGCCTGGGTATGGCGCAGCTCGAAGCTAAAATCCAACTCGCAAGGATCAAAAGCCTTTGCACGAGTGTGAACACTCTGCTAAGGCTCGGGGGCTACACCCGGGGTGCGCTCGCGCGCCCCACGGAAGAACTACGAAGCCAAAAAGGGACTGATCCGCAGAAAGCCCGGGACCGACCCACGAACCGTCAGCATCTGCCGACGACCTCTGGTTAGGCAGAGCTCGGGGCTACTGTCGGGGACATCCAAGGGGGTCCCTAGCCACCGGGAATAATCACCTAAAAAACATCTAATCACCGACGACCAGAAATCACCCGGGGCGGCACGGCCGGAGCGCTCATCGCGGCCCAAACGACGTCCCGACTTGATTCGCCTCAAGGCCCAAAGAGCGAACGCCATGACCGCCTCGCTCGAGGGTCTTCGACCCCCTCGGGCAGGCATGGCCGCATCTCGCCTCGCTCGAGGTCTTCGACCCCTCGAGCGGGCGCGACCCGCGTCGCCTCGCTCGAGGTCACGCCTCCCTCGAGCGGATGGACCACT